>CAVLGL010000046.1:9741334-10073590 GCA_963668995.1 Parnassius mnemosyne | reverse complement strand
TACGTGCATCACTAATCTTGTTATTTACATTTTCAGTATCCCATTAACACTTATTACTTCGATTAATCTCAATGAAACGAATTTTAACACTTTTTCACTCACTTTTTTATAAACACATTTCTTCTAAAACGTTCAACACATCAACCAAACATTTACCAGTAAAATACTTGTAACAAGACGTCGAATAATGGTACAAGCACGTACATGGCTGTGTTTAGTTATCTCAAAACTTGAAAGCAATTATCTCCAAAATATAATAATAGAATACGCTAGCAAATGTTACTAGTCACATTAAAATTAAAATTCTTGTAATTCTTGAATTGCAACTGATTCATTATTTTATTGCATTTAATAATTGCTCTTGTGTGTACAAGCAAATGGCATCATGTAAATGGTCCTTAATTATCATAAACTATTTACATTTAATGGATTTTGTTATATTTTTCCAAAGTGCATTATGTTTGTCTTCGTTAAATTTATTTTTATATTATTATTGTTTGACCATGAAGATGTCTTTATATTGATTAATGACCTTACATACAATTGAAACAGTACTGTCATCAGCAAATATTGTCATAGGCTGAGTCGTTGCATTTGGCAAGTCGTAAGCATATATAATAAATAAGACTTGCTTCATTATACTGCCTTGGGGTAGGCCGTATGTTATATAGCACTTCACGGATATGTATTTCTTCCTTTTTTATTTCAAGATTCACTGTAGTTATTTCTGTTATTTGTTGTCGATTATTTAAGTAGGAACTATTTAAATCTAAAACATTTCCTCTAATACCTTATGCATCAAGTTTATTAATTAGTATATTATGGTCCACATAGTCAAATGCCTGTGATATCTCGCAGTGAATACTTCAAATGGGAAAATGATAGAAGAAGTATTTTAGGTCACAAATTTAATTTCAATTTTTTGTGAATTTTGTTAAAAATATTATTACATATACCTATTTTTACACCAATCTACTCCATTGAACGACTAATTTTTATTTAATTATGCATTGTTTAAAGAATTGGTTACCTTACAGATCCTTGTCTATTAATCATCAAGTTTTACACCGATATACTCCATTGAAAGTCTAATTTTTAATTAATAATACATCGTTTAAAGAATCGGTTGCGTTACACCTGTACACTTTCTATTAATAGAATTTTACACTCTAAAAAATAACAATAAAATTATAAATACCAACAGTATCTGTTTGACAGACTATAAATTACTTCGATCAATCTCAATGGAATAATTGTAGAACCTTAAAACAATTTCATGAGTGGTTTTTATACTAAAAACTTCAAAGTAAACGCCCAGCACAGAACTATTTACCACACAAAAATAATAAAACATTTGTAAATATTTATATCCAAATTTTCTAAATAAATAATTCGCCGCAGAACATGGTCCTTTAGTATAGAATAGCTTATTATTATAATAGATGGGGTGCATTTTGTATCGCTATTACCACACAGTGTTTGTATATATTTTGTTGTTATACTTCTATATGGCTACATAAATTTGTTGACATTCGAAAATATAGGAGTATCAAAAGGCATTTTGTGAGAAGGCTTTGCTATTACAACATTATAAAACATTCATTAGTTTCTGTAATTGTTTATTTTTTATAACGTTTGTTTATGTTATGTTTATAACGTTTCTGTAATTGTTTATTTTTTATAAATGTTTAATTTTTATAACGTTTTACTGTTTCAGTTTTAGCACTAAAAACACAACCTAAGTTATCCATCAGCTTCTTATTCATTAGCTGCCTATTGTTAGACATTGGTTTATTTCATAAGGTACTCGTCGCACGGTGACGACAAAAAACCTCCCAAGCATTTGGCATGCAAATAGATGATCGCAGAACCAGATATTCAGCGCCCTTGAAGCTGTTCCGCATCGCTGTGTTGAAATATATTTTTACATCTCGCGCGAGTGATTCTTATACAACCATCTATGGGGCGAAATTTTTGACATTAATAATTCATAACAATAAATTTTATTGTAACAATTGTTAAAGATTTAGGAGCGAACGTTTTCTTGGTTTGATGTTGGTTTAGGTACATTGTAAATAGAAGTTGAAATTTCATTAAAAATTTAAATTTCATTCAATAAAGCTCGTTTGAAAAGTTGATGTATAATTTTTTTTTATCATAAGTGGTTTATCCCAAACTCAAAGACAAGACAAAGATATATTTATTTGCCAAAACATGTGTAGGTACGTTTGATGTTTATTACTGGTGTGAAAAATGTAATTTTGGATTAACAATCATAGTTGGTGTAAAAATATGATAAAATAAAAATAAGAATAGGTATAACAGATAATTAACCCTTAACTATCTACTCGTAGTCTCGCAGATACCAGGGATATTATTTTTATGTTTATGTTTCGTGCTTTCATAATATACCTTCTCCCCACTACCACTACGGCGCTTGAAAAGGAATCACTTCTTTTGTAACATTGTCAGTGAGAATTTCAATTAAATAAGTTTTAATTCACAAAACTTTACATAAGTGTGCTTAACTTATAAATAAATTCGTACATGTGACCTGTGAGTGTTATCCAACCATATATTAAAGAAATTTTAGTTATTACATAATAAAATTTACAACCAAGGAGTAACTGAATTTAGTGTTTACATTATAAATACTACTTTGCCTGTAAACAAAAACAGTTTGAACCAAATTTATTCAAACTGTTTTTGTGCACCAAATGTATTTTATGGTTTAATACACCAAAAACATTTAAGTTAGTATACCTATATATTTAAATATTTTTGAAGAACACAAATAATTTTTATTCGTGAATAATTTACGCACAAAATATAAAATTTAACTATTACATCAAAATGTTGCACGTTTATTAAAAAAAACATCTTGCAACTAGCCTTAAACGAACTGAATTCACAAAATTATGACATTGATATCATATGTATTACAGAGACATTTGTAAAGAATGGCTCTGAGTTTTTTTTTAAATAAAATAAGAATGACAAACGAGCACACAGTCCACCTGATGGTAAGTGGTTGCTGTGGCCTATAGACATCTACATCTATCCTCAATAAAGACTCAAGAAGCAGATGCGTTGTCACCCGTGAGGACTAAGATGGACTGCCTCTTTTCCAGTAAAATGGGTCTCCGGTACTTTACACCCACCATACGAAAAACAGCAGCATTAAGCTGCTATTTTACGCTGGTATTCTGTGAGAGCGTGGTCCTTCCCCGGTCGAGCCGACCCATTCATGCTACAATTATAATATTAACATAGCTGCAGCATGGCTCTACCACGTAAATATAAAATTAAAAAAATATATTACATATCATTTACAGAAGTAATGAACGCAGAGGAGGTTCGTGTATTTTGGTCAAAAAATATTGACAATGCGAGAAACCAACGATGCCATATTTTTTGGAATACAGCGCCCTGAAAATTATAATTAGCTGATCTTTTTTTTTATAGGATCGGGTGACAAACGAGCACACAGTCCACCTGATGGTAAGTGGTTACTGTGACTCACAGACATCTACATCTATCCTCAATAAAGACTCAAGATGCAGATGCGTTGTCACCCGTGAGGACTAAGATGGAATGGCCTCTTTGCCAGTAAAAAGGGTCTCCGGTTCTCTACATTCATCATACGAAACACAGCAGCGTTAAGCTGCTATTTTACGCTGGTTTTCTGTGAGAGAGATATGATCGCAATATGCATATACAGAACACCAACATCAAGCGAAGATCAGTTTTTCAGTAATTTGTCAATATTACTTCATAAACTTAAAAGCAAGAAACTTTTGCTGTACGGTGATTGGAATATAGACATCCTTAAAACACTAACACGCAAAAAAGCTATTGTCCATTTTAACGTGTCATAATTTATCAAATCATATTAACAAACCTCTAAGAAATTCTTCATGTATTACATTATTTTTAGAAATATAGAAAATGTAAGACCTCAGATATATTGTTTACCTTTATCGGATCATGAAACAGCTCAAAATGTTTCGTTTGATATCTGTTTTAACCCAGCGAAGATGGCTCCATTGCGCTGGTTTAAAATACGACGCGACTTAAATATTTATAAATTTCAAGAATGTATTTCATCCTTATCGTTTTGTGAAGTTTTTTCTGAAACTGATACCAATACTGCATTTTAAACATTCCATGACATGTTAGTACTTTCATATAAGCTTTGCTTTACCCTTGTAGGCTACTTTCCTACAATATACACACACGCATATGACTACACAGATACACACGCATATATTCTTACACTCAAGATATATATACTTTTACACGCCACTATATACTCTCAACACAATGCACGTAGCAACAGCCGGGCGTTGAACGCGCCGCCCGGAATTCCGTTAGCATAGCTGGCAAAAGGATCGCCTGCGTCCGCGCACCGCGCTCACCAGTCGATCTACCGATACGACGCGGAACGCATGTTGCTTGCTAGCGCAAATCCTTTGTTCTCGCCATAGACTTTTAAATATTCCAGTTAATATTGATTGTGCTTTTTCTAGACTGTATTTTTATTATAAACTCTTTATCTTGGCTTGTGTATCTTCTGCTTGTTTGTGCTACATTTTAACTGTCAGTGTTGTGGACTTATTTGTATATACTATTTATCTCGCTCAACACTTATCACTATTATAAAAGTAAAAAAGGTAACAAAAAATAAGTGGATAACTAAAGGACTCAAAGATACTGCACATTAAAAAAATTCTCTATCATAAAAATAGACTATCCACTCAAAACAAAAAGAATAAAAGAGGTCAATGCATAAAATATAGTAAAATACTAAAAAGATCGGAAGTGCAAGAAAATTTTAACACTTATTATATTACAAATTGGGATCTGATTTAAAGCATGGCCATATTGAAGAAAATTAAAGATAATAATTACATGCTAATGAAACCAGATGAAATTGCTGAAATATTCAATAAATACGTTATTAACCTTACAAATAGACTCAATACCAATAAATATTTAAACTATAAAAATATTTCGTTTAATAACAGTATACATCTCACACCAAATTATCCTAAGGACTTCTCCTATAAAACATTTGTATCAAATTCTCCATTGTTAAACCTATGTATGAAAAGGGATTTAGGAAAGACGTTCGAAACTACCAACCAATAACTCTTATTCCTGTGCTCTCAAAGATTTTCGAAAAAATAATGTATGAAAACTATATTATTTTCATAGCGGTCTTAACATTCTAAAACCAGAACAATTCAAACTTTGAAGAACGTTTTCCACAACATTAGCTTGTTATGAACTGATTAAAGCTATAGCTGAAAGCTTAAATTCAAGAACTCTACCTTTAACTGTATTTCTTGATATGAGCAAAGCTTTTGACTTCATGTCACACAGTCTTCTACAATATAAATTAAATAGGTATGGAATAAGAGGAACTGTCCAAAACTGAATTGATACTTATCTTAAAAATCGTTAGCAGTGTGTTGAAATTACAAAAGCTATAAATCACAGGACGATATCAAAACGCTTCCAATATCTTACAAACAGTTTTGGCGTTCCACAAGGCAGTGTACTGGGTCTATTGCTATTCTTAATATGCATTAACATCCCCTTGACTTTACTACAAGCTGTAGTGTTATGCTACTTACTTATCATTTTACATTATTTTAAATTCATTTTTCCATTCTGTTTCGATTTTCTGCATTCACTTCAAAACTGGATATTTTACATCACCTTTATTTCCATAGGATCCTGTAACGATTTTAAACCATAAGAACACAATAACAAATCATTTCTACTTCGTATTTTCACATTATCAGCACTTTTAAATTGGTGTCAATGGAGTCTACCTTTTTTCGATCTTTTAGTTAGTTTTCCGTAACTCTACAATTTCGGGCCCCACGTTGGGCGCCAAATGTCGTAAAGCGACAATAAAGAACAAAAAGAATCTAACCTAAGAACAACAAAACAACAAAAGTACAACAAAAACAAAAATATATTTAAAATTCAAAGATATTTACAATTTTATAAAAAAATGAAATGAGGATGATGATGAATGAAGTGAGAGTACAATTAGATTACAAAAAAAATAAAGGTAGGAGAATAGGGGAATATAGAGTTGTAGTGGAGCCTAAAAGTCGAAGCGACACACGTTGCGATTGTAGAGGTAGGTTTCTTAGCAGCGACGACACGCAGCGCTTGAAGCCAGCACACGCCGGTTGCGCTTGTAACACTGGAAAAATTTTGACTCAGCAAAAATTTTGATATATGAATTCTAAAATAAACCATAAAAACACAGCTTTGCAGAAACAGACATCACCAGGCAAAATCTGATATACTATCTCTTACATTCATCATCTGCCATTCAGGTAAGGGTGGAGTTCACATTCAATGACTACCACTCTAAAAGTGTGTTTTCGAAAGGACATTCAGGCTTATTTAAGGAGTTTTCATCCGCTCCTGCGTGGAAAAAAAATTATTAAGGGAGTAGTCAGCCGCTCCCAAGTGAAGATAAAGAAATTAATCTTAAGCAAGCTTTAGTCGCTATGACTTAAGATTAAGAACGGCCAGAGCGGTAGGGCTCAAAGCCAGAGATCAGCAACATAACTAGCGAGATGTGTCTGAAATAATAATAAAAAGTGAAGATTAACCAACCAAACAAACAAACAAATTAAAAGAAATAAAAATAATAAGGTGAAAATGATGGTGAGAATGAAAATGAAGTTTGAGAAACAAGAGGGGGTTCCATGACAGTCAGGTCAACAGGAGGGTCAAGTGATGGAGAGTCATTTTCAGTTGAAGGTGGAGTCAAGGATTCGAATTGTTTAGTAATAGCTTTACTTCGTATTCGAGCTCGGCCCTGTTAAGGAATTCGTACTTAATAACCCTTTTCATTGTTATAATTAGGTGCAAAGTTAAGTTTAAGAAATAAAAATTTAATTAAAAATTATACCTCTTTAAGTTATCTAGAATAAAAATATTAAAGTGATGAATGTAAGTGAAGTGTTGAATGTAGGTCTAAATATAATCTAGATAAGTTGAAAAAACTATATGAAGTTTTGTTTTAGAATTTGAAAGATTATCTACAATAAAAATATTAAAGTGATGAATGTAGGTGTTAAATGTAGGTCTAAATATAATCCAGATAAGTTGAAACACTAGATGAAGTGTTGTTTTAGAATTTGGAAGATTATCTACAATAAAATTATTAAAGTGATGAATGTAAGTGTTAAATGTAGGTCTAAATATAATCCAGATAAGTTGAAACACTAGATGAAGTGTTGTTTTAGAATTTGGAAGGTATGAAAAGGATGAATAAATAAAGAGTTAAGAACGAAAGAGGAAGCAATTAAATCAAAAGAAATGGACAAGGCGCAGTAAAGGTGAAGAGAAGAGAAAGAGAACTTTTACGTTGGGCGCCAAATGTCGTCGCTGCTAAGAAACCTACCTCTACAATCGCAACGTGTGTCGCTTCGACTTTTAGGCTCCACTACAACTCTATATTCCCCTATTCTCCTACCTTTATTTTTTTTGTAATCTAATTGTACTCTCACTTCATTCATCATCATCCTCATTTCATTTTTTTATAAAATTGTAAATATCTTTGAATTTTAAATATATTTTTGTTTTTGTTGTACTTTTGTTGTTTTGTTGTTCTTAGGTTAGATTCTTTTTGTTCTTTATTGTCGCTTTACGACATTTGGCGCCCAACGTGGGGCCCGAAATTGTAGAGTTACGGAAAACTAACTAAAAGATCGAAAAAAGGTAAACTCCATTGACACCAATTTAAAAGTGCTGATAATGTGAAAATACGAAGTAGAAATGATTTGTTATTGTGTTCTTATGGTTTAAAATCGTTACAGGATCCTATGGAAATAAAGGTGATGTAAAATATCCAGTTTTGAAGTGAATGCAGAAAATCGAAACAGAATGGAAAAATGAATTTAAAATAATGTAAAATGATAAGTAAGTAGCATAACACTACAAAGCAACTGTATTTTATTCGCTGATAACACTACTCTTATTAATAGTAAATAATTAAAAGTAATAACAGATCTGAACTTGAAATCGCAGCTAATGGATGCACAGGGAGGACGACTTACTAGCCCATGCTGCAAAGGAGAAAGCCGATCTGCTAGGCTCTTTCTTTGTCTCCAACTCGACTCTCAATGACAGAGGGAGCACACCGCCGACTATCCTGTGGTGTGAGTGGTCAATGCCGGAGATGCGGTTCACACAGCGCTCAATTCGCAAAGCACTCCTCTCGCTGGACATGCACAAGTTAAGTGGGCCTGACGGAATCCCTCCAATTGTGCTGAGAACGTATGCTACAGAGTTGGCACCTGATCTAACGCGTCTTTTTCGATACTCCTACTCCCGAGGCGTAGTCCCGAAATAATGAAAGACGGTTTTCATCCACCCAATCCCTAAAAAAGGCGACCGCTCAGAACCGTCAAACTACAAACCTATCGCCATCACCTCCTTGTTCTCCTAAATAATGAAATCCTTTATAAACTGCCAGCTCATGCGGCACATTGAGAATCACCAATAACCACCAATACGGTGTTTTTCGGGGTAGATCCGCTAGTGATCTTTTGGTCTACATGACTCATAGACAGGGGAGGCATTGGCCTTTAGTTAGGACATTGCGAAGGCCTCCAATTAGATTTGGCACAGAGTACTTATTTAGTAGCGCTATTCGTATGGGCTAACCGAAAAATTGTGCTATTGGATCACCAACTTTCTTGAAAATCGGAGCATCAAGGTCGTTGTAGACGGTGCATGCTCCGACTACAAGCCTATTAACGCTGGTGTTACACAAGGCTGTGTGCTATCATGCACGCAATTTCTTCTGCATATCAATAATATGTTGCAAATCAATAACACTCATTTCTATGCGGATGACACAAGTTTGTGCGTTTACGGCTAAAAAACACCCCTTTGGCGTATCTTCTCAGTTTCAAGGCACTTTCCTTGTTACCTCAGTCAGTATCGGAATCTTTGGCGTCGACATATCGAGTGACGTGCAGTTTCAGTGCAGTGTCACTTGGAAGAGAAGGTCAAATTGGCTTATGAAGAGCTTGGCGTCCTCAGCAGAGCCGGACGGTACTTCATGCTGGCACACCGCCTGCAACTTTACAAGGCGCAGGTTCGGTCTCACATTGAATACTGTTCCCGTCTCTGAACTGGAGCTCCCCAGTGCCTGCTCCTTCCACTTGACCGCATCCAGCACACAGCAGCTCCAATCGTCGACAACCGAGTCCTTTCCGATCGGCTTGATTCATTGGCGCTACGAAGAGATATTGCATCAATTTGCATTTTCTGTAGCATCTACTACGAGGAGTGCTATGAGGAATTGTTCGGATTAATCCCAGCCACCAAATTTCACAAAAGTACATCGCGGCAAAACTCTCGATACCATTCACACCATCAGGAAGCTTGGCTGTCCACCACTGTACTTTTGACTAGGAATTTTCTTCCGTATACGATCTTTCTGTGGAACAATTTACCACCGGTGATTTCCGGACTGATACGGCTTAGGTATTTTCAATGTATATAGTAACAGAAGTGTGAAAATTCTGCGTTTAATAAATAATGGCTTACAGCTCTCCGTACTTTGAATACCGAGCACGGCACGTATGCATTGTTTTTGCCTAATGCATACAATTAAATTGAAGCAATAAAGGACTTGCGTGTTCTTCAAAAAACGTAACATTCTTGATCTATTGGGCAGGTTTATATTCAAAATATTTCTTGGTGTAAACAACACTTTTACTTATTCAATTTTTGTATTCAAATGGATTTTCTCTTCATTTGTAAACATGAGTGCAAAGGGTGTGTTGATCGTTGCTGCTTATCTGAGGCAAGAAATATTGATATAACACCGTAAAAAAGTGTTTAATCAAAACTATATATCAATAAAGGAGGTTTGCGACGCATCTATCAATCGAGTTCATCTATCAAGTAGAGTTACAAACTGGAAACTAAGATGATTTTAAGGACATATTTTATGTGAACAGAACCCACTTTTATTATTTATTATATAAAGTTCATTCTTCTATAGAAATGAAAAATATAACAATGCGTAATGTTATTCCTGCTCGATCAAAACTAGAACCAGAACTCCACATAACTTGAACTTTAAATTCCTGTGCAAATGCTAGTGCTGCATTACGTGCATCACTAATCTTGTTATTTACATTTTCAGTATCCCATTAACACTTATTACTTCGATTAATCTCAATGAAACGAATTTTAACACTTTTTCACTCACTTTTTTATAAACACATTTCTTCTAAAACGTTCAACACATCAACCAAACATTTACCAGTAAAATACTTGTAGCAAGACGTCGAATAATGGTACAAGCACGTACATGGCTGTGTTTAGTTATCTCAAAACTTGAAAGCAATTATCTCCAAAATATAATAATAGAATACGCTAGCAAATGTTACTAGTCACATTAAAATTAAAATTCTTGTAATTCTTGAATTGCAACTGATTCATTATTTTATTGCATTTAATAATTGCTCTTGTGTGTACAAGCAAATGGCATCATGTAAATGGTCCTTAATTATCATAAACTATTTACATTTAATGGATTTTGTTATATTTTTCCAAAGTGCATTATGTTTGTCTTCGTTAAATTTATTTTTATATTATTATTGTTTGACCATGAAGATGTCTTTATATTGATTAATGACCTTACATACAATTGAAACAGTACTGTCATCAGCAAATATTGTCATAGGCTGAGTCGTTGCATTTGGCAAGTCGTAAGCATATATAATAAATAAGACGTGCTTCATTATACTGCCTTGGGGTAGGCCGTATGTTATATAGCACTTCACGGATATGTATTTCTTCCTTTTTTATTTCAAGATTCACTGTAGTTATTTCTGTTATTTGTTGTCGATTATTTAAGTAGGAACTATTTAAATCTAAAACATTTCCTCTAATACCTTATGCATCAAGTTTATTAATTAGTATATTATGGTCCACATAGTCAAATGCCTGTGATATCTCGCAGTGAATACTTCAAATGGGAAAATGATAGAAGAAGTATTTTAGGTCACAAATTTAATTTCAATTTTTTGTGAATTTTGTTAAAAATATTATTACATATACCTATTTTTACACCAATCTACTCCATTGAACGACTAATTTTTATTTGATTATGCATTGTTTAAAGAATTGGTTACCTTACAGATCCTTGTCTATTAATCATCAAGTTTTACACCGATATACTCCATTGAAAGTCTAATTTTTAATTAATAATACATCGTTTAAAGAATCGGTTGCGTTACACCTGTACACTTTCTATTAATAGAATTTTACACTCTAAAAAATAACAATAAAATTATAAATACCAACAGTATCTGTTTGACAGACTATAAATTACTTCGATTAATCTCAATGGAATAATTGTAGAACCTTAAAACAATTTCATGAGTGGTTTTTATACTAAAAACTTCAAAGTAAACGCCCAGCACAGAACTATTTACCACACAAAAATAATAAAACATTTGTAAATATTTATATCCAAATTTTCTAAATAAATAATTCGCCGCAGAACATGGTCCTTTAGTATAGAATAGCTTATTATTATAATAGATGGGGTGCATTTTGTATCGCTATTACCACACAGTGTTTGTATATATTTTGTTGTTATACTTCTATATGGCTACATAAATTTGTTGACATTCGAAAATATAGGAGTATCAAAAGGCATTTTGTGAGAAGGCTTTGCTATTACAACATTATAAAACATTCATTAGTTTCTGAATTTGAATTTCAAAGTGGTACATTGTAAATGGATACAAAAGGCTTTGAAGTCAAGACAAGTGTTCGCAGACTACAAAATGCTCGTACATATAACTAAAGTTTATCTACATTGGCATTTATAAACAATATATTACTTATTTAACCCAACAATATAGTACTGCCCCTGTGTTAACAGTAGGAACAATTGATTATCTATTTGATTTACCAGAAAAAAATGGTTTAGTCTCTGCTTATCCCTCTTGATAACAGGCGTTAATGTGTTGTTGTTGTTCTGTTAATGTTTTTCTCCATAGTTAACATATTTACTTTTAGTTGCATTTAAGTTAAGCATTTATCATAATATCATTTGTAACCCAACATTATATGATATGAATGATAGCCTATTTTATTTGTCCAACTGCTGAGCACCGGCCTCCTTCCATTTCCGAGAGAGTTTTAGGCAAGGAAATTACCGCCGAGCTGCCCCAATGCGTGTTGTCAAACTTTGAATGGCTTCGATTGTTTTTATACATATGTGCATATATATTATATGTCTAGTAACATGAAGCAGCTATTTTTTTACCAGCTTAGAGGTTGAGACAGGGGGGGCGGTTGAAAATATGTTACAAATCCTTTTAAAAATACCTGTATTTTTTAATTATTTGGCTTTCAGTTGATACTTAATTAAAAGATATTATAAATCAGCTGCCACCTGCCCGTATATAATAAATTTTTAAATGTTTATAAAAAGTATCCTAGGGCCACGGCTAGCTTAGTAGCGTTGGCATGGTAGCTCACTGTAAATTTCACAATATGCGAGCAACCCGGGTTCGATCTCCGCCGGCACCAATTAAATTGTTAATTGCAATTTTAAGTGCTGATTTACCACGCGCTCGACGGTGAATGAAAGACACCATGAGGGAACCTGCATAATTATCTGAGAAATAAGAAAAAAATTATTTCGAAGACATGTGTAATGTGTCAACACAAATTGGGGCAGAGCGGCGGACTATTCCTTTTTCTAAAAACCTCTCAGAAATGAAAGGCGGCCTCAGCAGTAGGATATATATAGGCTGTAACTTTACTTTTTACTTTTATCCTACATCCTATTTCGTGATGTACATGACATCTATAAAAAATTCATCAGAATCCGTCTAACATTTCACCAATGGTAAAACAATCTTCTAAGCAAATATTGTTGTGAGTTAGCAACATAAAATGAAAGATTACACTTACATCGCTGAAAGCTTTTTTTCTTTAAAGCTTGATGTTGATTATACTAAGGAGGACGCTGCAGATGATTAGTTTTTTGCAGTGAAAATACTTACTTAACGTTGAGCCATCGCAGAATCTATTTCTGCTGCCTCGCTTAGAGGCGAAAATCGTATTTTTGGTGATGGTATATCTTTATAAGTGAAGTGGTATTAGGGGTAACGGTTTTGGTATTTATACAACGGTGATGGTGCCCACAATAGAGAGACTGGAAGGTGCTCTTCAAACTGGGTATAGTACATCATTTCTATTTTTCATGCCTATTTCAACTAGTTAATTTTAACATCTTTAATATAATGGATTGCACAAAGTAACGCCTCACTCTATTTATTGTATTACGGTTTGTCTAATTGAATGGAATCTGAATTTTTTTATACTTTTTAGTCTCATATGTAACGACATCATCATTTTTATTATTATCAATGTCAATTCACAAGTCCACTGCCAAATAGGTCTCCCCCAAAAAATGTCACAAAACACGGCCCCGAGCGCTGCATCTAATGTATTTAACCAGGTCCTTACTCTAACTAGTGGTGAACCGCCCTACATTTCGCTTACCAATATGAGGCTGCCATTCTAGAGGCATTCTTCCTCCATTGTTTTTTGGAATAAGGATGACATATGATCATACATTCTACCTAATTGTAAGTGAAGACTGTAGCCCATAGAATCAAAATACTGATGCGTTGTCACCCCTGAGAACCAAAATGGAATGCCTTGTGTCCAGTAAAAAAGGTCTGCGGCTCTCTACACTCACCATACGAAACACAGCAGTATTAAGTTATATTTTACGCTAGTATTCTGTTTATATATATGTATATATATACAAATATATATATATATATATATATATGTATATATATATATATATATATATATAAAAAAAATAAAAATAAAAAAAAAAATAAACTTTATTTCAGTAATAAATTAATAAATTAAAAATATTTTAATTTATTATTTACTAGAAATATATATATATATATATATTTCTAGTAAATAATAAATTAAAATTTTCTTGTATCACAAGGTTTTCTCACATAAGTAAAATTACATCTATCTTGATCAGCTGGGCGTCCCGATTTGCAGATCCAATTAACACGTACGTCCTTTACTCAAACGCGTCGTTTACGCTCTCATTAATCTCTAAGAGCAGGAACTGTACAGATTTAATTAACCGTTTTTGACAGTTGAGCGGTTACGTTTCTAGAATTTTTGTATGAAGCGTTTACTGGGATGAGTGGAAACGAAATTTAAATTTGCTTTCTTACTTGTTTTTAGTATAAAATATAGTATGGTAAAAATATAGTATGGAAAACAGGGTAGTTAGATCAAAGGTGATTTGGGTAGATATGCCAGGCGTGGCGATCAAGGCATATCCTTCTTATGCATGACATTGGCATGCGGGTAGCCTAACGCAGTTTGTAATATTATTATTGAGTTGTTATAAAGAAGATGCTGCCATTTTCCAATTTTATATTCTTTTTGTCAAGTCCTATGACACCCATGAGATGATATGAAAATATGATTAATGATGAAGATATGAACTTTTTCACTATTTTTTTATTCGTCATCCACAATTTATGTTCTACAAAATTATAGTTAAGGGGATTTTGAGATTACATTAGGATATTACTATTGACTTACGAGAGTCATACGTACGTATCCAAAATATTATAATTTTGATAAAATATTTTTTCCACTTTTGATTCCTGATGGTAAATCGTGATCTCACAAATATAGATAGATAGATTGATCACATAGTTATATGAAATTCCTTTTTTTCCCTGGATCTCTGATATTTCTTTCAATATTAATTGGAAGTGGGATTGATTAAACAAAATAATATTCGCTGTCTAGATTTAGCAAAATTTCTGCTTCTTTAAGATAACAATAGTGAACCATTTTAGAAAAATGTGAATTGCGAAACGTGTTCTTAGCGGTTGCAATTCAGATGCATTGCCGGAAGAATTTATTAATAAACACATGTTTGTAATGTAAAGCGACCTCAAAGCACAGTTGAATTAATAATTTTAATTAAAAAAATTATTTTATGTAAAGAATTGAGATTTATATCATAGATTATTTATTTATTAAATAGGTTATACTTAAGGGTTGAACCCATTTAAATTTGAAGTCCCTCCTTCTACTTTTTGTGCAACAAAGTTTAACTAAATAAATAAAAAATCTACCAAAAAGGGTGGGAAAATGGGGAATGAATTTCATTATGTAATTATTTATCTAACATCCTAAAAACAAACGCACATAATATAATAATTTCAAAATAAAGTATTTGTGGTCGGGGCATAATTCGTCTATATCAGTTTGACTTAAAACGAAGTTCTTTGGGTTCGGCTTTTATTTTTATCAAAAGTTTTCAGTTTAACAACTAAATTTAAAATTATATTTCTCTCTCTACTTTTGTACTAAATATATCTCCGTGTAAATGCTTTTGTAGTAATTTTTGGTAGTAATGATTGATTTTGAATTCAGTTAAGTTTGGCAATTACGTTCATACGCAACTCGATTCCAACTCGTAGGTTGCATCTGTTAATAGACGTTAGCAAAATCTGCATAGGCTTATGGTTTTCCAGGTACGTATACGTGTTTGGTAAGGCATGTGATGATATAAGAATAGCAAATAAGAATATCAAATGACTCTAGTAAATGAGGCATTCGCCAAAGTTTTATTGTTTTATTGATTAAATCACAAACATGACAACAATCTTTATGAACATTTTATTTGATACAAACAAACACTAAGCGTAACGATAGTCACGCGAAACGTTGTCGCGTGCAGTTAGTTTTGAATCGTTTTAAATTAAACTATTATAATTAATAGTTTATAATTAAAAAATACGGGAAGCAGCATTTAAGGGCCACAGCAACCATATACCATCAGGTAAAAGGTGTGCTCGTTTCCTAACCTTATCGCATAAAAAAAATCTTTGTGCTAATGACTCAAAAAAAAAAATAGGTTGGCAAGTTGGCTGTCATTGGACTGGATATTTTACATCTAATGAAGACCTATACATCGCCGTCTAAAGTTAAGGGATGTATTTTGAGCTTAAGAAATTAGGGTAAAATATCATATATGCATATAACATATTATATGTGTTACACAATATATTAGCTGGATCGACAGACAGAGTTTTTACAATTTAAACTTAATTAATAACTAGACACACTTAATACAAATTTGCATTGCACTTTGCACCATTTTTAGGCACATTAGTTTTTGGCATTAAATCTTCCAAAACAATTAATACAAATCCTCATTAGAACGATTGTAAAAAAAACAATTCCAAAAATCTTTGATTTTTTTTAGATTAAGTGTAACAAACAAGTACACAGTCCACCAGATATTAAGTGGATGCTGTAGCCCATAAAAATCTACTCGTACATCTATCCTCGATTAAGAAGGCCAGCAACGCATCTGCAATTCCCCCTGGTTCCCCTGGTGTTGCAGTTGTTCATGGGCGGCGGTAGTCACTTACCATCAGGTGAGCTAAATGCTCATTTGCGCCCTCTCCTATAAAAAAAAGAATCAAAATAAAGATATGTTGTCACGGCGAGGACTAAGATGGAATGCCTCATTTGCAGTAAAACAGGTCTCCGGTTTTCTACACTCACCATATGAAACACAGCAGTATCAAGCTGCTATTTTACGCTGGAATTTTGTAAGAGCATGGTCCTTCTCGTCCGTTTCGTACTACATCCATAATATAGCTGTAACGTGGCTCTATCATATGTAAAAATGCAAGGAGCGGATTGAAGGAAGATTTAATTGCAGTTTAAAAGGAATGCAAACTTAAAAAAAAAACAGAAATATAAAAGCATTAAATGATTTGTGTATTTTTCCTAAATTATGGACCAGCTTGGGACTCGAACATAGGATTCAAGGGCTCAGTAGAGACACAAATAATATCTCAAAGTATTACCAGACATACATTATCCCTTTAAACCTCAAAAGGTGAAATAATAATAAATAAAAATAAATAACAATTAAAATACGAATACGATAAATTGCGTTAAACCAATTTTACGGATTTCGTCTCGTAAAATTTTAATCTGTTTAAAAGGGAGTGGCAGCACTCTTTAGAACGGGAAACGAGAGGACTGAAGTATTTATAATTTTAATGTCATAATTAACTTAGGTCAACTTAGGGAATACCTTCAGCTCTTAAATATAAATTAGGTCTCGCTTAAAGCTTTTATGAAATTCTAAAACTTTTTAGCAATTAAATATTCATTCACAACAAAAAAGTAACATTGAATAAAGATATAACCTGTGTTTATAGTTTACGTTTATACGATAGTTTAAACATTTCATATTTGATATTGAAGGTTAAAACTAGTGCTGTTCAGCTGTGGACACTGTGGACTAATGAATCAGAGGAATAAATAAACCCTCTAAGATATAGTAAATTTAAGTGTTAAAGCCATCCAGCAGTCTATTGTAAGCTGTAGCACAAAAGAGTTGGCCCGACCGTGGAAGAACAACACACCAAAAGAATAATTTAAATAATTGACATAACAACCACCGACATATGATCAGTGCAATTTATAATTTCAGAAGTGCTGGCACCAGACCTAAACAAAAATAAACTTGTCGCACCGCTTTTATTTCTCTCGTTTACTTAGACAATTAGGCAATTAAATTAACGGTTTAGAAAGAATTTATGTAGTATAGTCATGCTGCAGATATTCGTATGTTATGATTGTAAAATAAATGGGTTGCCTCAACCGGTAGAGGACTATCCCTATCACAGACTACCAGCATGAAATAGCAACTTAATGCTTCTGTGTTTGTATAGTGAGTATAAAGAACCGAAGACACGCCTTATAGAAAAAAAAATCTCTGCACTGTGGAAGTTCCGATGATCATCATTTTCATCATTACAGCCCTTCACAAGTCCACTGCTGAACATAGGCCTCCCCCAAAGAATGCCACAAAACACGGTCCTGAGCCACCTGCATCCATCGACTTCCTGCATGTCTTACCAGGTCGTCACTCCATCTCGTGGGGGGACGCCCTACACTTCGCCTACCGGTACGAGGCTGCCACTCGAGAACCTTTCTTCCCCATCGGTTGTCGGTTCTTCGAGCTATATGGCCGGCCCACTGCCACTTCAGCTTACTAATCCGTTGGGCTATGTCGGTCACTCTGGTTCTACTGCGGATATCCTCATTCCTAAGTTTATCACGCAGAGAAACTCCGAGCATAGCCCTCTCCATAGCTCGTTGAGCGACCTTGAGCTTCCTCATACGGCCAGCAATGAAGGACCACGTCTCAGTTCCGTAAGTCATCACTGGCAACACGCACTGGTTGTACAATTTCGTTTTAAGGTTTTGAGGTATGTCTGACGAGAAGATGTGTCGTAGCTTCCCGAACGCTGCCCAGCCGAGTTGAATCCGTCGATTGACCTCTCGGTCGAAGTTGGACTTACCCAGTCGGACTATTTGTCCCAGGTAAACATACTCGTCAACAACTTCGAGCTTAGTGTTCCCAACAACTACCGGCATAGGTGTGACATGGACATTAAACATGATCTTAGTTTTGTCCATGTTCATCTTAAGACCTATCCGTTGGGAAACACTATTGAGGTCATTGAGCATAGTGCTTAGGTCCTCCAGCGATTCTGCCATAAGGACTATATCGTCGGCAAATCGAAGGTGAGTGATGTACTCGCCATTGATGTTGATACCGTATCCTTTCCAGTCCAGAAGCTTGAAAACGTCTTCCAATGCAGCGGCGAAGAGTTTCGGGGATATGACGTCACCCTGTCTTACACCTCTCTGCAATTGGATAGGTTTCGTACTCTGGTTCTGTACTCGGATAGCCATCGTAGCCCTACTGTACAAGCACTTCAACACTTCGATATACCGACAGTCAACTTGGCACCGCTGAAGGGACTGCAGCACCGCCCAAATTTCGACGGAATCAAAGGCTTTCTCATAGTCCACATACGCCAGACATAGTGGCAAATTGTACTCTTCGGACTTCTGTACAACTTGCCGAAGGGTATGTATGTGGTCTATGGTGCTAAAGCCCTTTCGGAAACCGGCTTGTTCGGGAGGCTGGAAGTCGTCAAGTCTGCGCGCGAGACGATTCGTAATGACTCTCGAAATAGCACGTAGACGCGGCTCAGAAGGGAAATCGGTCTGTAGTTCTTCAAGAGAGCGTTGTCACCTTTCTTGAAGAACAAGACCACCGCACTTCTGCTCACCGCCTCCGGTGTAATGCCACCATGGAGGACGGAATTAAAGAGCTTCTGAAGGACTTCAAGTACCGGTCTTCCACCCGCTTTCAGAAGCTCCGCTGTAATTCCATCCTCGCCTGGGGCCTTACCGTTTTTAAGGTGCTGGAGAGCCATCCTAATCTCGCTCAGACTGACATCCGGGATATCTTCGGAATAGTGTCGGATGAGACTCGCTCTTGGATCGTAACTCACACTTGCGTGTGGCTCCAACGATGATGTGTACAGCTGCCCATAGAACCTCTCAATCTCACTCAAAATCTCAGGTGTCCCGGAAACGATGCTGCCACATTCTGTCTTCAGCTTTGACAGTTGGCTCTTTCTGGCAGACAGATCTCTGGCAAAGACTTTGGAGCCTTGGTTCCGCTCGATCGCTTCTTCAATACGAGCTGTATTGAAGTTGCGTAAGTCCCGCCGCATGCATTTGGAGATCTGTCTGTTCAGATGCCTGTATGCTGTCAAGTCTGTTGAAGAATGTAGCTTCATCTCCCGTCTAACAGCCATGAGATTAAGAGTGTGATCGGAGAGTTTTTGTGTTCTTCTGCGGCGGGTCTTGCAGAACTTAGCTCCAACCGCATGGACAGTTTCCACGAGCTTGTCATTCATATCGTCCACTTCATTGCAGTCTTCCAGGCACTGAAAACGGTTTTGTAACTCGAGCTGAAAGGTTTCGGGACTTTGGAACAGAGCACGAGGGGGACGGAGCGTTGACTTCATTAGACGAGACCTCTCCAACTTAACGTTTAGGTTCAGTGTGCCTCTAACCATTCGGTGATCGCTACCAGTTTTCACCCTCGCGATCACGGAGACATCACTGAACAGTTGTCGTCTGGTCGTCATAATGAAGTCAATCTCATTTTTTTGTGGAACCGTCGGGGCTCGACCAGGTCCACTTCCTGTGGGGCCGCTTCTGGAAGAAAGAGTTCATCATAAAGAGTCCCTCTTTCTCCATGAAGTCGGCCAGCTGCTGGCCCCTTGGGTTCCGTTGCCCTATTCCAAATTTCCCTACTTTCAGCTCACCGTTCTCTCTTGTGCCTAGTTTTGCATTGAAGTCTCCCATTAACACCGTATATTGGGTTTTGGAGGAATGCATGGCTCTAGAGATATCCTCATACATTTCCTCCACCTCCTCATCGGGGTGTGCCGAGGTTGGTGCGTAAACCTGTATGACCTTCAGCGAATACCGTTTGGTGATTCTGAGTATAAGGTACGCAACCCTCGTCGACACACTCCCGATTTTTACAACGTTGTTAACGAGAGACTTGTGGACGATAAATCCGACACCTCCTTGGGACAGATGGTCGCCCTCCCGGTGATAGAGCAAGTTGCCGGATTCGAGGATTACCGTGTCCTCCCCCTCTCTTCGGACTTCGGATAATCCTATAATATGCCAGCGCAACTTGTCTATCTCTTCTTCCAGCTCCACGATCTTCTCGTCAGTCCTCAGGGTGCGTGCGTTGTACGTTGCCAGGTCGAGTCGTCTAAGGTGGCAACCGAACCTCCACCGGAGATTCTTAGCACCCCCTGCCCCGCCGTTACCATGGTCGCCACCGTAGCCAGGAATAGCGGGGCCGCCGGGGACTGGGGGCCGTTTTTTTGTTGCTCTCATCATTGGGGGGTATTTTTAATAGTTGCCACGCTTGGCGAGAGGGTTGGCAACCGCAGTTTTTTTATTGTAATTTGGCTATTATCAGGAAGATGCTGCTGCCCATCTCCTGGCTGTTTCCCTTTGTCGCCTTTTACGACACCCACGGGAGGATATGGGGTAGTGGATATTCTTGACCGCCACTACACGGCATTTTCCGATGATAAAACGATGAAAATGATTTTTTTTAATTCTATTGCGCTACGCTCTCCATAGAGAAACTGTGAGTAAAATTCTGTGTATGTATATCTATAAATTTACAAGGTGGAGAGCGCTTCTTTTAGTAGTTTATTTGGATTGGGATTATCCTCTTACCTTTTTCTGCAGCCATGTAATTGTACATCTAATGATGTGATCCGGTTAAGGCAGTTGGTAAGTATAGGCTATTACAGAGTCCTCAGGAAAAATAGCGCAACTGTGGCCTTTGTTTTGAGTTACTTGCAGGTGGCTATCATATGCATTAGCCACTTACCATCATGTGGACTGTTACTTTGTTTGTTACTCTGAAACTATGCATAAGAAATAATCCCTGTTGGGAATGAGAGTTAGGAGTTAGTTAGGGATTAGAATTCATTTCTTCTATTCAGTCTCGTTGGTGTCGTAAGAAGAATAGAATAGAAAAGTATAGAAATATTTTAATTCAATAATTATTATTACATCATACTTATTGAAAGTCATTTTTCAAATTTATCTGTGGTTCGGAAAATAAATCTATTCTGGGAAGAACCATCAAGAAACCCAGCGGGATTTACTTGAACATATTTCACTTTATAATAATTTTGTCAATCACCACATTTTAAACAAAAATCTATAGAAGACATTGAAATTACATGGATATAAGCGTAGAGGGATGTCTAAGAAAATCAAAGCTTAAAGTTAGTAAATAAGTAATAAATATATAAATCCTTTATACGTATAAGTTGCTTTTAAAATCTCACCTTTCATTTAAATCTATTTATAATGCTAAAATTAGGATTATTTGATAGTAGTAGATACAGGAGTGTACAAGCTCGATTGCTAATGTGGTCTCTCGTACATAGGATAAACAAAAAGATCTTTAAAAGCTCGCGTAAAAGAACATATAGCTGACTTGAAACACAGACGTTCCGGAAAGTCTGCAGTCTATAAACATGTTTAAGATCGACCCCGCCATTACATTATATTTGATATAACACCCATTGTAGGAAACAAGGATGATTCGTGGGGCTGTTAAAATTAAAAAAAAAAACATCCTAATTTGAATAGTTGAAGTGATTTCAACCAACCTGAGAAATGAAATCCTTTCTTTAAATTGAAGTGAAGCACTGTTGAGGTAGTCCCATCGAATTAATTACTATAAATTATTATTAAAAACGAATTAACTAAATAGTTTTAACCAGTTTTGAGATACACCAAGAAACACAGAATATAAAACTTCTTTATTTTTTCAAGTAAGTTAAAAAAAATAATTCGTTGAAAGGAAAAGCTGCCACGCCTATCAGACTTAACAGAGCATTCAAATTTCACAATGTAATGTGCTTTGCCGAGTTAGACGATGAATGCCAGCGTAATACAAGCGTGTCTTATCGACATCAAACAGACGCCTTTTACTCTGATCCTTAAATCTAATATAGCGCTTTTAAATGTACAGATGTTGTTGTATTAGTCTTCTTTTTAATTGCTAAGTTAATAACTACAACCATACTAATAATATTATACTTAACTAGTTTTTATTTTTTCTAAATTCAACTTAAAAATATGTTTATTACGTACGGTACTTCGACTGTCATTTTACATGGGTATTATTTTATAGTGAATTGAAGCGTTAATAAAAACATAATTGCAGTGATTGCAGTTCAAAGTGCGTATGACTCAAAAATTAACTTTGAGACTATTCAAAAGCTAGACATCAGTCGTACATCATAATATGTTTTTGTATAGCGATGTCGACAGGCTTATCATTAATTCGTCAGAGACAAAATATTTGGGCTACCCCGCGCTATAACGAACAGGTGGACTGTGTACGCTGTTACAGCTAGAATTCGACAAAAGCGTACAAGAAAACGATAGATGATCGCGAGGGAGAAAACTGGTAGCGATCACCGAATAGAGGCACACTGTACCTACACGTATAGCTGGAGAGGTCTCGTCAAATGAAGTCAACTCTCCGTCCCCCTCGTGCTCTAGTCCAAAATTCCGAAACCTTTTAGCTTGAGTTACAAAACCGTTTTCAGTACCTAGAAAACTGCAATGAAGTGGACGATATGAATGATAAGCTCGTGGAAACTGTCCCTGCAGTCGGAGCTAAGTTCTGCAAAACCCGCCGCAGATGATCACAAAATCTCTCCGATCACACTCATAACCTTATGGTTGTTAGACGGGCAATGAAGCTGCAGTCTTCAACAGATTTGGCAGCATACAGACAACTAAACAGACAGATTTTTTTTATAGAAGAGGGGGCAAACGAGCATGCGGCTCAACTGATGGTAAGTAACTACCGCCGCCCATGAACAACCGCAACACCAGGAGAATTGCAGATGCGTTGCCGGCCTTTTAGAAAGGTGTAAGCTCTTTTCTTGAAGGTTCCGAAGTCGTATCGATCCGGAAAATTCGCTGGTGGTAATTGATTACACAAGTTGTGCGAGGGAAAACTTCTTATAAATCGCACAGTGGTGGACCGCCAATCATCCAGATGGTACCGATGGTAACGCGAGCCTTGTCGCGATATGCGATTGTGAAATTGAGCGGCTGGAATTAGTCCGAATAATTCCTCAGGGTACTCCCCGTGATAGATGCGATAAAATACGCAAAGAGATGCAACATCTCTACGCATATCGAGCCGATCAGAAAGAACTCGGTCTTCGACGATTCGAACCGCTCTGCGCTGGATGCGGTCAAGTGGAAAGAGCTGGCACTGGGGTGCCCCAGCCAATAGATGAGAACAGCATTCTATGTGGGGCCGAAACTGCGCTTTGTAAAGTTGCAAGCGGTGTGCCGGCATAAAATACTGTCTCGCTCTGCTGAGCACGCCAAGCTTTTAGAGGCCAATTAGACCTTCTCCTCCAAGTGACCACGAAACTGCACACTATTCGATATGTCGACGCCAAGGATCCCGATACTAGCTGAGGCAGTACGGGGAGTGCCTTGAAACTGAGGAGATACGACAAAGGGGTTCTTTTTAGCGGTAAACGCGCAAACTTGTGTCTTCTGGGGATTTAACTGGACTAGATTTAGTCGCCCCCAATCCGAGACGTTTTTAAGCAAAGACTCGACTTCTGACACAAGTTTGTCCCGGTACTCGGCGACATTTTCCCGAGAAATATTGGCACGGCCGGTATATAAGGCATCACCAGTGCTGTCGTCCGCATAGTTCATTGCTACCAGTTAGCAACATATCATTGACATGCAGGAGGAACAGCGTTGATGATAGCACGCAGCCTTGTGGAACACTAGCGTTAATAGGCTTGTAGTCGGAGCATGCACCGTCTACAACGATCTTGATGCTCCGATCTGCAAGAAAGCTGGTGATCTAATTGCATAATTTCTCGGGAAGCCCATAGGAAGGGAGCTTCGAAAGAAGCGCTTTGTGCCAAACCCGATCGAAGGCCTTCGCAATGTCCAAACTTACGGCCAATGTCTCCCCCTTGGACACTCACAGATATCCAAATGCATGCGGCAGGACTAACGCAACTTCAATACAATAATAATAATATACTTAATAATAATAATAATAATATTCCACAATTATAATAAATAAAATTAATTAATATTCAACAAAGAGTCAACTGTCAAAGCTGAAGACCGAGTGTGGCAGCATAATGTCCGGGACAACTGAGATTTTGAGTTTGATTGAGATTTTCTATGGGCAGCTGTAAATGTCATCGTTGTAGCCACACGCAAGTGTGAGTAACGATTCAAGAACGAGTCTTATCCGACACTATTCTGAAGCTATCTCACACTTCACTCTGAGCAAGATTGGAATGGCTAAAAAAAAGGAAGCCATTAGGCGAGAACAGAATTACAGCGGAGATTCTGAAAGCAGGTGGAAAACCGGTACTTGAGGTCCTTCAGAAGCTCTAAAATTCCGTCCTCCATGGTGACACTAATCGGGAGGTGTGGAGTAGAAGTGCGGTGGTCTTGTTTATCAAGAAAGTCGACAACGCTCTCTTGAAGAACTACAGACCGATTTCCCTTCTGAGCTACGTCTACGTGTTGTTTTTGAGAGTCATTATTATTCGTCGTTTATCCTCCTGAACAAGCCGATTTCCGAAAAGGCTCTAGTACCATAAGACCATATACACACCTTCCGGCAAATTGTACAGAAGAGTACAATCTGCCACTTTGCCTTGCGTATGTGATGTGGGCTATGAGAAAGCCTTTGACTCTAATTTTATTTTAACCATAGCACGTAAAACTGTAACAAGGCGCTCTCTGTAAAAACCTAGTATTTTCAAATTGGAAAAATTCTACAGATTTGTTTTCAATAAGTGGCAATAATAGAAATAATAATATTATTTGGTATTTCCTAATAACATGCCTTAAGCATTCATGTTATACATAAATTTTTACAGGGATTTCCGATAATTCCGATGGTTTTATGTCACACATCAATAATAACAAAGTTTAAAAAATCCAAAAGTGCACAACTCATAATGCTCATATGACCGTGAAATAATATTTAAAAAATATATAAATTGTGTCGGCGCCGTTACGACAGCACCGACTGTGTTTGCGGGGAGTATGTGAAGTGCGGGGGGTTTCTCACCGCCACGCCTGCGACCGGCACTCGCCGATAGCTCGCGACCCGATCGCCACCAAATATTTTGTATTTTTCATTCCTTTTAAATATACAATTTGCCTATCGTGTCAGTCGCCTATTTTATTCATGTTCCCTAATTGAACATAGTGGCGACCGTGATAAATTAAAATATCGAATTCCGATTTCGCCGCGTAATACGGTCCAAAGGTCGTAGCACTTACCCCGCGTTTACAACGTCGCGAACGCAAGTACTACGAGCTACGAGAACAAAGGAAGCCACGCCGATCTACTACATCAGCTAAGAAGATTATTAAATTGGCGTACCATCCCGAGTCCTAAGAACAACAAAGCGGTCAAGAAGAATTCATCTGGAGCGGAGAGAAGACAAGAGGACAGCTATTGAGAACCGGCCAAGCTGAGGTCCAGCGGAGTCTACGCGCCACAGCAGCGGTTTTTGCCAACTAAAAGTGAGCCCGTTCCTATTATTTTACCTCTTCGTGTCCCACTATTCCTAAAAATTCTATTTGTGTGAACAGGGAAACAAGGAATCTAGTCCTATTTTTGTTGCCTTACCCTACCTACCTATTCTTAAGCAACATCCTTTATATTCCTTGTCTATCTTATACCCTTTCGTATATAAAACTGCTAATCTAAATAAACTATTCCTACTCAATAATCCTACCAAATAAAATACCTATTAAAACAATCCTAAAAGAATTACCTAGATAAACCTACCGACAATTTACATACCTAACGAGTTAAAATCACCTATTTACACCTATTTGCTTACCTATCAGCTAATTGCCTATCATTTCCTACTATTATTTAGCCGTATCATTGGCTAGGTAATCAGTGCTATTTTTCAAGCCGCCTATAATTTGCATTCATTGCGCCTATTTTACGACTTGAAAGTCTTCACTAGCATTTAATTGGTTGGTAGCCACTGTTAGATAGTTAGAATTTAAATAGCTGAACCTATTTCTTTAAACGTAAGCATACATATGTACATAGCTACGCAAAAATTTGAGCTTAACTCCTCAATGCAAGTAAATTCACTTCTCGCTATTCACTTTTAGCTGTTTATGCACGCAAATAAATTAGTCATCACTATAGCATAATCATTCGCTAAGCCCTATATTACGCTAATTAAACCATTATTTGCACAAATCAATTAAATTTACGATCAACCTTGCTTCCCGTTATTATTTTATGTACGGAGATATCTGCAAAGCATTCCAACAATCAATTTCAGCTACGGTGCAGCGGTCGCTCGAGACTATCATCGCATCCCGTGTCACTGCCAGCACTGCGGGCTCACGTCGTGGTACTGGACCGCGGGCGTCGCGCGTCATCAATCCCACCTTTCACCGCGCTTCTGCTGATTTTGAACCGGTTTCCGTCACAGCGGCCACGAAGCGAGGAACGTATTCTATGCAATTCTTATTTATTTGATTAGTACAGCGCATAACTAGTTGTTTTGATTGTCTGCGCGTTAACTTTGCTAGTATGGAGGCAAAGTACAAAACTCTTAATTTAAAACGCGCTTCAATTAGAGGCCGTGTTACGAAATTTAATAACCATTTAGAAGAATTAAAAGGTAAAAAGCTTACTCCTACGGAAGTTAGCGTGCTATCGCAGCGATTAGTTAAACTTGAGACTTTATTTGGCGAATTCGATAGCGTGCAAAATCAGATTGAAGCATTGGAGGAAAATAATTTAAGCTTAGAATTGGATACCAGAGAAGTTATCGAACAAGCTTTCCACAATTCGATCGCATTGGCTCAGGAAATTATTTCCGTAAGCAGTACGACAAAAAAGTCGTCGCTTCAGCATAGCAGTATTTACACAGCTGATGAAGATGATCACGAAGTTATCGGCTTTCGTTTACCAGTCATTAAAATTAATAAGTTTGATGGTACGTTCAACAAATGGTTGGAATTTCGTGATACGTTCAGTTCTCTGATACATAATAATACAAAAATAAAAAATATACACAAATTTCATTATTTAAATTCCTATCTAGAAGGTGAAGCTGCTCGTGTAATATGTAATTTAGAAGTTTGCGACAATAATTATCCTGAGGCATGGAGTCTTCTTTGTGAGCGTTTTAATAATATTCGTCAATTAATAAATAATCATTTGAAGTCTTTGTTTAATATTGAGCCGTTGCGTGAGTCTGACAAGTCATTAAGATTTCTAGTAGACCACGTCACAAAAAACCTACGTGCTTTAATACTTTAAAACAGCCAACTGATCATTGGGATACCCTGATCATATTCATAGTCTCAGCGAAATTAGACAGCAACACGCGTATTAAATGGGAGGAGTACATTCAAGCTAATGTTAATGCTTCGGATATGCCTAGCCTAGATGATTTCATGACTTTTATTAAGGGCCGCGCTGAAGTTTTAGTCTGTTTATCGCAGTAAACAAGACAAAAATATAAAGTCAAACCCGAATCACAATCAAGGCGTCAAACAAAATCCCGTTTCTCATACTAAGTCATTCGTTAGCGCTGAGCAGGGCGACTCATCAGCAACTGCCCCTCACAAGTGTATTTTCTGTGGTCAAGGTCATCGTAATTATGAGTGCTCACAATTTCAATCGAAATCTATTGATGATAGACTTTCATTAGTGTCCGAGCTAAAGTTGTGTCCCAACTGTTTGCGCAAAGGGCATAATACGCGCGCATGCAAGCTTCCAGGTACGTGCAAGATATGCAAAAAACGTCACAATACCTTTTTACACAAACCTACGGATTCTGATACCAATGTGGCAGTCACTAATATTGCAGTCTCTGAGCCAGTTTCAATGTCAGCTGTTTCTGCTTCTGAGACACTACTATGTACGGCTTTGGTTGATATTTTTAATCCCAAAACAATCAATTACATTACCACTAAAGCTCTCTTAGACAACGGTAGTCAGTCTAGCTTTATTACAGAATCACTTAAATCAAAGTTAAATTTAACTTCTTCCACGTCTGATGTTAGGAATGTGATCGGCATATGTAACACTATTGTCAAGCTTAATGCTGAACGTTGCAATGTTCGAATTCATTCAAAGGTAGGTTCTTTCAGCGTTATGACGTCATGTTTAGTCATACCCCAAATATCAGGTAAGATACCTAAGTCTCTTGTGTCTATTACACACCTTAACCTGAAGTCCTTTGCATTAGCAGACCCCAGCTTTTATGAGCCGTCTGACATAGGACTGCTCATCGGTGCTGACCTATTTTGGTCCATTATTGGAACCAAACAGCACTCTTTAGGCAAAGGAAATCCTATTCTACATGAGTCTAAATTAGGATGGCTTATCGCAGGTCTCATGCACTATATTCAAAATGACAATCTCAATTTAAATTCCCCAGTGAAATGTAATTTTGTAAGTATTGAAAGCAACAATACTTTAGTTGAGCTTCACAATGATTTGAAGAGGTTTTGGGAGCTTGAAAGCTTGCCACAAAGGCCCCTTCTTACAGACCAAGAGAAAGCTTGCGAACAACATTTTTTACAGCACACAAAACGCACTGAAGAAGGTCGTTTTTGTGTCAAGCTGCCATTGATCGACAAACCAGACTGCCTAGGCACTTCCTATTTCATAGCCAGGCGGCGATTTATAAACCTGGAACGTCGCTTTCGCAAGCAACCGGAACTTAAGTCCGCCTATGTTGATTTCATTGAGGAGTATCGCAAACTAGGACATCTAGCAATATCTGAGGTAAACCGACCTGAGCTTGCCTATTTTGTTCCGCATCATCCTGTCATTCGTGAAGACAGTGAGTCAACACGTCTATGCGTCGTTTTTGACGCATCAGCTCGCACTTCATCTGCTTTGTCTATAAACGACATTCAAATGATAGGCCCTACAGTTCAAGACTCTCTTTTCAATATCCTCATCCGGTTCCGGCAATATCGTTATGTGTTGTCAGCGGATATTGAAAAAATGTACCGGCAGGTTTTAATAGATGAGTCTGACCGAAACCTACAGCTGATTTTATGGCGTGATGCGGAGGACAAACCATTACAAACACTCAGGCTTAACACGGTCACCTACGGATTTGCTAGCGCTAGTTTCCTTGCCACCAGGTGTCTCTGGCAAGTGGGCGAGGAGTGTGACGATGACGTTATTAAGGCAGTCATACAGGAGGACATATATGTTGATGACTTACTAACTTCTAGCGATGATGAAGATCAATTACGGTCTATACAGAAATCAACACATGTGGCTCTTTCTATGGCTGGTTTTGACTTGCGTAAGTACCGATCCAACTTACCTTCTTTACTGCCTTCAGACGTTGTCCAGTCATCCGGCAACCTGACATTGAGTCAGTCTACAAATGCGCTGGGCCTAGATTGGAGTCCTTCGACCGACAGCATTAATTTTCCCATTACAGTGGATCAGTCTGACGTCGTCACCAAGCGCACTATACTTTCTTCAACTTTAAAGATCTTCGATCCCTTGGGCCTCCTATCCTTGTCCACTATCGTTCCCAAAATTTTAATTCAGACCTTATGGTCTCTTAAATTGGACTGGGATGAGCCCGCTCCAAAGGATATTGTCGATGTCTGGAGACCTTTTTTTGATGGACTTAAATGCCTTTTTTCACTAAATATACCTAGATGGGTATCAATAGAATATCCAGTCTCTGCTGAAATCCACTGTTTTTGCGATGCATCGCAACGCGCCTATGGTGCATGCTTGTACCTTCGCTCTACAAATAAAGAAGGACAAATACATGTCCAACTTTTATGTGCGAAATCTCGCGTTGCCCCAGCATCCAGCCCTATTACAATTCCTCGTTTGGAGCTTTCAGGTGCTCTTCTGGCAGCTGAAATGAGCTCATCTGTGACCAAAGCCTTGCGACGTAAAATATCGCGTCATGTCTATTGGACTGACTCGAGCGTAGTTCTTAGTTGGTTGCGCTGCGGTTCTTCTAACATGAAAGCATTCGTTGCCAACAGAGTCGCCGCCATTAGAGAGCTGACTGACGCAAATTCATGGCACCACGTTCCTACAGAACACAACCCAGCTGACCTGCTATCCCGTGGCGTGAACCCACAACAGATCGCTGCATGTGATATGTGGTGGTATGGACCTAAGTTTTTATCGTTGCCAGAGTCCGAGTGGCCTTCTATGCAGTCGCAGACTATTATTGAGATGAAGAATTTGCCGGAAGTTAAAGCACATCCAGTTGCTATTTGTGATAATTATCAATCAATTATTAACTTTAACAAATATTCTAAATTAAAACAATTACAACACATTTTAGCCTATGTACATAGATTTATTAATAAATGTAAAAATTCTAAAACTAAAATTACAGGTTCCTTAACTACCGCCGAGCTCAATAAAACTCTTAATTCATTAGTGTATATTTCCCAATTAGAGGCATTCCCTAAAGAATACGACTTATTATTAAAAGGAAATTCCCTAAGTCCTAAGTCGCACATTTCGGCACTTAATCCATTTTACATGAAGGAGTGATAAGAGTAGGTGGTCGAATTCAGGCTTCTGAATATAGTTTCGATATGAAGCATCCCATGTTGTTAAGCTCTAAACACCATTTTACTCAACTTTTATTCCAACAAGAACACGTACGGCTTCTACATCTGGGGCCCCAAGCCTTACTGGCTTCTATTAGAACGCGTTTTTGGCCCATTAGTGGAAGAAGTCTGGCTAGACGTACTGTGCATAATAACACCGTATGTAGGCGTTTTAAGGGTCAGTCTATGAAAAACATAATGGGCAACCTACCTGCTCAAAGACTAATGCCCGACTTTCCTTTTATTACAGTAGGGACTGATTTCGCTGGTCCATTTATGGTCACGGATCGCAAAGGTCGTGGTTGTAAAATTACAAAATGTTATTTGTGTATTTTCATATGTTTTAGGTATAAGTGCATCCATTTGGAGGCTGTTAGTGAGCTGTCCAAGGATGCTTTTATATTAACTTTGAGACGCTTTGTTTCACGGAGAGGGCTACCAAAGCAGATATTCTGCGACAATGGTGGAAACTTTGTAGCTGCTTCAAAGGAACTTAAAGAATTTTTTGAAGTTAATGCCAAAACTATCGCTAATTTTGCCGCTAACGAAGGCGTTGAATTTTGTTTTTCGCCTGCATACGCTCCTCACTTCAATGGTTTGATGGAGGCCGGTGTAAAGTCAGCCAAATTCCACCTGGCTAGGATATTAGGGACTACGCACCTAACCTATGAGGAATTGTCATCTTTGTTCACACAAATAGAATGTATCCTAAATAGCCGCCCCCTATGTCCATTAAGTTCCTCTCCCACGGACTATTATCCCTTAACTCCGGGCCACTTTTTAATTGGTAGACCACTAAGCTCGCTGCCATCTCCGTGTCTACAATCCGCTAATGCCAATCGTCTCGACAGATTCCAGCGCATCGAGCAGTTTAAGCAACACTTTTGGCGACGCTGGAGCCACGAGTACATTGCGGAGCTGCAGTTGAGGACGAAGTGGCGCACGAAGTCCAAAGAGAGCCTACAAATTGACGACCTAGTCCTCTTGAAAGAGGAAAACGCTCCACCGCTCTATTGGCGTCTCGGACGTGTAAGAAAACTCTTCCCGGGATCTGACGGATTGACACGCGTCGCAGATATAGACACTGCAAGAGGAATTGTGCGGCGCGCCCTAAACAGAACCGTCCTACTACCGAAGCCCGATGAGTTGGAAGATCTTGAAAGCTGTTAAGCTTTCCAGCGCCGGGAGTATGTCGGCGCCGTTACGACAGCACCGACGGTGTTTGCGGGGAGTATGTGAAGTGCGGGGGGTTTCTCACCGCCACGCCTGGGACCGGCACTCGCCGATAGCTCGCGACCCGATCGCCACCAAATATTTTGTATTTTTCATTCCTTTTAAATATACAATTTGCCTATCGTGTGAGTCGCCTATTTTATTCATGTTCCCTAATTGAACAAATTGTAGTTCTATTAGTCAAAGAGTTACAGTAGCAGTCATCAAAGCACACCTTCAAGTCATTCCATCAAGTCCGTAGGTAAAGTCCTATCATAACTAAGAAAACGAGTCGAAACTCAGCACACCTAGTTCTATTCGTCGAGGAGTTCCAGTAGCAGTTACAGATGTACATCTTCAGGTCACTTCTCAAGTCCAGAGGAAAGGTATCACAATAACTAACAAAATATCCCTAACTCGGCATACCTATTACTACTTTTCGAAGAGTTTCAAAAGCATTCACCAAATTACACTTTCAAGTCACTCCGTCAAGTCTGGGGGTAAGGTCTCATCATAACTAACAAAACGAGTCCAAACACGGCACATCTAGTTTTACTCGTCGAGAAGTTCCAGTAGGAGATACCGAAGTACACCTTTAGGTCACTCCACAAGGTCCGAGACGTATTCACTAAGATATTTATATATAAACCCTACTTGCTTTTAGCGAATCAAAAAATGATGTAATAAAAATCTGCGATTATAAAAATAATAATACCTTACCTCGTCAAATATAGTCAAATATGTTTATGTATCAAGTATGGTTTTTCGAATATTTTGTATTTCTACAGGGACCTGTTTATGGACAAGCCGCTGCCAAAAAGCAATAAAATATTCACTCACAACGGCGGCCGAGCCCGGAGTGTGGCAAAGTGTATTTAGTAAAATAAATTATTACAAGGCTGCACAAAACCCCAAGAATTTCGGAATTTCTCAGCGGAAAAAAAATTATAACTTAACAAAACAAAATTAAACTGTCATTTACATTCCATGTCTTCCCTCATGATAGATGAAGAGGTTAGCAAATAAGTTGAGTTGAATAATGTATATTTTCCAAAGTTATCGTATTTACCCTCCATGCGGTCGTAATAAATCCAAACCATAAGCCACTAAAACCACTTTTTTTATGTAAAAATAGAAATTAATCGCTTTAATACAAATTTATTAACTTCACCAATCATGACAATGTGCTTTTTATATCATTTATATGTACAATATGATTGTTAGATACGATTTCATACGACAGAACGTTGGAATCTTAATTTTAGGCCCTAGCAGAACATACCTACGCGCTTCGCGCTTAAAGCATGCAGCACTACGATAAACAATGTTCATTAGAATTTGGAAAATAGCATTAAATCTGCAATCTGCAAAGGCAATCTGTGGTACTGTTGTTAAAATATTACCATACCATACCACGTTGGATTACCATATTATATATATATATATATATATATATATATATATATATATATATATATATATATATATATATATATATATATATATATATATATATATATATATAGCTAGCGAGAGCAGATGCAACGGGACATCATAAGTGGTGTGAGGCCCATAAACACTTGCTGGAAGTTACTTTGACTCTGATCTAGAGTTGTAGTGAGTGTATGCCTCCAATAATAATATTTCGATATTCGAATAAAAAAAAAACTAAATAGCTTCCATAACACATTTTGTTATTACTATTTTAGATTCGTTAGATCAAATGCTAGTTATTTTGCAAATGTTAGAAAGCTGAGGTTAAACCAATATCTTATCTGGCGTAGTTTTTGGGAACTCCTCAAAAGTTTTTCCATCAGGACCAGGGAATTGTATGTAATTGAATGCAGAAATCTGAACTGTTCTTACTTGAAACGGTATTCGTTTTAAGTGTTTGAACGCGACTTGAATAACTTTTTAAATGTTCGGTCGAAAACTAAAAAGCAAACTCATTAATATAAGTTTACAGTTTGGGAATTGACGAAGGTAAATGAAAGTTTTATATGAGATTTTATTAGGAATTCACAAGTTGGAATAAAGAAAAATTATAAAATTTTTCGAAACTGATTTACTGCACTTATAAACGTTTTTGTAAAACTTAAAAAGGGCATGTTATGGTTGCCTTATTAAAAATAACATTTGATTAGTTATTCAATAATAGTTTGTGACACTACCAGGATTTATAAGTAAAAAATGCGTTTTGAATGATTTTTATGTTTTTTTTTTTTAATTTTGTATAAGTTTCATAAATACCACTATTGGAGATGGGTTTTCCCTCATTCTAGAGATAACTGAAGGTAAGAAAAACCGTCTAAGTGCGTGATGGGCCACGCACAATGTAGAGGTAGGGTTCCGTAGTTGCCCGTCACACATAGGCTTTCTTGATAATGAGCATAATATGAGTGAGTTCGCGGTTTGACTTCTACAACGACCAAAATAGGGCCCAATTAGGAAGATCGTAACTGAAGGACTTATTTTCAAATCAGACTTATAGGGAGTGGTATTCAAAAAAAATTAAAAAAACTTTCCGATTTTTAAAATAATACAATTTACATCAAATCATTAACCTGGCCAGGTACAAAAATGATCATAGTTGAATATAGATATCTTTATATTCCCGGCTTTGCGACCCTAAGAAATACATATATGACCGTAAAGAACCTTCACGTAAACTACCACTGCCTTAAATTATCCTGAGGTCGCCCGCGTAAACCATAAGTGTGACGAATGAAACTCTATGAGACAATAATTATTTTTTTTTATAGGATAAGGGTGACAAACGAGTACACAGTCCACCTGATGGTAAGTGGTTGCTGCGGCCCATAGACATCTACATCTATCCTCTATTACAAATCAAAATGCAGATGCGTTGTCACCCGTGAGGACTAAGATGGAATGTCTCATTTCCAGTAAAAAGGGCCTCCGGCTTGTTTGTACGAATACTTTAAATAAGGCCTACAATAACTACCAACAAAAATAAGTGAAATTAGTAAGTAAGAAAGATCCTCCCTGCCTAACCCGCAAATGAAAAGTAACGCTATAGTAGTAATGCATATAATTCGTTTTGTTAATAAAATGTCGTTTTTTAAGTTTACAATAAAATTACTAATGCAGCTAGTTTTAGATCATTTTCTATGGAATTGTAACGAAAAGTTTACTAATCCAAGTGTATTTTATAAGTTGGTCGACTGTTACCCGTTAACTTCTTAATTGTAAACTTGTAAACTAACGTGTACACTTTTCACATTTCCAAAAACATCGGTTTCATTGGTAGGTGGGGATGACACATGACTCTTATGAAAAATACCACTTTAAAGCTAAATATTTCGCAAACGGACCCCTGAACCGAAAATATGTTGTTACACACTCACTGTGTTTTTTAAAAAACCTACCCAATGATACCTCACATGATGGAATTGACGGGTGAAAAAATCATCCACCCTAAAATTGTTTTTTTTTCTTTAAATATTTTATTTCACAGTTTTCTAGGTGTGATTAACATATATAACTGTGCTTAATTACAGATTTGTAGCACCTAGAGTCTCTGAGCAAAATCGCGGACAGACTGACGGATGGACGGACATGGCGAAACTATAAGGGTTCCTTATTATATAACTACGGAACTTTTATACAATACAATACAATACAATAACTTTATTTCAAGCATCAAGGACTTAAAAGTTAAGAACATTGGCCTATAGCAATATATACCTTAACCTAAAAATATATATAAAATATAGACATAACACTATTTAGTTACTTACTTTTAAAAGGTCACCGCACGATACCAATAAGCGTTGAAATACTATACGTTAATTCGAAATATTTTATATTCTTGGGAAAGCAAACTGCGTAACGATGTTTTCCGTCACCACCGAGCTCTTGGTAAAACGGTACTTAAAATTCCAACTTACAATTTCAGCGGTGCCGGCAAGGATCGATCTGGGTTTGCTCTTATATTATAAAATTTTAATGCTAGTGATTTATTCTCTGAAACACAATGGTCCCTTTAGAATATTTTAAGTGTAAATTTCTACAAAATAAATATTCCAGAACTAATGAATCAATAAAGATTAAGAGTGATTCTAACGCAACACACTTCATAGGTGGCAAAAACCAATGAATAATAAATTTATTGTGATTTTGTGAACAATACATTCTTTTACGTATTATGCCGTAATTTAAAAGTTTGTCTAGGTGTTAGGACTGTTTTTCTGCCTACGACTACGTCTGGGTAGGTACCACGCCCTTACCAAATTCTGTCACCAAATAGCAGTGACTACGCTGCTGTTATCCGGTTTCTGGGGTATAAAAACTCAGTATAGTTACAGGCTGTAAGACACTGCCTCTTAGTCTTCAGATATAGCAACGCATTTGTAGCTTTCATTTCTAGCAGTCTGCTGCAGGTGTTAATTTACATATATGTGTCTATGGCCTGCAGAAGAACAATACCATCACGTGGACTATAAGTTCGTTTTTCACTTCACTTCAGTTTGGTAAAAAAGTGAATAACAGAACTAAATTATTTGTTTCTCCTGTTTAGTTAACTTATACAAAAAGAAAAACAAAAATTATATGAGAATAATTTAGTTGAATATCGATTTGTTCGATATAATCCTTTTATGAAACAAAATTAATTATTGAAGATTTTTTTTTATTATATTGAATGAAGTATTTTTAAAATAGATTACATTTTCATTGGTTACCCCATACAGCAAATTTTTGACGACTCTTGTTTACTTACACGCATTTAATAGCGTTAATGTCACGCACGCCATCCACTTTCATGCTAGTTTATTGATAAAGTTGGATCGCCGTAAAGTAAAATCGAGTACTATTCAATTTTAAAACAAATTTTTGAATGCAAACATGGTACTAAAACAAACATTTAAAGAAAAAAAAAACTGCAGCTATGTATAGCTAATTAGCAATGTACCTTTACCAAATAGTACGTATTTTTTGTACAGACTGAAAACCTAGCAGTTGTCATGTTGTAAATTTAAGTTAAAGCCTATATTCGTGCCACTTCTGGACACAGGCTACCTCTCATTTCTGAGCGGGTTTTAGAGCAAGAAAATGTTCGCCGCGCCGCCTCAAGGCATACTTCACATGACTTGAAATATTTTCTTTTCTAATTTCTCAGACATGTACGTTTCTTCAAGATGTTTTCCTTCACCGCCAAGCACGTGGTAAATCGGGACTTAAAATTGCAAATAAAAATTTCATTGGTGCCGAAGAGGATCGAAGCTTGGGTTACTCGCGTACTGTGTAAATTACAGCGAGCGCTTAGCTCCTGAGCCACTACGGCTGATCCTATATGACCACTTAGTGACAATAACACGAAAAAATTGCTATCTAAACTCTTTGCAGTCATAAAATACCAAGTCCGTCCTTTTTCAGAATAGGGACTGAAAATTAAAATTTATAAATTGATACAAATAATTCTTATTTATTCATGTTCATTTTATTTATTTCTTGTTAATTAATAATAATTGGTTTTTTAATACGTTTAATATAGCTGCGGCTATCCGTCATTATAATTTTCTTTCATGTCGGGCTTATCAGGTATAAATTCCTTAAAGCGATATCATCACCGTATTTAGTTTATAAGTTCTCCGTTATTGTATAAACTTTGGTATTAAACGCAATAAAGAGTTACCTGTCGACTACTCTAATTTAACGATACTTGCAACACTAATAGGTCGGTTAGACCGGTAAAGAACCACACTTGCACAGGAAACCTGCATCAAATAGTAGCATATTTTTTTTAGGATTTAGAGGCATCATGCCATCTCAGTCCTTAGTATAGTGTACTTAAGATCTGGTGGATACTACGCCTGTTCTCTGTTTTTCAAATATGCATCAAAAAATATGACGTAACATTTTCATTTTTTACTTTACATGACGGCAAGTCATATACAGTATTTTAAAAAAATAATAATAAAAAGTTATCAAAACTAATAACTTAATTATCATACAGTCCTACTCCCCGTGGTATCGTGCCAAAAACGCTGCCTGCGTTTCCTCGCTGAATGGCTTTAATTAGCATTTGAGCGAAAAAAGAACCAGCCCTCTTATCACCAGCAGCAACGACCATTCGCGGATGGAGCTCCTTTAGGAACTTCACCGCACGTGAAGCCCACGAACCGATAGTCTCTACAAAAAATGGCACAAATATTTAGTTATCTCTCAGAGACTCATATTTGCACCACTTACTTAGCTCAGCTGCCTCTGATGCCACCCCGGCTCTAAACGAGGTACTCTTGAGATAAGAGGCCTCTAAAGTGTCTACGCAAGTAGCATCCCATATCTTTACCACTTTCCCAAGGGACCAATATCATAACTTCGGGTCTCTTGCCATTGTCTCTAAATATTTTACAAGGTTCTAAAACCGAGGGAACATTTATAGAGACAAGAGCCTTTGGGATGACATCGTTCAAAAAACCGTGCCGTGGTAACCTACACGCACTTTTCTTACGTGACAATTCAAATCAAATTCAAAAAAAATAATTCACTGGGTAGTATGCAAACAAAACCGGAAATATTTAGTAGATGCTACCTGTAAAATATATGGTATAATCACGAAAACGATTAGATAAACAAAATACTTTCACTGATACCAAAAATGCTGTACTGAATGTATGATATCCGCTACTCCATGTCGTCCCATCGGTGTCGTAAAAGGAGACAGAGGTAAACTAGAACAGGGTACATGCAATAAAATCTTCCTGATATCAACTCAAACTATTAATAAAAATCTACGGATTGCATTTGCATTGCATCCGTCCGCCAAAAATCCCCCTATGAGGCAACATACGGAGGAGACCTACGTTCAGCCTTGGACTTTATAGGCTGAAATTCATGGATATATAGATACTAAAGCGACAAATATTGAATTAAATTCACCGACTCTGGCTGTTAAGTGTATATAGAAAGAAATATAATTTTTTTGACTTATTAGCAGAAGTCAAAGAGTAACTATAAATTACCCAACTCGAAAGACGTCATTTAATCCAATCTGGGGACACCAATTTTAAGCAGATCATTGCTTTCTACAGAGCAAGCATTATCATTTTATCGGCTTCGCACTATTCGCTTTAAGATTAACTTATCTTCTTTTTCACTCGTCCGTAAAAGGCCACTGGATATGGATCTTTAGCATTATATACTCTAAATTTGTTTTAATCGTCACGCTTTTTAGGTGAATTGAGGATTTGTCGCTGCTTCTCTATGACCGATCTGAATATTTTATGTTTAGCACTGACAAAATGTTAACACCGTTGCAATCGGTAACCATAAGACCATTTTGTCGCATCCCATAGTCGTCTCTTATAATATCCATAGCACGAAAATAGACGGTGGATTCTCAGATGGACCGGTAGTTAAATTATAATAATAATATTTACTTTATTTGCTCCTTATCTTTATTAATGACTTTCAATAAGTATTACTTTTTAACCCTGTATTGGCAGTGTAAAAATATTAACTATCTCATGTCGTCCTGTACGTAGCGTAAAGATGACAGTGTACTACAAGTATTAACTTAAAAATAAAAAACTGCGGTTTCAAACTCGTCTGCCAAGCCTAGCAACTTTGGAAAATATCCCCATGTCGCCCATATGACGTTATCTATTCTATGTTTAGCAGTGGATTTTTATTAGGCTCTAATGGTAGCAGTTACTATTACTTGTAATCTATGATGAATAAATATTATTATATTCTATCTATTCTCTTATGCCCCAACACATAACAAAAGTTATCTTAGTTTAAGACAATTTCTTGCGTGAGTACGATTTATCTTTTCATAAATCTAAAAGGGATTTGTAGTCTTACGTAGGATGCTTAGGACGTTCATTCGGCTATTACTTTATACTAGCTATAATCGGCGAAATGAAGCGGCTTAAGGTAATCGATCTCAAGCACTATTGGCCTTAATTGGCGATGACAGTAGTCTATTAATAACTGCTTGGCCCTGTTAGTACTTTATTAATCAGGAGAGTAGGGTCTTTGTTATTACTATATAATTCATTTTTAATATTTCACTTTATTATTATTAATATGTAAAAATTATGTTGCACAAAAATTTTGTCAAAATGTCAAATTGTTTATTGGTACAAACATTCGGTATCTATTATTGCAGTAAAGTTTTATTATTATTATTAATCCTAAAGTTTTAAAAACAACTCCAAAAATCAAAACGTGACTTTACGAATATGGCGGGAATACATCAGAAGATGAATGGTTAACAAGTGGTAAAATTAAAAATTTTGTGCAACCGAAATCAATATAAACTATCAAGGATTACTCAAAAACTACTGGTCAGTTCTTGATCAAATTTATAAGGGACAATATCAGTAACACCAGCTTCAAACAAAAAAAAAAGAATCATCAACATCGGTTCACGTAGAAAAAAGTTATGAGGTAACACATTAATTAACGAATTTACTGCCTTCTCCTTTTTGAAGTCAGTTAAAATAACAATAATGTGGGAGCAGATGTTCAACTTACACTCCCGCTTACGCAATTAATCATTATCGGCACAGTTAAAAGACCTCCTTACCTTTAAACTGTGACTATAAATTCAGTATAGAGCAATTACAGTTCAACCATAACGTCATATGTCCCCATTACAAATAGACAGTAGTGTAAACTTGAGGGGCTTAATTAAATGATAACACCATAACATGTAAATCAACAGTAACACTATATGTCTCAGTGTAACACGGAACAACCTCTCAGCAACATCATCTTCTTAACCTGCACTAGAAGAATTTCTACAACGGACAGAACCACGATACTGTCATTCTACGGTCTTAGCACTCGTTGAATGACTTAGGTGGAATATCTTGCACACAACACCTACTGTGAATTTTATACTGCACAAGCGAGTTGGGGGTTTCTCGATATACCCCCAGTTCCATGTCGCCACCATCGAATTGATGTACCGCTAGAGTGACGCAACCTCAAGCTTACTCTCGATGCAACCGGTATTTTATAAACACTAAGCGTGTCTATAAAATACCGGATTTTTTGGCGTAAGGGTTCTTTAAAAGGATAAAACATTTTTGAAACCTCTAATAAATAAAATGTTTTACATAAACTTAATAAGGTTATGTAAAACATTATTATTTATTGGAATGGACATTTTTTTTATTAACAGTTCTTATAGTTATTTTATCGGTATATCGGTCTTTAATTTTAGGGATAGCTATTTATAATTTTAGGAATTAAATATTATTGTCTTGTACGTTTACCAAAGTATTTAAATACTTAAGGAACTTCTATAAGTTGCTATGTACCTGCAGCCTTGTTAGGTGATTGAGTAATATTTTGTTTCAATGCATTTTTACCATATTAACTGTACACAGTTAACCGCAGCCAAGATTTAAATCGCATGACAAATTAAATCATAGGTAATGTATGTCTAGCAATCTTTTAATTTTTTATCCACAAGATACTTCAAAAAATTAATTAATATTTTATAAATTATGATTTTAAATTTAAAGTTTTGTGGGTTACTTGACGTAAAATAATTAATTATTGGTAAAATATTGGATTAATGAGACTTCAATAAGTCTTGAATGTTGTTGAAATTTACATAGACTGAAAAAAAATATTTAAAAGTTAATTAAATTGGTGAAATAACCTTGGAATACCTCCAAGGTTAAATGATGGCTGCATAAGAGATTCCTATTTAATCCAGGTTTCGTAAGATGTGATTTATTTAAGGTCTAAGAACTTAAAGATATTGTGGCCTGATAGTGGTAAGACTTCCAATACCAGATTTATCGGCGACGGCAAGAAGCGCCAATGTAATGTTGGGAAACATCTCATGCCAATTTGTATGCTAAGATTGACAGTTATGGTTAATTATCTCCAGTATGGAAGAGGCTTATGCCGAGCATTGAACTGCTACGTGCGTAAGAGGCAGGATTGCCTTGGAGATATTTTCTTATAAGCGTTAAAAACACTGTCGAATTAATCCCGTTGATTGACTCTATTTCTGAAGGTGCTTAAAAATATCTAAAGATATCTTCCGTCAATTTTATACATCAGTTATACTCAAAGCTTTCAACGTCATCAATTTACTTAAATGAGACATAAAATAACGCTTATCTTAGCTCTGTGTGTAAATCTGTATAATACATCTCGTTGTCGCCTCCCTCAACCCAAAAGCGACTTTCATTAATCTCCCAGAGCGTTGACTTTACGCGGTTTAATCAACCGATGTAGACAAGTTTGCAACTGTACAGCGAAAATTTTGTCTACAAATGTATATTCGAAATACAAAATGATTTCTCATTCAATATTTGAAAAGTGTACACAGTTTTTTTCAATTATTTAAATATTAATACGTGTAGACAAAACTTTTACCCCTTTTTAAGCATATTGTACGCAAAGAGAAGTGTAATATTGGGCATGGTTAAAGTTTATAAGCAGAAGGAGTGCAAAAAGCTAAAATGTATATATATTACAGTCAAAACTCGTAACCAGTCAAACCCACTTTTGACTGCAAAAAATCAGTCAGAAGTAGTTTTGACTATGGACGTTGGTCAAAACAACTGCGAACATATTGGTAATAGAGATTTTGACCAAACTATATCGATTAAAAGTGGTTCTGACAACGAATGTTAGTCAAAACTTTTTTTTTTTTGTTTTTTTTTTAAAAAAAACGTTACCCCCACACTAGGATTTTCTCCTGTATCGTGGAGGCAGTTTACAAACACAAATTTCACAAGGACAAACATCCAGACCCGGAACAATCATTTGTAGGCCATACAAATACTTGTTCCGTGCGGGATTCGAACCCGCGCCCCCCAGCGCAGCATTGCTAAGCCACTGCGCCACGGAGCCGTCATAACTACATTTGACTTATACTTTTGAATTTTTAAAATTAAAAAAGTTCAATTATTCTTTCAATATTATACCTTATATTATTGTAATGTACGCCGCTTTAGGGTGGCCCAGGGGCCAACGCAACCGCACCTTAATCTACTGTCACTGATATTGCTGAGTTTTCACCGATAGTCTGAACTTTAAATGAGGCAAAATTACTTTTGACTAAAAACGTTGGTCAGCGCCACTTTTGACTAAGGGCATCGGTCGAAAACCATTTGGCCTGATTTTTGCAGTCAAAAGTGGTTTTGACCGGTTATGAATTTTTTTCTGTGACATATATAATCTGTGTTAGGAATACATTATGTTAAAATAAATGAAACATTCATTGTTAACGTTCATACTGCTAATATGAATTGTCAAACACATAATAGTCTGTAATCAAATAGTCGCAAAGAGTAGAGCTTGAAGGCGTAGAATTGCGTGAAAAGTCCACCACGTGATACGTGACATCGATCTTCTAATCATTAGAGATAAAAGTGTCTAGAGCGACCACTAGACATTTTTCAATGATCAGATAAATTTTATTCATAGGATAAAATACATTCTATTGTTTCACTTTTATATTATTTAGTCAGATTATAATTTATTTGCTGAATAACTTTTATATGACCATTGACAAACCAGCCCTTAATATTTATTTTCTATCGATATAAACGTTTTAGACTAAAAACCGAGGATATTCGCATTAGAACCAGAGTAACCGACATAGTCCAACGGATTAGTAAGATGAAATGGCAGTAGGCCGGCCATAAGCTCGAAGAACCTACAGATGATGAGGAGGAAAGGCTCTTGAATGGTAGTCTTGTACCGGTAGGCGAAGTGGTAAGGTTAACCTCCCCCACCCCACTAGATGGAGCGATGACCTGGTAAGACATACATGACGTCGATGGATGTAGGTGGCTCAAAAATGTGCTTTGTGGCATTCCTTGGAGAAGGACTTGTGAAGGGCTGTAATGAATAAATGAATGTTATAAATGTTTGGTAATTTGTATTATATATATATATATAATATATTTTTAATGACTTTCTTCAAATACAAAGTCAAATTAAAGTAATCATAAGAAAAGAATATATCAAGTGCATGCTATGAAGTGATACTCACTTCATAGCATGCACTTGATCTATTCTTTTCACAATGATTCTTATTCTTATTATTTTTCATGTTCCCTTAATAATACATACTCCAAGCTCTGTAAACGGAAGTCTGTCTTACATAGTAGTAGTTACGTGAGGATTACAGGGACTAATCTTCGTTCATTCCAAACCCTGTTTCCTTTTTCCTGTTTTACTGAACACGACGTAAGCTCTCATCTTGTCAGTGGTAGTTAACTACACAGAAATATATGTTATTTACCCTTTCCGAAGCGAATGTTGCTTCAAACATTCTTTTTTCTTCTTAATGGAACTTTTGCTATTTTTTGTAAGGTACCTTGGGAGCGATGTTAAAATAATTCTATATACTTGTATATTACGTAAGGTAATAGTAATAAACTAAATTTGTATTAAAATGAAAATATTCCTCATGAAGTCATAATTCTCTTGTATATTGATTGTTATATTAAATTTTGTAGAGCCTATGCATTTCACATATATTTTTTTACTCCCGTAACCTTTTCACTAGAAGTGGCATAATAATATTTATGTTTATTGAGAGAATAACACAGAGCGAGGGAAGGGAGAGAGAGAGAAAGAATGGAGATAGAAAGATAGAGTTTTGGCTAGAGAAATTCGGTATTTTAGCCAAAACTTGGATTCTATACAACAGATAAGAAAATAAAAAATAAGCAAGTTCTAAATTTTATTAGTTTGTGGCAATGTTTATCAGCAATTATCTGCACTATAGTATGAGGCACCAAAATGTCATTAATATTAAAAATATATAAAATGAAAACTACAATCCTATGCCCATCTAAAGTTAAGTACCTAATTACTTCAACAAAATGAAATTGAAATTACGTATCTATATTAAGTCACAGAATGAGACTTAATATAGATACGTAACGTACGTACGTTTGTTTATTACTTACTATTACGTAATAAACAAATCAAAAACAAAACTAATTTTTGATTTTAGCGGTGTTTCATTAATGTGCCTCAGAAAACACTACCGTTACTTCTGCGTCTGAGAGTGAGGGATAGAAAGTGCTCCTATGCTTACGCAAACACTCGTGATCCAAAATCCTGTCCTGCGTCATTTAAGTAAAATGTACTCCCTTGGTACTCACGTACCTATTATAGCACACTATTATGTAGATACACTTTACCGAAACATTTGTACAAAATATCTCAATGTCCTACATAAATGGCTAGTCTCCATTGAGTCTGGCCACCACATTAATGGGTATATTGGAAACGGTAAGAACATAAAAAATAAAAAAAATAATCAGCACTCAAAACACAACACTTAAATATTCAAAAACAGAAACAAAAATTATAAATATAACGCATACAAAAACTTAATAAAATTATATTTAAAAGCTTTTAATTTAACTTATGATGGTAACATAACCTTTTAATTCAGCGCTAACGCGATCTACTTCCAAATTGCAATAAGACTTAGCTATACACAATAGTAATCAGACAATTTTACTGTTTTGTTTAACAATTTTCCACCTCAGAAGTAAATAAACGCAGATTTTTGTAAAGTTCTAAAATATGTATTACTCATAAATATCATAATTTCGCTTTACGAATTTCCCCACTACCATTTTTTCACGCAAATTTAGCGCTTTCGTCTTATAAGATTAATTTAAGATTACAAAAAAAAAACAAGACTATTTCATTCAATAATCCAAAAGTATGAGTTTGTACTCATTTTCAACTTACAAATATCATTTAATATTTGTTTTTCCTTACAATTTTGAAATGTCCCCGTAAAAAAGGTTCTTAAAAGCTGGCACACCATATTTCATCCTATAAGGGTTTAAATTTTCTAAAATCCTTTGTTAGTGGATGTCTACGTAAAAGGAAGCTATTGTCCTATTTTCACGCTTCTACGTTCAGCATATAGGTAAATTATATTGTTTTAAAGCACTTGATATGTTTTCTCCATACAAAATTGAACATCCTATGAAATCGCCATCAAACGCCCCGTAAAGTAAAAACTTTCATACATACTGTAACACACTATTTCACCCTCTTAGGGGTCGAATGCTACTGTCTAAATTTCAGATTTTTTCACCAAGTGGTTTGGACTGTGCGTTGATAGATGAGCCAGTCACTCATTAAAAAGAGGATATAGTAGATTTATATCGAATACGAGTACTGACACCTGTCGGTAAATGGTAAAACCAAACCTACGAATAATTAACTTCTATTCTAATCGCACTGTCTACGCTAAGACAGTGCAATTTACCATCTAAGGCTACATCACTACTTACCACCAGAATAACTGGCTTGTAATAAGTAAAAAGAAGGATTTTGTCTAATTTTAAGAATTTCATTAGAAAATAATAATATAAAGAATATGCACTTTATTACTAAATCCAAATTTTAACATTAAAGTTAGGTAAATTAAAAAAAATTAAGCGAAGAGAACAAATGCGTCAGGACAGCGCGTCAAATCGCAATGGACTCTTCCCCGCCCCAAGAAAACCGTCTCAACATTCTGAGAATGCATAAACTCAGCCGTGGGCTACATTTGGGCTGTTACTTTTCTTTCAATTGGACTCTTTACTCTGTTTGCATTTTTAACAGATAGGTGCAATTATATAAACTCTATATTATCAGAACGTATTTACAGTAAATATATCGTGAGAAAGTTAACATTGGCTTATGAGCTATTCCGCCTAAAAGTAATATAAACATGGGGAGCAAGAAAAAACGCGCTTCTTTGCATCGCTTTTGTTGGATAAAAATATAATGACCATATAGTATACCCTAATTCAAATAAAAAAAAATCAATGCACAGAAATCGTCGTATTAGAGTTGTAGAGAATACATTGACGGGAAGTAGAAGCACACGCTTATAATTAGCCATAGTAATTGTTGATACTGCTCTGGAAATGGCAGGAATTACAGTTGCAGGTATAGGGGATAGTTGTGGGATGTTACTGATGCCTTCAATATTCATGGTATATTTTTTTTTTATAGGAGAGGGGGCAAACGAGCATGCGGCTCACCTGATGGTAAGTGACTACCGCCGCCCATGAACAACCGCAACACCAGGGGAATTGCAGATGCGTTGCCGGCCTTTTAAAAAGGAGTAGGCTCTTTTCTTGAAGGTCCCTAAGTCGTATCGGTCCGGAAAAATCGCTGGTGGTAAACTATTCCACAAGGAAGTTGTGCGAGGAAGAAAACATCTTCTAAATCGCACAGTGGTGGACCGCCAATCATCCAGATGGTGTGGATAGTATCGGGAGTTCTGCCGCGATGTGCGTTCGTGAAATTTGGCGGCTGGGATTAATCCGAACAATTCCTCAGAGCACTCCCCATGATAAATGCGAAAGAAAATGCTAAGAGATGCAACATCTCTTCGCAGTGCCAATGAGTCGAGCCGATCGGAAAGGACTCGGTCGTCGACGATTCGAGCCGCTCTGCGCTGGATGCGGTCAAGTGGAAGAAGCTGGCACTGGGGAGCCCCAGCCCAGAGATGGGAACAGTATTCCATGTGAGGCCGAACCTGCGCCTTGTAAAGTTGCAGGCGTTGAGCCGGCATGAAATACTGTCCCGCTCTGCTGAGCACGCCAAGCTTTTTAGAGGCCAATTTGGCCTTCTCTTCCAAGTGACCATGAAACTGCACGCTACTCGATATGTCGACGCCGAGGATTCCGATACTGGCTGAGGCAACAAGGGGAGTACCTTGAAACTGAGGAGATACGACAAAGGGGTTCTTTTTAGCGGTAAACGCGCAAACTTGTGTCTTCTGAGGATTAAACTGGACTAGATTTAGTCGCCCCCAATCCGAGACTTTGTCCAGCAAAGACTCGACTTCAGACACAAGTTTGTTCCGGTACTCAGTGACGTTTTCCCGAGAAATATTGGCACGGCCGGTGTATAGAGCATCACCAGTGCTGTCATCCGCATAGCAATGAATGCTACCGGCTTGCAACATATCATTGATATGCAGAAGAAACAGCGTTGGTGATAGCACGCAGCCTTGTGGAACACCAGCGTTAATAGGCTTATATATATATATATATCTATATCTGTATCATTTTCTTGTCTCTGTCTCCATACCAAGGATTTTCCAGCCAGGATTGCAGACACTTTCTAAACGATCCACCTGAAAAAAGTATTTTTTTTCATCAACTAACCGCACGGACTATATCTTTGTAGTGTCTACGCTAAATAATAATATTTATTAATATTTTATTCGTTTCAATCTTCATTACACTAAAGAATCTTAATGCCTTTTAAAATTATAAACAATAGCATGTATTCGTTTCTCTTCATAATACTTTCGTGGTAAACCAGATTACACTAAGGTAAAAAGAAACAAAAATTCGTCAAATATCAGATAGGTAAACAGGTGAATAGGTAGTTATTTTAGAATTATAACATTATTTGACTAAGTATAAGTTCGTTAACGTTTTATTTACACTAAGTTCATATAAGGTAAAAAAATATTACTTGTATATTAAGCACAAAGGCATACAAATATGCGTGTAAGGTAAAGAAGAAGTAGTATCTATGTAATAACAACTGAAGATAACAATTCTTCATCAAATATCCCCCCTATAATGCGATCAATAGGATGCGGATCAAATCTATGTTCAGCAGTAAACTGAACAGTAGACGGCTCCGTGGCGCAGTGGCTTAGCAATGAGTTACTTCTCTGGGGACCGCGGATTCGAATCCCGCACGGAACAAGTATTTGTATGGTAAACAAATAATTGTTCCGGTCTCGATGTTTGTCCTTGTGCAATTTGTGTTTGTAAACTGCCTCCACGATACGGGAGAAAATCCTAGTGTGGGGGTAACGTTTTTTAAAGAAAAAAGAAAAACTTTTGACATGCTGTAAAGTAAAAAGTAACCTGGTAGTGAACAGCCAAATTATGTGGAGTGCGATTAGGTTTTAATTTTAGGCAAATAATAAAGTAATAAAATAACGAGCACGGGTGTATGACGAATACATCCACACTCTCCTTCTCATTGCATACGCGTACATTGGATAATATGGTTGAGTTGGGTCGATTAAGTGCAAACCGAAGCACGGTCAAATTTAGTGCTAAATTTGACCGTGCTTTGTTAGGAACTTTTGTATTTGAATTTTTTTTAAAGTTTAAAATCGGTTAGAAACAAACATATAATCATAGACATTTTAATTAAATTCACTGTAACACATTTAAGAAGTTTGGCAAATTCAATTATAACATGGATGTTTATTTTTATGAACATTGTTAAAAAAATAGAGTTAATACAATTCGAAGCATAAAAATGTACAATCATGTTTGTTCACGACTGCAGATTCATTTTGTGAACTTTTGCTGTATAAACATAATGGCCGAGAAGAAACTGTATAGAAAATATGTAAAAAAGGAAATAGAATAATAACAAAGAAGGAACGACTGACGCTATTCGGTTGCGTGCACAATGCAAACCCGTATAATATATTTTAATATAGTTTTTAAATAAAACAAATTCAGCACTTAAACAAAAAGTTTTGTAAAACAACGCTGTCTTTATTGGATATATTATTTTCTCATTGTCTTAAAGTTTTATTTTAAGTCCTAACAATAAAAAAATAAATAAAACAAAAAACTTAAATTATAATACAGTCTTACTTCCCGCAGTATAGTGCCAAGAAAGGTGACTGCGTTTTCTTAGTGAAAGGGAACCAGCCCTGTTATGACCAGCGGTGACGAGAGGTTGTGTATCGGTTAGGAACTTCACCTTACGTAAACCCCACGCACTTATAGTCTCTACAGGTAAATGGTACTAATATGTGAATTCTTATCATCTTTAAGAGGCTCATACTTGCGCCACTTAGTAGTGCTTTGAATGTTTTAATAAAATCTATTCATATGTTATTTATTAAAATTAATTACCTAAAATATTTAATTGATAATAAAAAAAAACTCAATAAGTGAAACTATTTACGTTTAAATTAACCGCTATGCCAAATCAAAGTCCCTACTGTAACTGAATGAGAGAGAGAGAGAGAGAGAGAGAGAGAGAGAGAGAACCGTCCACGCTTCTATCTTCTACGATATTGTTTTTACTAAAACGTACTTGTATTTGGATTTTCATATTTTGTATTTAACATTTTAATATGTTTCTTTTGTAGATTTGCTTTTTGCATTTATATTCCGTAATGTAAGTTTATCCGACACATACTACATACTATACATGTATATACATAAGCGGCTTTATCGGCCGACTGAATATTTATTTACGAAACAATATTTTTATGGAGAACTTAATATTTAACTGTAGAATAAAGAGGATAAAATAAAGATTTTGTATCGTATAAATTGTGTAATGTAATAAATTGATGGGTTTGATTTAATTTAAAGTTTATTTGATTCTTTTTAGAACATTTCAATAAAAGATTGTTTTTAAAAATTATTTTTTTACTATTAATTTATTTGTTCGTGTGAGCGTGTGCGCATGTGCAAGTGCGTGCGTGTGTGCGTGTGTGCGTGTTTGCGCGCGTGTGCGTGCGCGCGCGCGTGTGTGTGTGTGTGTGTCTTTCAGTAAGCTCGTGTGATACCCAATTATAAATCTTTTTTTGTATGACCAGACTTTTTGAAATAGGTCAAAACTCTTTTGTGGTCAATTAAGAATTCCTCGGCTATCTCTTAACTACTAATATGTCGCTCTGGCTCAACTTTTTCAAAAATAGCATCGACTTTATCCATAATGAGGGCGCTAACAGCTAGCTGCATTTTGAATATCAAAAATCCCGGACTGAAAACGCTTGAACCAACTTTGTGCTACTCTTACTAACACTGCATTAGGTCCATACACGTCATAAATTTATTCGCGGCTTGAGTCGCATTTTTCCCTTTTTGTTATAAAACTTCAGAATTTATCGAATTTCTTCGTTAGAATAACTCATTTTGGCGTACAGTGTTTTTTACTTTTTTATTTTTCCTTTTCTTAATATCCTATATGTATTGATATTAAAACCAGCCCGATACAAACAGTACAACCAAAGAGATTTTTCTTTGATTTTATACAAATAAAATACGAAGAATCTTTTTCCCCGACCTATTATTTTATCTACTCGTACCTAAGTGTAAAGATACAGTAATAGTAAAAAAAAATCATGAATTTTAAGTCTGTTAGCTCCTCAGTGCTTTGTAAAGATTATATTTGTAAATTAAACGAAATGGGGCTTGATTATTTATTAAGTAAAAAATAAACATCAAGCACACGTATGTAAATGTACTTCACACTCAAGGGCCAGTTTAATGTGAGTCAAAGTAATAATTAAAGTGCTTAATTATGAAATGTGGGTTGCAGGAATTTCCATAATGTTCTGTTATTTTATGAAAGTATAAACAATTATGAGCAAAGTCAGTTTTTGCATATTTTATTATAATATAGGAATTGTTACGGCTTGAATGTTTCGCAAAGTGTTTTGTGGGTGCTTTTGGTAACCGGAGAACAACCAGACTAAAGTCTGACCAACCCGATGATTCCCACCGGGAAATAAACGAAAATACTAATACACGATAGTCTTGCAACTTTATTTATTAAGTATTTTTAAACGAACGTAACGAATACGGTTTATGCGTACGCGACCATCTTGCTTCTTCTTTTTCTTGACGATAAGTGGCGCACCATTCTTGAGTAGTGCGTATATAGGGGACGGGAGGCGGGAGGACATATTATGAAAACGATAGTATATAGGGACGGTTCCGAAGCCACAACATTCGCTCCCACTTGAAATCACATAGGGATTTCACATGAATACTATCGACCCGACAACTCTCCAGGTGCTCAGGTGCTAGAATATACATTAATATAAATTAAATAGATATCTGAACTAAGTTGTGCATATCAATGCTACTTACATTAAATTTACACTACAATAAAATTACAAAAAAAAGACAAAGTCAGTTAATTTAATTTTTAAAATTAGGTCTTACAATCTAACTTAATATCTCAAAACAAAATAATAAAATAAGATTCAGTTAAGAGGAAGACGGCAGACTTTGAGTACTGGTTTTGTAAGTAAGCTACTTTTACTCTTTAAGGTCACAATTCGGACAATATTGGCCTTTCCAGGGTGAATTTTAAATACTTCGACCTAGGCGCCATTCGTAAGGTAATAGATTAGATTCAATGATTGAAACGAGTTGACCAATATCAGGATGTTTGTCATACTCATAAAACCACTTAACATTTTGTCGAAGTGTATGTAAATAATCATTTTGCCAAATACGCCAAAAACTTTGGGAGAGCTTTTGAAGTAACTGCCAGAATGTTCTATTCATATTTTCAAAGGACGATTCTGGTAGAGCGACTAAATGACGTCCTATAAGAAAATGACCGGCTGTGAAAAGATCAACTTCACCAGGATCAGAAGATAACTGACAAATCAGCCTTGAGTACACCTTCACTTCAACTTTAGTTAAAACTGTAGTTAGTTCTTCAAACGTCAGTACTTGTGAGCCTGTAACCCTCTTGAGATAATATTAACAGATTTTATACCACTTTCGAAAATGCTCCAAAGTGGGGTGCTGAAGATAGATTTAGTTTCCACGGGATTCCACGATACGTTAATTGATGTAAGCCTTACTGACCCATGCATTACGTCGTCTGTTTTCTTTTACAAGAAAAGTACCGCCAAAACCGATCCCTAGCTACTGAAAACAGTAACCTTGTTGAAATCTACAAGGTCGTAGGTTGCCCATAGATGGCTGATAGGGTATAGGTTTAACCCGAAAGCGACTTACGCATTTTGCTTAAATAGAAGGAATAACATTTCTAATTTCTAAAATCCAGAACTTGCAAACAATTAATTGATGGCTCTGTGGCGCAGTGTCTTAGCAAAGAGTTGTTGCGCTGGGAGCCGCGGGTTCAAATCCTGCACGGAACAAGTGTTTGTATTGCCTATAAATATTTGTTCCGGGTTTGGATATTTCTCCTCATACAATTTATGTTTGTGAACTGCCTCCACAATACAGGAGAAAATCCTAGTGTGGTAGTAACGTTTTTTTTAATTAGTGATTGCAATGTGCGAGGTCCACAGTAAAAATACCGTTTATGATAATAGTTAATAATTAATTGAGATAAAGTTGATTCTTTCGGTAACAAATATGGTTGTTTTGTGTGATCAGGTAGACGCTTCTGCAATTCTCATATAGACATCTCTTGATTGAAGCTGCCCCACTAGACATATTTAATGAGTCCAAGCAGATATCACTTTAGCTTATCTGTAGTCAAGTGACCTTTCTCGCGTTGGCTCGGTTCTTTGTGCAAATTACAAATGAAGCGAAAGACCCATGCCAATACTCGCTGTAGCCGCGATAAGGTTCAATACCGATTAAACAAACCTTCATAATCTCTTTATCAGATTCCTGAGATTGAGCAATCAGAATGCGTGGCCAGTGATCTGGACTACCAAGCAACCAATCTGGTCCCGATCACCGTTGTTTACATTTGATTAACTCTGCGCACGAGAGACCTCGACTAGGAAAGTCAACAGGATTGTCCTGAGTCGAAACATGCCTCCAGGTAGAAGGTTCAACCACGTCAGTTATTTTAACTACTCGATGCGCAACAAAAGATTTCAGTTTGTTTTGTTCTGTATTAATCCGAGCTGTAGGCAATAATATGCGATATATTTATTTTTGAAATATGTAAAGATTGCATGTGTTTGAGAGTTTGCGCACCGCATTACTTCAAACGATAACTCTTAGAGGCTTAATCAGAGCCACTTTAAATTTAGAAATCACTAGTGAAACTTGTTTTTGATCATCGATACATAATTGGAGATAGACACAGCATCCATATGCTTTTGTTGATCCATCGCAAAATCCAATCTGCCGGTGTGTAACTGCTAAGTCAATCACGGTATTACAAGGGACTTTTATCGTCTTTACATTAGATAACATTCATCATCATCATCATTACAGCCCTTCACAAGTACACTGCTCAACATAGGCCTCCCCCAAGGAATGCCACTAAGCACGGTGCTGAGCCACCTGCATCCATCGACTTCCTGCATATCTTACTAGGTCGTCACTCCATCTAGTGGTGGGACGCCCAACAATTTGCCTGCCAGTACGAGGCTGCCACTCGAGAACCTATCTTCCCCATCGGTTGTCGGTTCTTCGAGCTATATTGCCGGCCCATTGCCACTTCAGCTTACTAATCCGTTGGGCTATGTCGGTCACTCTGGTTCTACTGCGGATATCCTCATTTCTGAGTTTATCAAGCAGAGAAACTCCGAGCATAGCCTTCTCCATAGCTCGCTAAGCGACCATGAGCTTCCTCATCCGGCCAGCAGTGAAGGACTCCGTCTCAATTCCGTATGTCATCACTGGCATCACGCACTGGGTGTACAGTCTCGTTTTCAAGTTTTGAGGTATACCTGACGAGAAGATGTGCCGTAATTTCCCGAACGCTGCCCAAACGAGTTGAATCCGTCGATTGACCTCTCGGTCGAAGTTGGACTTACCTAGTCGGACTATTTGTCCCGGGTAAACATACTCGTCAACAACTTCGAGCTTAGTGTTCCCAACAACTACCGGCATAGGTGTAACATGGACATTTAACATGGTCTTTGTTTTGTCTATGTTCATCTTAGGACCTATCCGTTGAGAAACACTATTGAGATCATTGAGCATAGGGTTTAGGTCGTCCAGCGATTCTGCCACAAGGACTATATCGTCGGCAAATCGAAGGTGAGTGATGTACTCGCCATTGATGTTGATACCGTATCCTTTCCAGTCCAGAAGCTTGAAAACGTCTTCCAATGCAGCGGTGAAGAGTTTCGGGGATATGACGTCACCCTGTCTTACACTTCTCTGCAATTGTATAGGTTTCGTACTCTATTTCTGTACTCGGATAGTCATCGTTGCCCTACTGTACAAGCACTTCAGCACTTCGATATACCGACAGTCCACTTGGCACCGCGGAAGGGACTGCAGCACCGCCCAAATTTCGACGGAATCAAAGGCTTTCTCATAGTCCACATACGCCAGACATAGTGGAAAATTGTACTCCTATGACTTTTGTACAATTTGCCGAAGGGTATGTATGTGGTCTATGATGCTAAAGCCTTTTCGGAAACCTGCTTGTTCGGGAGGCTGGAAGTCGTCAAGTCTGCGCGCGAGACGATTCGTAATGACTCTCAAATACAGCACGTAGACGCGGCTCAGAAGGGAAATCGGTCTGTAGTTCTTCAAGAGAGCGTTGTCGCCTTTCTTGAAGAACAAGACCACCGCACTTCTGCTCCACGCCTCCGGTGTGGCCACCGCCACCATGGAGGACGGAATTAAAGAGCTTCTGAACTTCAAGTTCCGGTTTTCCACCCGCTTTCAGAAGCACCGCTGTAATTCCATCCTCGCCTGGGGCTTTGCCGTTTTTAAAGTGCTGGAGAGCCATTCTAATCTCGCTCAGACTGACGTCCGGGATATCATCGGAATAATGTCGGATAAGACTCGCCTTGGATCGTTACTCACACTCGCGTGTGGCTCCAACGATAACGTGTACAGCTGTCCATAGAACCTTTCAATCTCACTCAAAATCTCAGGTGCCCCGGAAACGATGCTGCCACATTCCGTCTTCAGCTTTGACAGTTGGCTCTTTCTGGCAGACAGATCTCTGGCAAAGACTTTGGAGACTTGGTTCCGCTCGATCGCTTCTTCAATACGAGCTGTATTGAAGTTGCGCAAGTCCCGCCGCATGCATTTGGAGATTTGCCTGTTCAGATGCCTGTATGCTGTCAAGTCTGTTGAAGAATGTAGCTTCATCTCCCGTCTAACAGCCATGAGATTAAAAGTGTGATCGGAGAGTTTTTGTGTTCTTCTGCGGCGGGTCTTGCAGAACTTAGCTCCGACCCCATGGACAGTTTCCACGAGCTTGTCATTCATATCGTACACTTCATTGCAGTCTTCTAGGCACTGGAAACGGTTTTGTAACTCGAGCTGAAGGCTTTCGGGACTTTGGATTAGAGCACGAGGGGAACGGAGCGATACTTCTCCAACATAACGTTTAGGTTCAGTGTGCCTCTAACCATTCGGTGATCGCTACCAGTTTTCACCCTCGCGATCACTGAGACATCACTGAACAGTTGTCGTCTGGTCGTCATATTGAAGTCAATCTCATTTTTTTTCGAACCGTCGGGGCTCGACCAGGTCCACTTCCTCTGGGGCCGCTTCTGGAAGAAAGAGTTAATCATAAAGAGTCCCTCTTTCTCCATGAAGTCCGCCAGCTGCTGGCCCCTTGGGTTCCGTTACCCTATTCCAAATTTCCCTACTTTCAGCTCGCCGTTCTCTTTTGTGCCTAGTTTTGCATTGAAGTCTCCCATTAACACCGTATATTGGGTTTTGGAGGAATGCATGGCTCTAGAGATATCCTCATACATTTCCTCCACCTCCTCATCGGGGTGAGCCGAGTTTGGTGCGTAAACCTGTATGACCTTCAGCGAATACCGTTCGGTGATTCTGTGTATAAGGTACGCAACCCTCGTCGACACACTCTCAATCCTTAGAACGTTGTTAATGAGAGACTTGTGAACAATAAATCCGACACCTCCTTGGGACAGATAGTCGGCCCCCCGGTAATAGAGCAAGTTGCTGGATTCGAGGATTACCGTTTCCTCCCCTTCTCTTCGGACTTCGGATAATCCTATAATATGCCAGCGTAACTTGTCTATCTCTTCTTCCAGCTCCACAATCTTCTCGTCAGTCCTCAGGGTGCGTACGTTGTATGTTGCCAGGTCGAGTCATCGTAGGTGGCAACAGAACCTCCACCGGAGATTCTTAGCACCCCCTGCCCCGCCGTTACCATGGTCGCCACCGTAGCCAGGAATAGCGGGGCCGCCGGGGACTGGGGGCCGTCTGTTTGTTGCTTTAATCATTGGGGGGTATTTGCCATAGTTGCCACGCTTGGCGAGCGGGTTGGCAGTCACAGTTTTTTTATTGTATTTTTGCTGCTATCACGAAGATGCTGCTGCCCATCTCCTGCGTGTTTCACTTTGTCGCCTTTTACGATACCCACGGGAAGATATGGGGTAGTGGATATTCTTAACCGCCACTACACGGCAAATTTATATTTGATAAGTCAGACACAAACCTATCGTTACACAGATTTGCGAGAATTAGTTCAACCCAAGATAATCCAATACGCCATAAGTTTTGGAGAAGTAGTCGGGCAAAAAGAATAAAAGGTGAAAGGCACCTGAACGAATCAAAAATGTGAGCAACGTGGGACAGGAACGAACGTTTTGAAGCTCCACATTTACAGGAGTGAGGGAGTAAGTGAAATAGTATTCCGTTGGATCCCTTAAACTTATAAAACCTTAAGCGTTATCGCACTATCATCAGAAAATGACTTCGGACACTAAAAATATTCCATGAGTAACGCACGAAGAAATAAGGGGCTGTTACTGCTCCATTTACGCAAATCTAGCTGAGCACAGTTAAGAAGAATGATCAAATCTTCTTTAAGCTGGGAGGCTGCTTCGATTGAGGTAGCATTTGTAGTAATATCTTCCATATAGTATGATGCCAACGAGCTTCAGCAGCATGAGGTAACTGATCACCGTGATCCGCAGCTAACTGATGTAATCCGTTCGTATCCCTAAGTACGGAGTCAAACCCGTATGTAACCGTACTAAATTCAAATTCTTGAACAAGCAAAGAAGGGGATTCACGTAATAGTACGTGTTGCCACACTCGACCCTCAGGCTTTATCAAGATTTGTCAGTACATCTTAGATATGTCACATGTAAACCAAATTAGCCTGTAACTTTTATCCAACGTAAACAATATCATTTAATTATACTCCATTAGTCGTTTTGTGATTCGCATTGAATACAACGCGAAGTTTGGTCGTGTAGCTTTCTCGACGGATCACACAATGGCGAGGAATGAAATATCTACCAGGTGGAATATCCTTTCTCATGGTTGCATATAATTAAGCTGCTCATAATGAAGCATAAAATCATTATATAGAGGTTTAAGTTCTAGTTGTTGGCAAAGTTTTCTCTCAAGATTTATAAACTGCGACAAATAACTATTATATGAGACTTCCACATAAACAGACGACTGCTTTAATAGGATAGGAACAACACATTGATCGTCCGATTCCCTATAAATTTGAATGAAATAAAGATGTTTGACCTCTTCATCTTCTGGAGCAGTTATATGTTGATAAGGCGGTTCCTTGACGTCCCAAAATCGATTCACCATCTTATCCAATAAATTAGTTGAAGTAACTAACAAAATGCCAACCGATTTTACCCGACTCTCTACATTTGTGGGTTCTGAGAGAACTTAACTAAATACGCTATGTAAAGCAGCAGCATAGCTGCGCTCTGGTTGGAAGACACGGCCGTCATAGATGTGATGAAATACTTCAGCACCTAACTCAACATCCGACGGTTTGTCAAAGTCACGATCCGCTAATACTAAGCATTTATAAGAGTTTTGGACCGTTAGAGGAATATCAGTCGTTGGCATATTAGAAGTAATTTTGTCGATGGGTTAATATAAAAATGCGGGTCATTCAAATAAGATACTGTGCGTCACAATAATAGAACTCTAGTGAAGCCAGCTGCTTCGAACTAGTAGGCTTAAACTGAGTATTGAGCCCTGTTCGGTGACCGCGGTGAAACATTCTTGATCTGTTTTTTGGCTAAAAATTGACAAGATCGAGCCGTAATGTCAACGTAAGCATTTTTTTAAAACTTTTACATAGTTTTGTAGAAACTGCATAAGACTGAAAAGAAGGAATTTCTGATTTATTCTCAGATTCGAAAGTCGAAATTCAAACTCTAACTCTAAGGATTTAAGGGGATTAAATTACTCACAAACAATATTGTATATGTTTGTAAGTCATTGAAATAATGAGTATTTAAATAAGGATAGTAATTTATTTGATCTAAATACACCACGGTTAAAATGCGCTTATTTTGATAACGCTAAACAAGTTCATCAAGAGCAAACTCATAATTAACGGAAGTTAATTTAAGCTTTGCGATCCCTAAAGCGGATCCCGATAAGCAAGAAATAGGATAGTGAAATTCAGTAATATTCACGATTGATTAATTAATATGCATTAAGGTTACGATAGTGCCGTAAAATGTTTGCCAATTCTCAGTTTTTCCGCCGATCGTCAGAAGCTCAATTTATGACATTCTAGCATATATATTTTCCATGTCGGGCTAAAAGGTGTAGTTAACGTGAGCGGAAGTTAGGCTGCTGCCCCGTTTGCACTCCGGTAAGGACATATCCGCGGCAAAACTTAGGATACATATCATCAAATGCACACAGCGCTTGTATATCTATTTTTTCTTTAGGTGCCAGTTTTATCGACATAATTTTTTCCATAAGCAACACGATTCATCACGAATGTTCTCAATTTTAAGAAATTTTGATTTAAATTGACCAACTTTAGATAAGCATTCTCGCACTGTACGTACAAAGTTTAAGTTTAATTTCTTCTTGGGACATCATGTCCCAACATAACAGTAAAAAATAAAATAACAGTAAAAAAATTAAATATATAAATTAAGTATAATTATTAACCTTAGATATTTAAAACAATATTTAACTTTCTCAAAACAAAATCAACATTCCAATACTGAAGGATACGTTAATTTTTGTTAACTATTTTAATTAGATAACAATTAACGAACGACTTAAAATTCAAAGATATACAAGTATTTATTCAATACTTAAGTGCTATTATTCCAATTCCAAGATCATATGAGTAATTTCCTTAAATCGGTTTAGTAATTTTTTCCAACAGTAATTTTAAAATAAATTGCGGTGTCATAGATTGCGGTGTAAATGTAAATACTTAGAACAGCGAGGGAACCAGCGTAGAAGTTGCGAAACGTCTAGTTTTGAAATCGTCATTTCGCTGCTCCGCTGCCAAGCGTGACGATTAAGGCAAATCTTACATTCGATGGGACAGGCGTATATCTAGCAGCAGAGTCCGGAAGTAGACTTTTACGGGTTGAACAGTATTTAAAAAAATCTTCCAAAGTAAAAAAAAAATATCCTATCTATATATAAATAGAATACTATCGGGGTTGCTTAAATGATAATTATTTCAATTACTTAATTTTACAACAGCGTATTCTTAAAAATAGTACTAGTTTTTTTAAGTCTATGAAATGAAAAATTGTGTGTCATTACTATTACGATGATAAGTGATTAACAGAGCAAAATGATGTAACTGAATGTTAATCTAGAAGCCGAGTTACGAAAACCGATTACTACTTGAAACTCCGCTTCTATCGAGTATTAAGGTACATAACTAAATGATCGTGTGTATATTTATCGCTATTCTATTAAGTTACAGTTTGCTTACGAGTTATTTGATGAATCCGCTTGTGCTTATCTCGCTCAAATATACAAGTTCTCTTCCTCTCCGACTTTAGCGTTATATCTGCACGGAAGTAGAAGTAACAGTCTTATATATCCCACTTTTGGGTTTTTGGAGCAGGAGACAGTCCGAAATGCTGTTTTAAATTTCTAGAATATTTCATATGTCATAAATGCAAGATTCCTCACGATTAGCAAAATACAATAAAATTCTAGATTTCATTTTCGACCCATGCAAATTTTCAAGAACGAGTTTTGAAATTATGAATATCCATATATAAGTACGGTATAAACGACGTTCAGGGTAGTCAGTTTCGCCTATAAAAGGGTTGAGTGCTAAACGGGTATCATACAATTATAGCCTATAAAACTCCACAGCTGGACACAGGCCTCCGCCATAGGTTGCCTCATAGGAAGGATTTTGCCATAGTGACCACGCTTGGCTGGCGGGCTGGCAACCACAGTTTTTTTATAATATGAGTTGTTACCAGGAAGATTCTGCTGCCCTTCTTTTGTCTCAGTTTTCATCTTTCCTATGACACCCACGGGTTGATATGGGATAGTGGATATATTTGCACCGACACTTCACCATTTAAACGGGTGCCATCTTTCAAAGAAATTGTTTAAAGAATAGGATTGACAGGAATGTGGAAAGTTCTTGGAACTGCTTTGGATCTTGGAAGCCGGTCAGATTTATTTTTATTTATTTAATTATTTTTTATTGCATTCCTTAAAACAAAATAATACAAAGGGCGGGATTAAGGACTTGAAGCATTCTCTATCAGTTAACCCATGGAGTGGTGAGAATTTGACGTAGGTGTGGCAATATAGAATAAAAGAACACAAAACAAAAATGATGATTAACTACATAATATATACATTATAGTAATATGCGTCTGTTTAGCAATACATATTAAATGGATGAATCATGTAAAATGCGTTGTCTTCGATAGAAGATTAGCATACGTCTTGGGTGTTTTTGTCATGTCATTGGGCACGGAGTTCCAAAGGCCCAATGTGTAGCTTGAGCTGTGAAGGAGTTACCATATAACTCGGCGAAGTGAACAGGAATACAGATTTTGTTGTTAGAAGAAGAACGTAAGACACTATCGTAAGATGAGGAGGAATTGAAAAAGTGAAATTTATTTTTAAGATAACAAGGCGAAAATGGGTTATTTAATATGGAAAAAAGAACAAGCAATATTCTGGATTTGCGCTTCTGTCAGATTGTTAGCCAATTTAGCTTAGATTTACATTGGGAAATATGGTCATACTTACGAAGCCCGAAAATAAATCTTAATACAGTTATTGAGAAGGCGTTCCAGTTTTTCAGAAGATCTTGGGACGGATTTGAGTAAAATACATCTGCATAGTTAATTATGCAATTGGAGAAATATGATCTTAGATTTTGTGGGAAGAAAATGTTTTAAGCGATACAGTATTTTACATTATTTTGAATCATTTAACAGTGGTAGAGCCACGCGGCAGCTTTTGCTGTCGCACGGATGGGCCGGCACGAACCGGGGTGGTAACACGACCTCACAGAATACCAGCGTGAAGTAGAGGTTTACCTCTGCTTTTTGGCTTGGTGAGTGCAGGTGGCCGGAGGCCCTTTTTACTGGAAATGAGGTATTCCATCTTGGTCCTCACGGGTGGCAACGCATCTGCATTTTGATTCAGAAACGAGGATAGATGTAGATGTCTATGGGCCGCAGCAACCACTTACCTTCAGGTGGACTGTGTGCTCGTTTGTCACCCTTATCCTATAAAAAAAAATCATTGTATTTTACCGGTCAACCGAAAAAGCCGAAAATCGTTTGTACCGATCATGTTCTTTACACATTCATATCTTTTTGGTGGGATAAGATAAATTTATGAAAAAATAAAGTTTTCTTCTTTTATTTATATAATTAAATTATCTTTATCGTTTTTCCTTGCGTTTTCTTGCTTCATGATTTAACTATTTTAAATTAAGTAATAATTTAAATTTTAAGAATAAAATATCTACTAATTTCTTTGTGCAGAATGTTTCAAGTATTTACTAGACATGCTAACTGCACTGAGTTAATATTTTACGAAGTTTTTGAGTAACGGAGGGTTTGAAAGTGGCTTAAAATGGTCCTGGTAAATATACACAGCTGCCATTGCATCGCCCTTTTCTGTTGCATACTCGGTTGATACAATGCCGTGACTCTTTCTACCTGTAAAAAATGCATACGCATACCTACCACGCGGGATCAAGGACGGTTTATATCGGACTTGTACTAACTGAAACCCTATGGTCTTCGTCGCATATTGGCAAGGCCACGGGAACTCTTTCGCAAACATCCGGGGCCCCACCAGCGTCGGCCCCTACATGACGTCCCCTCCTCGAGAAAGAACAACTTTTGCTCCTTCTCCTTCCCAGGTAAGGTGCATCAGAACACTAAGTGCGCCTAACTAAACGGCATCTAGATCGACCTGCACAGCGGTCTTTAAGGTTTGTGAAGTGTTTAAAACCGTTTTTTTTTTTTTTTTATAGGAGAGGGGGCAAACGAGCATGCGGCTCACTTGATGGTAAGTGACTACCGCCGCCCATGAACAACTGCAACACCAGGGGAATCGCAGATGCGTTGCCGGCCTTTTAAAAAGGAGTACGCTCTTTTCTTGAAGGTCCCTAAGTCGTATCGGTCCGGAAAAATCGCTGATGGAAATCAATTCCACAAGGAGGTCGTGCGAGGAAGAAAACATCTTCTAAATCGCACAGTGGTGGACCACCAATCATCCAGATGGTGTGGATGGTATCGGGAGTTCTGCCGCGATGTGCGTTCGTGAAATTTGGCGGCTGGGATTAATCCGAACAATTCCTCAGAGCACTCCACAAGGTAGATGCGAAAGAAAATGCAAAGGGATGCAACATCTCTTCGCAGTGCCAATGAATCGAGCCGATCGGAAAGGGCTCGGTCGTCGACAATTCGAGCCGTTCTGCGTTGGATGCGGTCAAGTGGAAGGAGCTGGCACTGGGGAGCCCCTGCCCAGAGATGGGAACAGTATTCCATGTGAGGCCGAACTTGCGCCTTGTAAAGTAGCAGGCGGTGTGCCGGCATGAAATACTGTCCCGCTCTGCTGAGCACGCCAAGCTTTTTAGAGGCCAATTTGGCCTTCCCTTCCAAGTGACCACCAAACTGCACGTCACTCGATATGTCGACTCCGAGGATACCGATACTGGCTGAGGCAAGAAGGGGAGTGCCTTGAAACTGAGGAGATACGACAAAGGGGTTCTTTTTAGCGGTAAACGCGCAAACTTGTGTCTTCTGAGGATTAAATTGGACTAGATTTAGTCGCCCCCAATCCGAGACTGTGTTCAGCAAAGACTCGACTTCAGACACAAGTTTGTTCCGGTACTCAGCGACGTTTTCCCGAGAAATATTGGCACGGCCGGTGTATAGAGCATCACCAGTGCTGTCATCCGCATAGCAATGAATGTTACCAGTTAGCAACATATCATTGATATGCAGCAGAAACAGCGTTGGTGATAGCACACAGCCTTGTGGAACACCAGCGTTAATAGGCTTGTAGTCAGAGCATGCACCGTCTACAACGACCTTGATGCTCCGATCTACAAGGAAGCTGGTGATCCAATTGCACAATTTCTCGGGAAGCCCATAGGAAGGGAGCTTCGAAAGAAGCGCTTTGTGCCAAACCCGATCGAAGGCCTTCGCAATGTCCAGACTAACGGCCAACGCCCCCCCCCCCCTTGGACTCTACTGCCTCCGCCCATCTATGGGTCAGGTAGACCAGAAGATCACCAGCTGATCGACCCCGACGAAAACCGTATTGGCGGTCACTAATCAGCTGGTGATCCTCAAGGTACCGGATGAGCTGGCAGTTAATAATGGATTCCATTATTTTGGAGAACAAGGAGGTGATCGCGATAGCCCTATAGTTGGATGGGTCTGAGCGGTCGCCTTTTTTAGGGATCGGGTGGACAAAAGCTGTCTTCCATGAATTCGGGACTACGCCTTGGGAGTAGGAGTACCGGAAAAGACGCGTTAGGACCGGTGCCAACTCCGGAGCACACGTCCTCAGCACAATTGGGGGGATTCCGTCAGGCCCACTCGACTTCTGGATGTCTAGGGAGAGCAGTGCTTTGCGAACCGAGCGCTGTAAGAACAGCACATCCGGCATAGAGCACTCACACCGCGGGATGGTCGGCGGTGTTTTCCCCCCGTCATCAAGAGTCGAGTTGGACGCAAAAAGGGAGCCTAAAAGGTCGGCTTTGTCTTTTGCGTCATGGGCCAGTGAGTCATCCTCCCTGTGAAGAGATGGTAGTGATGGCTTACAGAAATTCCCTTAGACAGCCTTGGCGAGAGACCAGAATGCACGGGTTCCCGAAGGAAGGCGAACTAGTTTTTCGCCAATTCTGCCTATGTGCTCTGACTTTGCCTTGGCAATAACTCTTTTGAAGGACCTGGAGGCGAAGTTATACTTCTTTTTAAGTGTGCTGGTATTTACATCCCGAGTCGCCGAAGCCGCAGCCCAGGCTTGATAACACTCCTGCTTACTGCGTAATGCAGTCTTACAGGAGCGACCAAACCAAGGCTGAGATCTGCCTCCGATGGGTACCACAGATAATGGAATAAATAATTCCATTTCCTGTAGCACCACATCAGTGACAGAGTCAGCAACAGCGCTGGGATCATCCGGCGAGAAGCAAACCCGCCTCCATGGGTAGGATGCAAAGAAGGACCGCATTCCGTCCCAATCCGCCGACCTGTAATGCCAAACACGGCGGCAACCTGCAGAACGCAACCGCGAAGGGAGCGTGAGTGGCACCACACTCCGGATCAGACAATGGTCCGAAGAGCCGAGAGGGGCATCGACGGAAACCAGATATCCGTCCGGATGAGAGGTCAGCAGAAGGTCCAACAGGGAAGGTGTATGATCCTCCACATCTGGAATCCGCGTAGGCGAAGTAACCAGTTGTGTCAGACCATATGCCAAGGCAAAGTCATAAACAGATCTCCCCGCATGATCGGTTAGACGTGAACCGAGCCATTCGGCATGGTGGGCGTTAAAATCGCCAATGATCACGATCTCTGCGGATGGGACCTGTTGTAGCAAGAAATCTGTAGCCATTTGGACGTGGTCGATGAGTCGGTCTGTTTCGGCATTACCGCTATGGCGATTTCCACGAGCTTGTAACTCATATCGTCCCATGTATTGCTATATATTAGGCACTAAATTCGATTGTGTAATTAGAGCTGAAAGTTTCAGGGTTTTCAGGTATTCAAGCACGAGGGAGACGGAGCATTGACTTTATTGGACGTGACCTTCAACTGAACGCACTTTTTCAGTGGGCTTCTCATTATTCGGTGATCTATTCTAGTTTTCACCCTCCCAATCACTGAGATTATATGAGACTGATTATTTACTAGAATTTAATTTTTTACTGGGATGGTTACCCCCAATCTTTTATCGTAATCACACTTACAATAAAGATATTATTTGTAATAACAATAAACTTTGTTTTCTCAGAATAATTTCGCTATTAGTTATTAATACTATCCACAGAAAATAAATGTCGGTCTTTTGTTAGTCGGTGGTCCGTTAGCCTATTTCTTCCTTTTATGTCGATTTGCTACGTCATGTTAGTAAGAACAGCAAATAACTAGAACTTATTAAATTTGATAGCACACGAACTACCCAAGTTCAATCTTGCCGTCACCACCAAGCTAGTTAATTACAGTTAAACATTTAAAAAAGTCATAACCTTCAAAAACTTTTTATAAAGTTAAATTAACATAGTTTCATAGCTTTTGAAGTCATAACTAACACAAATTGTGTGATATTCATCGATATATATATATTTGTGACATTTATATTTTCATCGCTTCTTTACAAGCTCAAGTTACGTACTAGGGAACTCTTTCAGTAATAGGCTAATAGATACGTTAGAATCTTCAATCGATAAGGATTATAATATTCTAAATAAGCTCAAAAAACTCAATTCTCAAAATATCTATATTATGCATTTATACACACAATTAAATAATTAATTTATACATACAGACAACTATACACGATTATAAAATTAAGCTCCATTCATTCATCCATTACAATCTGTCTCTTATTGGACATAAATGCAAACACGGAGTCTGATTAAATATTTAATATGTTTGCAGGTTCACAAGTTAGATATAAAAATAGGTGAGAGCTATATTGGCGTCGAATAAATCCCTTAGTGATATATACATCGGCTACTCGGGGCACGTCGTCTTGACCAGGAAACAATTTTTGTACGCCTCCGAAACGCCAGCAGAGTGGTGGCGCGTTATCTTCTTTAAGAAGGACCATATCGCAAATGTTCAAAAATGTGCAATTGGTCTTCCATTTGGAGCGCTGTTGCAATTCGGCTTCGTATTTTCATTGCCAGCGTGACCACAAATGATGATAAATCTGTTGTATTTGTTCGTATCGTTGAAGATGATTATTATTGAGATCATCTAGAGCAGGTGAGATATCGGCTAATAAGAAAGTGTCCAGGAGTTAAAACTTGGAGGTCGTCAGGAAAAGAGGACAGAGGACATAATGGACGGCTGTTTAAAATTGATTCCAGTTGTGCGAAAAGAGTGAGAGTTACCCATTGTACGCTTAAAAGTGAAATTTTGCCGATTTCACTCTGGCCTCCCAGATGTTGAAAAGCTCACTGCTGAACATAGGCTAGATTGCCTCATAGATTTTGCCATAGTTGCCATACTTGGCAGGCGGGTTTGCAACCGCAGATGTTATTATTTTTAATTGTTAGTATCAGGAAAATGCTGCTGCCCATTTCCTGTTTCAGATTCCCTCAGTCGCCTCGTACGACACCCACGGGACAATATTCATTTAAACATTACAAGCCATTACAAGGTAACATTAACGACTTTAGTGTTATGTGTAGCTATTTTACACCTTTTATTTTATTATAAACTTTAAAATACGTATTTCATTACTTAATTTTAGGAGTATCTCCACTACCTTGTAAGTTACGAAACCATTTTATCTCACACAAATCTTATATCCTCGTTTTTACACATTAAGGGTAAACTTAATTAAAATTGAAAATATATATAACACAATTGTTGGTGGTATCTTTATACAAAAATACCACCAACAAGATGCGCCTCAAAAGATTTACTTACATAAAATATAAATGAAAACACATTTATTTATATTTCTAAATTATTTGGTATACACTCATTAATTATTTTGGAATATGTATACTTAGTGGTCCAGTTCGTTACGTAAATAATGTCTCTCAATATTTTTAGCAGAACAGAAAAACTGTCCGCACTGACAACTGTTATTTATTATCTTAATGTTTACGAAAACATGTTTACAACAACGGTTGTAAATGTGTCCTTGAGCTTTAGAAATTTTCGTGCAATATTTTTCAGATTTATATCTAAATGTGGTCTACCACGTTGAGACTGTAACTATACAATTAATACGCTTTCATGCTGCGGCTGTATTAATTGTATAGTTGTAGCACGAATAGGTCGGCTCGATCGGGGAAGGACCAAGCTCTCACAGAATACCAGCGTAAAATATCAGCTTAATGCTGCTGTGTTTCGTATGGTGAGTATAGAGAACTGGAGACCCTTTCTACCGAAAAAGAGGCATTCTATCTCAGTCCTCACATTGCATATTGCATTTCAGTTTCAGTTGCGGATACAACGAACTTACGGTTCACCTGATGGTAAGTGGATACTGTCCATCTGCAGCCAATTTCAAATAAAGAAGATTGCAGATGCGTTGCTACCTCTGAGGACTAATATGGAAAACCTCACAGCCTGTTATTATACTAACTCTTTACCCTTAATACCGGAACACAGTAGTGCACGCACTACTATGTGACTTACTACTACTTAGCGACAAAAATTTAAAAAAAGTTGGAACCTGTCGAGACGGCCTCCTAATTAAAAAAGTAGTCCTACCGCCTAGAAAAAAATCAAATAGTTTAATAGCTTAGTAAAAAAAATTAAATAGTTTAGGAGCTCTTAAAGGCTAGGAGTCAACCCTCTGCCGAGTTTTGAACTGCATTTTACGAGATGGGAGAACTCCAAAGGCGTGGAGCAGAAGTTTTACCGCCTTGTTTCACAAGAAAGATGGCAAGATAATGCTGAAAAATTATCGACCCATCTTGCTTCTGCGCCACGTCTATAAGTTGTTTTTGAGGGAAATCACAAATCGACTCGTGCGAAGACTCGGCGACTTTCAGCCTGCGGAACAGGCTGGATTTCTAGGAAGATTTGGCACTATAGACCACATTCACACAGTGCAGCAAATAATACAGAAGATAACAGAGTATAACTAGCCCCTGTGTTTTGAATTTGTGGACTATAAGAAAGCTTTTGAATCCATCGAAACTCGGGCTGTTCTAGATTATTTGCAGCAGTGCCAAATTGACTGGCGGTATATCGAAGTGCTGAGATGCCTTAACAATACCAGTACGATGTCCGTCCAAGTACAGGGTAGTCAAAAAAATAAAACCAGTCCATTTATATCGGAGACAGAGGGATGTTATTTCCACTAAACTGTTTACAAATGCAGTGGAGGATATTTTAAGACGCTAGACTAGAAAGGACGCGGCATTTATGTAAACAGTGAGTACATCTCACTCTTACGATTTGCTGATGATATCATCGTCATGGCAAAATCGCTGAAAGAACTTCAGGAGATGCTTTACAGACTAAATGAATACTCCCGACGTGTTAGTCTGTATATGAATCTGAACAAGACAAAAGTTATGTTCGACAGTCCAGGAATATATCTACCTCGGCCAGATATTGCAACTAGGTAAAAATAACTTCGAGATGGAAGCCGATCGGAGGATTTAGTTAGGCTGGGCAGCATTTAGAAAGCTCCGTCGGGTTTTCTCGTCGCCCATACCGCAAAGTCTGAAGACAAATGTCTTTAACCAGTGCATCCTGCCCGTACTCACTAACGGTGCAAAAACGTGGACACTGACGTTACAGCTACTCCACAATCTCAAAGTCGCATAGCGAGCGACAGAAAGAGCTATGCTCAGAGTTTCTCTGGTAGATAAAATTCTAAATTAATAAATCCGCCGGAGAACCAAGATTACTGATATAGCCTTCAGTGTTTGTAAAATGAAGTGGCAATTGACTGGCCACGTCTGTTACAGAGGTGACAATAGGTGGAGTAGACATGTTATGGAGTGGAGACCGCGTCTAGATAAAAGTAGTGTTCGGCGCCCCCTGACCAGATGGAGCGATGATTGACGCAAGGTGGCTGGTAGAAACTGGATGTAAGTAGCCGAAGATCAGGCTAAGTGGTGCGCCTTGGGAGAGGCCTATGTCCAGCAATAGACTGCCGAATGCTGATGATGATGATGATGATGAATAGCTTCTAGACTCATCGCTTAGAAAAATTGTATCGAAGAAAAGCTCCGCCTTCAGAAACTCAATTAATGCCTTAAACCTAATGGCAATAAGGTGAGCGTGGCGCCATGGTGGTCTATTATTTGTTGGCAGAAATAGGAAAGCAGTTGGAATATATTCGGACAGATTCTTTCACAGAAAATTATCGCCTAAAAATTAAAACTATTTGTTTATAATAAAAACTTGCACATGCATATATTCTTACACCTTAGAAATTCGTACCTGCGGCCCCGAGTAATGGAGAAAAACGTGTTTTACTGCGATACCGAACCTTCGAATCAGGCAGTAGCAATGCATAAAATGATCGCAATGTCTTGAAATGATTAACAAAAGAGATAACATGGGATTAATGTGTTTATTTGTTTGTAATTATTTATAGAATACGAGTTTCCTAAAGTTCACTAAGTGCTAGCGATAGTGCTGATATACAGCTACAAGTAGACTACTGCTGAACAAAGGTTTCCCACATAGATTGCCTACTAGTTAGCAGGAATATTTGCAACAATTTTATTTTTATAAGTTGATATTAAGAAGACGCTGCTGTCCATCTTCTGTTTTGTTTACCTGCTGCTGATTTCCAAGTAATAATATCCTTCAAGCTGGTCGCGACGGCTAGTCTCTATGGAGCCTTGCGCCAGCGCGAGACAAGATCATAATGCATGAGTGTGTGCATAAACATATGGCCTTTTTACTCACGATGAGTAGAAATTCTCACACGAACTGAGAGAGATCAGGCGCCAACCTGCCGCCTACTTCCTGACCGGGGAGCTACTGAGATTTTTCTTACAGAAAAATCCATAATCTGATTTTGGCTCTTCCCGGGATTTGAACCCATGATTGGAAGTCGCGCTTAAGATCACTAGACTAACGAGGCAGTCGAACAGTTGAGTTCATAAGCGGTGAAGTGCGTCAGCACTTCACCGCTTATGAACCGTCAGGTAAACATGTTTGGGAAATAAATATTTATAAGACATTAGAAGTCCGTCCTTTCACACTCCAATATTAGAGTAAACTCTAGCTGTTTAATCGAGGTGTTTTATTGTTTATATCGTTAAAGGTTTTATACGTGGTATAGCCATGTTATAGTTGTAGTACGAAAAAGGGAAAGAGCCATGCCCTAAATGAATAACAGCTTAAAATAGCAGCTATATGGTTCCGTGTTTCGGGTTACATGGGGAGTTTAAAGAACCGGAGACCCATTTCACTGAGAACAAGGCATTTTTCTCTAGTCCTCAGATCTAATTTTTCTATAGGGAAATGCTTACGCATACCCGTATGGCGGGGGAAACGACGGATTATGTCGGAACCGCACCGACTAAAACGCCATGATGTTCCTTCACCGCCGATTGGCAGGGCCACGGAAACGCTTTCGCACACATACGCGGTCCCTCCAGCGCTGCTGCGGAGTGTAGCCCCATCTTAATACACCTCTTCCTCCGCAACTCCACCTCGGCTGCAGCGGTAGACACCTCTCTCGCCGCAGCCACACATTTGGAATAGGCTCGCCAAGCCTATCTGGAGTGGCCACCACGAGCCGGCCCTACACCACGAGCCAGCCAAGTGGGTTCCTCTTTGTTGACCACGGGTGACCTAGCCGCGGTACTAAGCCCACCGCCACGAAAAGGCGGAAACCCGTTCGGGGGGTTCTCAGTTACCCCTGAGGACGCACCGCGAGAACGCATCTGCGTTTTGATGATTAATTGACATTGAATTGTACATAGTCAATGGACCCCAGCACCCACTTACTTAGAAGTGACGGCACCGTGGCGCAGTGGCTTAGCAATCAGTTGTTGCGCTGGGGGCCGTGGGTTCGAATCTCGCACCGAACAAATATTTGTATGGCCTACAAATAATTGTTCCGGGTCTGGATGTTTGTCCTTGTACAATTTATGTTTGTAAACTGCCTTCACCACACAGGAGAAAATCCTAGTGGGGGTAAGGTTTTTAAAAAAAAAAAAAGAAAGAAAGAAGTGAAATCTTCAAATTAATTGAAATATACAACAAAAACATTTCACAGCAATTGATTTATTTAATTTGATAATTTTCAACTACATGTGCGGCATAAAATATAAGATAAAAGTTTAGTTTTATAGCAAATAAATATTAGGATCCTTATTTTAGATACGTAGGGCCAAAATGTTAGTGTTTTAAATCAAAAGAATATTTTCTTTCGACTAAAATTGCTTTGTAATAGCGACGTCTACTTTATTCTATAGGTAAAATCATTTTATCTAAAAAAATTGATTGACTCTCGAGGAGGTTCATAAAATGGACACTAAATGGTCTAAACACTACTAATTTGATATAAATCGGTTAGATATGAAATTGTGGATTGTTAGAATGGTTTGGATATAAAAAATTTATTAAATATAATTAATTTTATTTATTTGATACCTAATTTGTCATTTTATAATTCTTTGTTTTAACATTTTTAGAGCACCGAACACAGAGGAGACCAAGATATTAGGAAATAATTTATACTGAACTAGCCGTTTCCCGCGGTATCCCGCATATATCACGCGTCTGAGCCGCGCAACATGGCATCACGCCTATAGAGGCCTAGTAAGAGTACCTAGTAAAACATTTACCTACTATATACACTATAAATATATAAAAAGTTACCTACTATTGGAGAAAAAAAAGCTATAAATATTAATTAAGCAAAGAAACAGCCTGTGAGTGTTCCATTACGAAACAGAGGCTGCCTCCCTTTCAGAGGGTAATGGAGCGTATAGGATAGTACGCCACACTGCTTTACTAGAGTGATGGATTAAATATTATAGCGATATTACTAAGGAAGGCTGACTTTATTTTCCTCTTACGGACATGTGATAGACAAATTAGTATTAGAAATATTATTAGTTTCAGCGATCCTGTTTAAGAATTTTATTCCTTTTTTCTACTTTTCAAATACACCCAAAGGCGGTCAATGTATTCAAAAGATCCTGCATTACAATTTTGTTACTCTAACCACTCAACCATCCACGGTGACTACAGTCCCCAAAAACCATTTTTGCCTCACCTGTCTAGGCTCTAGTCACCTACCGTCATCTTTCGATTTAAGCGCGTACAGTGCAAAAGATAGCTGTTATTAATACAGTAAATAATTATAGATGGTGCTATATGAAATTGTCGTCTGTGAAAGTGAATTTTATCTACGAGTATATAGTAGTAACAAAATATTTACAAAAAAAAAGTTAAAATTAAATTTCGCCATTTTTGTTTGTGGAATGTTAACGTGTAAGAAATTCGATCAAAAATGTGATAACTTTTCTCTTATTATACGTTATTTCTAATGTTATTGTACATCAAAATAATTGTGAAGTTATTTTTTTGGTATATATGTATCATTACGACAATACCAAAATGTTTACATATAATAATTTAGCTCTAAATTTAAATCACTATACGCGATCATCGTTTATTGATTATATGTTGTTTAAAATGTATTCTAATCAGTTTTTTATGTTAAATGAATGCAAATTATAAAATAATGATTCACTTTTAACACGTTTTAACAACTTTGATAGTAATTTATAAACGAAACATCTGTTCAGATGTGTCTCGAAATTATTAAAACCTATTTTTATAAAAATGTATCAATACATAATATCTAATTTTATATCTAACTTGTTGAATTAGAATTTATTTCAATTGTTTCAATAGCATTAAACAAAGTAGAGAAATTATATAAAAATGGAAATAAATATTAATGAGGTGGTGTCAAGGACATCTCTAAAACGCAGAAATACTTCTTTTTTTTAGAGAGACTTATAATTTGTGTCTGTTTAATAATCTGCCACACTATAATCACCTAATATGTCACAGCATAATAACGTCTAAAGCTTTTGCCAACATAATAAAAAAGACCGTATATTATTTTAGGATTTCCCTGGGGGAGGATGGATTCCCAGGTGAGGTTGGAATTACAGCGGAGCTTCTGAAAGCGGGTAGAAAACCGGTACTTGAAGTCCTTTAGAAACTCTTTAAGTTAGTCCTCCATGGTAGCACTACACCGATGGCGTGGAGCAGTAGTGCGATTGTCTTGATCTTCAAGAAAGGCGACAACGCTCTCTTGAAAAACTACAGATCGATTTCTTTATGAGTCGCTTTTACGTGCTGTTTTCGAGAGACATTACGAATAATCTCGCACGCAGACTCAACGAATTCCAGTCTACCGAACAAGCTGTTTTCCGAAAAGGTTTTAGCACCATACATCACATATGTACCATCGGAAAATTGTACAGAAGACCGAGAAGTAAAATCACCACTACGTTTTGCATATGTCGACTATGAGAAAGCTTTTAATTTCGTCGAAATTTGGGCGGTGTTACCGTCCCTTCAGCGGTGTCAAGTTGACTGTCCGTATATGGAAGTGCTGAAGTGTTTGTACAGTATGGCTATACAGTTTTTGTACAGTATAGCCATACTGTACAAACACTTCAGCTATGGCTATCCGAGTTCAGAAGCAGAGTACAAAACCTATCCCACTGCAGAGAGGTGTAGGGCAGGGTGACGTTATATCCCCGAAACTCTTCACCGCTGTATTGGAAGACCGTTTCCAGCTACTGGCATGGAAAGGATACAGTATTTACATCAATGGTGAGTACATCACTCACTTTCGATTTGCCGACGATATAGTCGTTATGTCAGAATCACTGGAGGATCTAAGGACTATGCTCAATGACTTCAATAGTGCCTCCCAACGGATAGGTCTTAAGATGAACATGGACAAAACAAAGATTAAGTTTAATGTCCATGACACATCTATGCCAGTAGTTGTTGGGAGCACTAAGCTCGAAGTTGTTGACGAGTATGTTTACCTGGGACATTAAGCGAGAGGTCAATCGACGGATTCAACTCGGCTGGGCAGCGTTCGGGAAGCTACGACATATTTTCTCGTCAGACATACCTAAAAACCTTAAAACGAAATTGTACAACCAGTGCGTGTTGCCAGTGATTACTTACGGACCTGAGACGTGGTCCTTCACTGCTGGCCGTATGAAGGTCGCTCAGCGAGCTATGAAGAAGGCTATTCTCGGAGTTTCTCTGCGTGATAAACTTAGGAATGAGGATATCCGCAGTAGAACCAGAGTAACCGATATAGCCCAACGGATTAGTAAGCTGAAGTGGCAGTGGGCCGGCCGTATAGCTCGAAGAACCGACAACCCATGGGGAAAAATACCGGTAGGCGCAGTATGGGGCGACCCCACACTAGAAGGAGTGCCAACCTGGTAAGCCATACAGGAAGTCGTTGGAAGCATGTGGCTCAGGATCGTACATTTTGGCATTCCTTGGGGGAGACTTATGTTATAGATAATGATAATTAATATTTTGGGAATATTTTTACCAATTAAAATGAGGTACATAAGCTAAAATAAGGTATTTTGCGACAAAAATCATTGAAAATTAAATGTGATTTATGAGCGTTATTATTAGGCATGGCATATTAATCCTTACCTACGAAAGTTACTTCATCATCAAGACAATTTTATGAAGACAAACTTTGCTGTTTACAGCATTATTTGGAGGCAAAGTTAATGAAAAATTTTAATAAATAAGCATTCGGCACGGCGCGAGAACGACGCATAAAAGCTAGCCACCCGATGATAACCGAGAAACCAGTAGTGAACGCTTCTACGGGCGTGGTAAGTTTTATTATACATTTTAGCTAAAAAATTGGAAAAATTAATTGAGTACTTTTATCCATATATACGTTATAAAGAAAAATTAAATGTAATCCACTCAACCTCCCCCTCCCGGGTGAGCGTCACCTCCACGCGCCCCAAAAAGTATCCCGAAACGCGGTTTTTTTTAAGTTTAAAAGAAAACCGTACACGACGTTTAAATAGTGTGTGGGTACAAAATGATCCTTGATTTCAAAATGATCTTTGAAATTTCCTATAAACCTACACCTACAGTCTATATACATATATCACTTATAGTTTTCGCGCAACCCGCTATGCTATTTTGAAAATTTTATTTGTATTTCCCTGAATGGCTCAATTAAATTTTAAAAATAGCATAGCATCGTGAAATGAAAGAGTTTAGAAATATATTTTTTATCATTTTTCAATTGTTTTGCTCAAAGTTTAGTTTTCTCTAAAATTTTCCACTTTACCGCTAAGATATTATACTTCTTTTTAAATAATACTTCTACCGAAATAACTCTTTATAAAGAATATATTTTATTCTATACTTGAGTCGTACATAAATCGGCGGTAAAAATATCAATAAATGATTAAAAAAAATCATATTTCGTGGCAGATTTCGCGGAAACTATAATATTGCGTTTGTAGAGTATAAGAGATTGATAACAAGTTCATCAAGGATCATTTTATACCTACACACTTTTCATGTATCGTATTCTGTTTCTTTAAAACTGGAAAAAACCGTGCTTTGGGACACTTTCTGGAGCGCGGAGGAATGTAGCTCACCCGGGAGGCGGAGGGGAGTGAATAAATTGTAATTTTGCTCTATATCGTACATATGCCAATAGATAAAAGTAGTCCATTAATTTTTCCAATTTTTCAATACATTGCTAAACGCTGAACTTGGTGTCATGTGATGTCGCGCGGCTCAAACCAATGATATACACGGGTAAACCGCGGAGTACGGCTGGTTAAATATACACGTCACGATATGATCCCGGTAAAGAGACTATGGTTGTCTTATCTCTTTCTCTTTAAAACTAGCTGCAGTTACGGCATTTTTCCTATCATTAAGTGTACACGTCCCTAGTTGCCCCGACAAAGGTCGACCATACAGGGGCCCATACAGCTGTAGATTCGACGGACAACTAAGGGTGGGGCTCAAATTGCCTGATGGACAATTATCCTACACAATAGATGTAAGGCTAGGTAATTAATAAGAAATTACCTGGTTCTGAATCGAGAACCGACCCCAAGGCGCGTTCAGGCGTTTTGTATGTGCATCTAAATAGTGTGGAGTAGTGTGGACATGTGTAACCTGATTTAACCGTGGAATTGGAACCGCAGGTCTACAGGCGCTGCGTTTCTCCAAATGTGCGATCCTCCAGTGATAGTTCACTTTATTTGAACTCAAGTCCGACGTCACTTCACTATTTCAGTCTATCCACTTTATTGTACATATAATTAACTAACAAATTATTTCCAGAATCGAACGCGACCTTCTCTAGGGTCATAAAATTCTGCGTTCCCACAACAACTAAGATTCTATCGTACGATATTAACAGGCCACTCAAGCAAATCAAAGATTGCAAATGCACTTCAAAACGCAATCACTATACAAATTAACGTAAATTACTTGCAACGAAGTTACTTTAATCACTCAAATTCAATACAAGCCTCTTGTCACGAAACGTACAACTTAAACAACCAATTCTAGGCGGTCTACACGAAACCCAAATATTCAATAACAAATTCAGACGACGCGTACAAAATGGCCGTGTAGTGGTGGTTAAGAATATCCACTATCCCATATCTTCCCGTGGGTGAGAAAACGGTAATCCTCGAATCCGGCATCTTGTTCTATTACCAGGAGGGCGACCATCTGTTCCAAGGAGGTGTCGGATTTATCGTCCACAGGTCACTCGTTAACAACGTTGTAAGGATTGAGAGTGTGTCGACGAGGGTTGCGTACCTTATACTCAGAATCACCAAACGGTATTCGCTGAAGGTCATATAGGTTGCGCAACAACCTCGGAACACCCCGATGAGGAGGTGGAGGAAATGTATGAGAATATCTCTAGAGCCATGCATTCGTACAAAACCCAACATACGGTGTTAATGGGAGACTTCAATGTAAAACTAGGCACAAGAGAGAATGGTGAGCTGAAAGTAGGGACATTTGGAATAGGGCAACGGAACCCAAGGGGTCAGAAGCTGGTCGACTTCATGGAAAAAGAGGGACTCTTTATGATAAACTCTTTCTTCCAGATGCGGCCCCACAAGAAGTGGACCTGGTCGAGCCTCGACGGTTCGACAAAAAATGAGATTGACTTTATTACGACGACCAGACGACAACTGTTCAGTGATGTCTCAGTGATCGCGAGGGTGAAAACCGGCAGCGATCACCGAATGGTTAGATGCACACTGGACCTAAACTTTAAGTTGGAGAGGTCTCGTCTAATGAAGTCAACGCTCCGTCCCCCTTGTGCTCTAATCCGAAGTCCCGAAACCTTTCAGCTCGACTTACAAAACCGTTTTCAGTGCCTAGAAGACTGCAATGAAATGAACGATATGAATGACAAGCTCGTGGAAACTGTCCATGCGGTCGGAGCTAAGTTCTGCAAGACCCGCCTCAGAAGAACACAAAAACTCTCCGATCACACTCTTAATCTCATGGCTGTTAGACGGGAGATGAAGCTACATTCTTCAACAGATTTGACAGCATACAGGCAACGGAACAGACGGATTTCCAAATGCATGCGGCGGGACTAACGCAACTTCAATACAGCTCGTATTGAAGAAACGATCGAGCGGAATCAAGGCTGCAAAGTCTTTGCCAGAGATCTGTCTGCCAGAAAGAGCAAACTTACAAAGCTGAAAACAGAATGTGGCAGCATCGTTTCCGGAGCACCTGAGATTTTGAGTGAGATTGAGAGGTTCTATGGGCAGCTGTACACGTCATTATTGGAGCCACACGCAAGTGTGTGTAACGTTCCAAGAGCGAGTCTTATCCGAAATTATTCCGATGATATCCCGGACGTCAGTCTGAGCGAGATTAGAATGGCTCTCCAGCACCTTAAAAACGGCAAGGCCCCAGATGAGGATAGAATTACAGCGGAGCTTCTGAAAGCGGGTGGAAAACCGGTACTTGAAGTCTTTCAGAAGCTCTTAAATTCCGTCCTCCATGGTAGCATTATACCGGAGGCGTGGAACAGAAGTACGGTGGTCTTGTTCTTCTAGAAAGGCGACAACGCTCTCTTGAAAAACTACAGACCGATTTCCCTTCTGAGCCGCGTCTACGTGCTGTTTTCGAGAGTCATAACGAATCGTCTCGCGTGCAGACTTGACGACTTCCAGCCTCCCGAACATGCCGGTTTCCGAAAAGACTTTAGCATCATAGACCACATACATACAATTCGGCAAATTTTACAGAAGTCAGAGGAGTACAAATTGCCACTATGTCTGGCGTATGTCGACTATGAGAAAGCCTTTTATTCCGTCGAAATTTGGACGGTGCTACAGTCCCTTCAGCGGTGCCAAGTTGACTGGCGGTATATCGAAGTGCTGAAGTACTTTTACAGTAGGGCTCCGATGGCTATTCGAGTACAAAACCAGAGTACGAAACCTATCCAATTGCAGAGAGGTGTAAGACAGGGTGACGTCATATCCCCGAAATTCTTCACCGCTGCATTGGAAGACGTTTTCAAGCTTCTGGACTGGAAAGGATACGGTATTAAAATCAATGGCGAGTACATCACTCACCTTCGATTTGCCGACGATATAGTCCTTATGGCAGAACCGCTGGAGGACCTAAGCACTATGCTCAATGACCTCAATAGTGCTTCCCAACGGATAGGTCTTAAGATGAATATGGACAAAACAAAGATCATGTTTAATGTCCATGTCACACCTATGCGGCTAGTTGTTGGGAGCACTAAGCTCGAAGTTGTTGACGAGTATATTTACCTGGGACAAATAGTTTGACTAGGTAAGTCCAACTTCAACCGAGAGGTCAATCGACGGATTCAACTCGTTTGGGCAGCGTTTGGGAAATTACGGCACATCTCGTCAGGTATACGTCAAAACTTGAAAACGAGACTGTACAACCAGTGCGTGTTGCCAGTGATGACATACGGAACGGAGACGTGATCCTTCACTGATGGCCGGATGAGGAAGCTCAAGGTCGCTCAGCGAGCTATAGAGAGGGCTATGATCGGAGTTTCTCTGCGTGATAAACTTAGAAATGAGGATATCCGCAGTAGAACCAGAGTGACCGACATAGCCTAACGAATTAGTAAGCTGAAGTGGCAATGGGCCGGCCATATAGCTCGAAGAACCGACAACCGATGGGAACAAAAGGTTCTCGAGTAGCAGCCTTGTACCGGCAAGCGAAGTGTTTGGCGTCCCCCCACTAGATGGAGTGACGACCTTGTAAGATATGCAGGAAGTCGATGGATACAGGTGGCTCAGGACCATGCTTTGTGGCATTCCTTGGGGGAGTCCTATGTTCAGCAGTGGACTTGTGAAGGGTTGTATGTACAAAATGGACACCCACCGCGCCCGACACACTTACGGTCGCAAAACAACACACTAGTCGACGATGCCGCGTCGTTCAATGCACTGGTAATTACTTCCGAAGCGCCCAGCTCGCAACGTCAAACCCGTACGAATGCACCGCGCTGAGTGCCCTCTGGCGTAAATTCTTGAAATAAGCGTTTGGCGCGAACATTAAGTAAATCATCATCAATATTTACGGATTTTATCGCGGTTAATTACAATTTTAACACGTTTCAGGCGCTTTACAACATCCGTTGTCCCGGGGAATTAACGATTCGGTATATGTATTCAGTGAGTAGTATTCTCATAAATATAAGAAAAAATTAAAAGAATTAAATTATTTTACTGATAATGGAGCGTTTGATCACTAAATAAGAAGGATGATAATTCAGTCCAACTGATGATAGGTTGTTGCTGTGGCCCATAAACATCTATCTACGATTAAGATTCAAAATATAGATGCGTTGTAGCCTATGACTACTTAGATGGATTGCCTTATAGAGAGGAATAAAGTTACTGATACTACTTACTTACTTACTTACTTATCTTCACGCACAATCCCTGACGGGGTAGCCAGAGAGAACAGATCGCCAAGTGTCACGATCCTTACATATCTCTTTCGCTTCTTTCAGATTCATTATATTCTTCATACATGCACGTCTAGGTATCCGAGTACTCTTGACCCTACCCTCTTCGAGCAATTTGCTCACATGGTCTTCGAAAGTTAGTCTCGGTCTACCTCGACACCTTTTAATATTAACTTTCGCGCTATATATTTTCTTCACCATTCGGTCTTCACTCATTCGCTCAACGTGCCCAAACCACCGAAGCACGCCCTTATCAATTTTTGTGATAAGGTCATCTTTCAAACCTGCCATATTGCGAATCTCTTCGTTTCGCTTTCGGTCGGCCATAGTAACGCCGCACATTTTACGAAGAGATCGCATCTCCACTGCATTCAACTTACTTTTATGCTTCTTCTGGCATACCCAGGTTTCGCTGCCATATAACAAAGTCGGTACCAACACTGCGTTATGTATTGCAAGGCGTGCACTCTTCGCTACGCCTTGCCTTTTGACTAACGCAGTCAGGGCACCATTGACTTTGTTCCCGGCAGCGACACGCCTGTCCACATCTAAATCACATCTTCCATCCCGGCTAAAAGCACTCCCCAAGTATACAATTTCATTTACCTGTTCTAGACATTCCTGATTTACCCATATTCCACACTTCGTTCTCTCTTCGTCCCTTTCAAATACCAGAACCTTAGTTTTATTAGCATTCAAACGGAGACCTTTAATTTCACATTCCTCTTTCATACACGTGACTAATGCCTGCAGTTCTGCCTCTGATGGTGCAATAAGCACTGCATCATCAGCATACAGCAGACAATTTACTTTTATGTCACCCAATTTCACACTCAAACAGCTATCTTTCAGCTTTTGTAAACAGCTGTCGAGATACAGTATGAACAGCCAGGAAGACATGACACAACCCTGTTTTACGCCCGTTTGGACGCTAAACATGGGTGACAGGTCATGCCCTACCCGCACACAGGCTTTACAGTCACAGTAAAGAGACTGCACAGCCCTTAGCAATCGGCCATCCACACCATACCCCGGCAACAGTTCCCACATTTTCTTCCTTACAACCTTATCAAATGCTTTCTCAAGATCCACAAAAGCACAGAAAATCTTCTGGTTAACAGCCAGAAGCTTTTCCGTGATCATACGGAGAGAAAACATTTGATCCGTGCATCCTCTTCCAGGTCTAAATCCGCATTGTGCCTCCCATAGAAATCTTTCCGATTTCTCTTGCATCCTACGTGTCAAAACCTTCGAGTAAACTTTACTTGCTAAACTGGTCAAGCTGATCGCCCGATAGCACCCGCAGTCAAAATGTGAACCTTTACCTTTATATAAAGGCACAATGACTGCGGATCGCCAATCATCCGGGACATCCCCCGTCCGCCAGCACAAATTGCACAGCAGATGAAAGCTGTCCCAGACGCGAGGCCCACCATACTTGACCATTTCAGCAGTAACTCTGTCTAGTCCCGCAGCCTTACCACATTTCAAACTTCGAATCGCACGTTCAATCTCTTTCATACTGATGACCTCAGTGTCATCGAGGTCCGGGTCTGGCGTGCCAGTCACGGCGTCATCCCCGGATCCCTCACTAAGATCATCACACGCATACATTTCTCTATAAAATTCGCTCCATCGCTGCATGACGTCCGATTTTTCTGAGAGGACGTCATTAGTTCTCGAAAGCACTTTGTTCATTCTTAAGGCCGTCGCACCACTTCGGGTCCTTCCAACCTCTTTCCAGAAGAGTTTGGAGTTCTCCTTAAAGTTGTGCGACAACCTTTCATCCGCTTCCATTCTACACCTTTCACGCACTTCCTCAATCAATGCTTTCGTGTGAACTTTCTGCAGCTTATATCTTTCTTTCATCTTCTCTCTCATATCCTTATCATTACTAGAGGCCAAGTAGTCTAACCATGCTTTCTTCTTCTTCTTTACAGCTTCTTTCACTTCATCATTCCACCATGCATCTCTTCTTTTACTACTGCCTCTTTTTATTGTTCCACACACTTCTTCCGCTGCACTTACCATTCCGTCCCTAAGGTTCTGCCATGTTCTTTCTACACATTCGTTTCTGCCATCGATGGTGTCAAGCTTTTCGGCTACCCTCGCATGATATTTGTCCCTAGTATCCGCTTCCTGAAGCTTCCAGCTTCGGATGCGACAGACCGACTGTGGTTCTGTCACTGTCGTCCGGTAGCGCCAACCCGCGAACAGACCCCTAAATCTAGTAATCACTAGATAGTGATCCGTTCCCAGGTCAGCACCCCTGAACACTCGCGTATCCATAACCTGTTTTCGCAGTCGGTCATCCACCAGGAACAAATCGATCATACTTCTCTCATTCTTTCTTTCTCTAGTATACATATGGATTTTCTTGTGATTAAACATAGTGTTTGTCACAAGAAGACCCTTTTCCTTGCATACCGCCAGTATAAGCTTGCCAGCATCATTAACCCTTTTATCGCCAAACTTTCCAAGTACCGACTCGTACCCTGGTCGAGCGGTACCAACCCATCCATTCAAATCACCACATACAACAATCCTTTCGTTTCCCCTAGCCAAATCTAGAACTTCTCTTACATTCTCCCAAAACTCCTCCAGCTCAGCCCTGGACGACGAAGCCACCGGCGCATAAACAGCCAAAAGGAATAACTTCGTCAGTCCCAATTTAAAGCGAACCCAGAGAAGTCTTGAGTTCACAAACTTATATTCAGTCATAACATCGACCAACCGAGAAGACAGCAGCACCCCCACTCCCTGGCAGGCGTTCTCGCTCTCCGGGACTCCGGACCATAGAGCTAACGCCCCGCCAGGGAGCTCTTCAGTACCACTGCCCTTCCGTTTGGTCTCCGACATACACACGACATCTAATTCTCTTTCTTTCATTATTTCGATCAACTCATTCGTCTTATCTCTCATGCCTCCTCTAACATTCCACGTGCCAACTCTGCACTCCGTCCTCCACCTTCCGCCGTGTCGGGCTGTGCGTGACGGGTGGCGGTCCCCATCGCCGCTTTGCGCGCTGCATTCCACACCAACGGGGACGAGCTGGTGTGCGTCGCCTTGGGGGGACGCCCTAACCCTCGTTGACATGGGTGCGCAGCTGAGTAGAATTGCAGCCCTGAAAAGGGCTGGCAGGGGTCGCGACGTGCACGCTTCTACAATGACCCCCTGATACTGATACTAAAATTATAAAATTAACTAAGGTTAAATATTTATAAAGAACATGTAGAATTTTTATTCCATATGTCAACCAATCCTGCTTACGGTGCGCAAGGCGCATTTGGCCTGCGGAAAATATTAATAATTAAAGACACTCACTGCGTGAATGTAAATTACTTAGATTTGGACGTAAAAAGCAGAACTGACGAGTTTACGATAAATTAATATTGTTAGCACTGTTTAAGGCGTTACATTCTCGTTATCGCTCATTTGAAATACCTATAAGGTACTGTCCAAGATATCCATAATGTGAAAAGTAATGTTACCTACCCTAAATACGTACCAGCAGTGGGACGTATTTGGGTCATGTGTTAGCCTTCCATTGGTAAATTATACCTGTTCACGAAGCATTTTATTTCGCAAACATGCAGATTTTTTTAACCGCCACGCACGTGGTAACTCGTTGTAGGGTATAAAATAACAAGTTAGCATTTTGGTGATGCTAGCAGGGATTCCATTTACGGGTTATCTTTGGGTCCTATGATAACAGATAAATAAGAATACAAAACTGCGATTTTCAACCCGCTTGTCAAGTATGACAGCTATGGTATATATCTCCCCCGTGAAAAAATTCACCCTTGGTTCAACCCTCAATGCATCCATCCTGAAAAGCACAAGCATATGGCGTTTCTATCGACACTGGAGACTGTAATGCCATGGATGTACGTGTGTGTAAAGATAGCCTTTAACAAAACCCCAAGTCCTGTAAAAAGGCATTACAGCAAGTCAGTTTTGGCCGCATTAAACCCATCGACGTAAAACTCTCTGCTAAACCCTCTGGCAATAAAGCTTTTTGGTCTCTCGCCAAAGCGATTGAGACAAACATCTGACGCTGTCAGCAGAGGAGAAAGTGAACTTATTTGCTTCTCTTTTATCACAAAATGAAATTATATCGTTGTTACGTGAACTTACGTCTTTACGCTTCACTTTGCTTATATTGCATGCGTTAAGCGCAAAGCGCGTAGGTATGTCCTACTAACGCCTAAAACAAGACTACAACGTTATGTCGCATGAAATCGTATCTAACAATCACATTGAACATACAAATGATATAAAAAGCACACTGTCAGAAAGATAAGTGATTTTTGAACTCATTATTAGTATTTTTAAATTGATCAATTACTATTTTTAAATAAAAAAGTGGTTTTATGGTGTAGATTTATCAAGTCCACATGGGAAAATATCAATTGTTCAACTCAATCTACATATTTTTTAAACTCTTCACCTATCATGTGGGAAGCCATGGAATGAAAATGCAGTTTAGTTTTGTTTGTTTAGTTATAATTATTTTTTTTCGGCTGAGAAATGTCGAAAATTTCGGTGTTTTGAGCAAGCTTGTACTAATTTATTTTACTAAATAGGCCGCAGCCGCACTCCGAGCCAAGGCCACAGTACTTTATTTACTCCGGACTCAAAAGCCATCGTGAGTGGTCGTTTGTTACAGATGCTCGTGCATAAAAATATCGATCGCCGTAGATATACAAAATATTCCAAAAACCAAATTGAACTTACTTATTAAATACTTAAACAAGGTAATTATTATTATTATTTATTATTTTTTTTATAATCACAGATTTTTATTACAATATTTTGTTTGGCTAAAAGTACGTAGGATTTACATATAAATATGCTTTTACGCCTTGGACTTTATGGAAGACCTGAAGGTGTACTTCAGCATCTGCTACTGGGACTCCTCGACTAGTATAAATAGGTGTGCCAAGATTGTGTTCGTTATGTTAGTTATGATGAGACCTTACCCCCGTAATTGACGAAGTGACTTGATGTGTACTTCGGTGAATGCTACCAGAACTCCTCGAAGAGTAGTAATATGTGTGCTTAGTTTTAGCTCGTTTTGTTAGTTATGATGAGACCTTACCTCTGGACTTGTTAGAGTAACTTGAAGGTGTGTTCATGACTGCTACTGGAACTACTTGACGATGAGAACTAGATGGGCCGAGTTTGGGCTCGTTTTGTTATTTATGACTAGACCTTAACTCCTGACTTAACGGTGTGATTTCAAGGTTTACTTCGGTGACTGCTACTAGAACTTTTTGACGAATACAACTACAATTTACGTTTGTTTTTAATTATTTCAATATTGTTTGAGTATTATTAGTTGTGCTCTTTTGATATTTTATATGTTTCTATAATAAAAATTGGAATTTAGATAGGAGTTTCAGTATACAGGTTTTATTTTACATTTAAATAATATTTACCTTGAAATCGATGCCGTGGTTAACTATGACATTGGGACGTCATACACCTCAGTCCCTCCCGTGACCATGGGTGCTGTAAAGTGCTTGAAACGTCGGGAAAGTAAAATAAGTTAATATACGCGATAAAATCCGTAAAATTAGTTTTATTTAAATTTTCGATGTCTAAATTTACATCAATTCAAACATTATTCCTCGATTAATCATTTCAAGCTCATTCGAATTACACAGGTCTTCTGTCGGCATTCTCAATAAATTCATCACATTTCACGAGCAGCGTACGGTAATGTATAAAGGATTAGCGGACTATGCGGTCTTTTAACAACAGCGTCAGTGCATAGGACGTAACGTAAAGTTTTGTATTATTTTTATTACTTTTGAGTTTTGTATGGTATCCCAGTCTATTCGCTTTTTATTTTTAAATTTGATAAATTAAATTCACTGTGTGATGGCAAAGAAAGATAATCCATTACCACCGTCCGGTAAGTAACGTAAGGGGCTACAATAGGCAATGACACAAAAGTATTATGGCTTCCAAAAGATGGCGGTGCAATAGCATCAAATGTGCACTATATCTGGTATTGCGATTGACTTCCAACTATGACGATTATGGCTAGTCCTTCCTACAACGGGATGATGACGAAGAAGAATAAGATAAAATTTTAATAAATTGCACAAATAGTGACAACAAATTTGATTTTTCACTCCAGTAAAATTTGAAAGCAGTATAAAATATATACGTATTTGTACTTACCAAATGGTTTCCTTTTGCTAGTTATATCGTCATTCTTGTGTGAACCTGGGACAAAAAATTATAAATCATCAATTAAAATTGCGAATGTTCAGTGTAGTAAGTGTTAATTTTTTGCCAACTTTTAATATAAACAAGCACAGTAATGAAACAATACCTCTTAATTTTTACGGCGTAGGCGACGACCGTTAGGTAGTCAGATTATACTGCTAATGATGTAGCGCTGACGTTCAGAGTGACTTACAGGCAATATGGATATATTATTTCATTTTGTAAATAATTTTGGTATTATTGAGATATAGAAGTATCTATTTGTCAGTTGTGATAATGGCTATATGAGTTACCGTAGCTGTTGCAGCCTAATAAAGTCCGCTGCTGAACATAGAACTCCACTATAGATTAATTTTCATAGTTGCTACGCTTAGCAAGCAGGTTGGCAACTGCATTTTTTTTATTTTAAGTCGTTATTAGGAAGAAGCTGCTGTTCATCTGTTTACCTCTGTCGCCTCTTATACACTTACGGGATAATTTAGATAAGTGGATATTTTTTACACCACGATACATGTGTATATGAGTTTGTAAATAAAAAATTGAGAACATTTCTGTACAGTGATACTACGTATTTATTCTTAAAATTAAGCGTAGGCGTTAAATTGAAAAGATATTCGTCGATAAGTATTATAATATTCATATGTCGGAGCGTCTATACAATATCATTTGGATTGAGGTGGAAATGAGGGTATATCGAGAAACCCTCACTTGTTTGTGCATTATAAAGTTCACTGTAGGTGCCGTGCGCGAGAGATTCCGCTTAAGTGATTCAACGAGTGTGGTCATTCTACTAGTGCTAAGATAGTGATGTGGTTTTGTTCGTTGTTGTAGTTCTTCTAGTGCAGGCAAGAACGATTGGTGTTGCTGACAGGCTGCCCTGTGTTACATTAAGATAAGTAGTGTTGCTGTCGGTTTACATATTTTGGTGTTATCATGTAATTGCGTACTTCACGTTACACTTTTGATAATTAATGCTATCCTGATGTATTTCCGAGATAAAAATTGCGATCCTCTGTTTTAAATCTCCGACACATATATACCTACTATTTACAAGTAATATTTCAAATTATTTGTATGTCCAATAAACCATTTAGGAGGCCTTCAACTATGTTCATTATGAAACCTCAATAAAAATCTACAACTTTATGTTGTGATAACATAGCGCTTAAGCTTATTATCTTATATTTAAATTATAGAACGCAAACATTAATTCTATCTATGGTATGTACTGTTCAACACACATTTATTTGAAGATACTAAAATGTACTGTATAATTTAACTCAAAGGTCAGGTATGACCATTCAGCAAAGAAACATAGATAGATAGATAGATAGAAAATTCTTTATTGCACTCAAACAAACAAACATTTGGTACAAAGGCGAACTTAATGCCAAAAAGGCATTCTCTGCCAGCTAACCTTTAGTAGTGTGGTGAGAGTTATGGGTAGAGCCGCAACAGAGGGAAAAAAAAATATATAAAGCCAATGTTTTGGCACTTTACCGCAGGGAGTAAGACTTTAAGATAGCTAAAGTTTTTAGTGTAAAAAAAAAATATAGAATAAAGGCAAAAAACGTGGACACACGCCTTACGCCTTATAGTAAATTGATGATGTGGCCCATACACATCCACATTTATCCGCAACTAAGAATCAACATGCACATGCGTTATCACTCTTCAGCATCTTTTCCAATAAAAATGGTATTCCGTTCTCTACACTCAACATACAAAGCACAGCAGGATTAAGGTGCTATTTTACGCTGGTATTCTATGTGAGCGTGGTCTTTCCCCGGTTGGGCTGACCCATACACGATAAACACATAGTACAGGTGCAGCAACATAAAAAGGAAATTAAGTAAAAATTTAACCCACTACACTTTATTATAACAAATTTGTTTTAGATAACAAAATCAATTTTATTCACTACGTTCTTAACAGACAATAAATATAAATCTTGCAATGTCCGCATTAGGTAGTTTAATAGATTTCAGTAAATCATCTAGAAGCGAATTCCGATCCCTTAGTTACTGAAACTGAAATTACTTCTATAGAAGGATTTATCTTTGAATGATGCTACAGAGCTATTAACAATAAATATGTTTCCGTGTCATAATGTATGCCATTTTCTTTAAAAAAAAACTGTGGAACTAAACAGCTACTCGATAATGTCAAGAACAAGCTTGTCAACTTAAATAACCAGGACTACTGTTTGATTTTTACAGGAGAACATGACTTCGAGACAACTGTAATTTATAATAGTGTAGTTATAAGCATACGCAAAACTTTTAATTTCAATTAGCTACCTATTAATTCAATGGTTATAACAATATTTTTATCTCAAAAGTTGAGAATTTTAATGCCTTATTATTCAAGACATCTGTAAATATAAATATGAAATATTATTGCATTACAATTTAAATTTAAAATACGACAACACAATGTTACTCCACTTTGCTTATAAAGCAAAGTGGAGTACTAAGTAGACATGGCATGAAAAAGTTTTAATATCTTAACACTACATTTTGCCAAGACTCCAAGAGTCTTTCCACTACGGTTTTGCCATCTTAACTCAAACCTCGTAAAGGCACAATACCCTTTTATTTCTCAGCAGTCACAAATAATAATTATTCCGTAAATAATTCTTCTTTATTAACTAATAAGCACAAAGATCAGCTTTTTCGTAAGTAAACGTATTAGTACCTTATTGTGTAGAACTATACACCAAAATATCGCAAGTACACTAAGTAAAATAAACGATCTAGAATTAGCCTTCAATAAACTACATGAATCAAATAAAAATTATATGTCTCACTGAACATTTTATAATTAAAAGAGAGGAGCAATTTTAACGCTAAATAATTTTTATGTGTCAACCATTTTTTTCTAGGCAATTGCAACGGAGAGGGGGTTCTTGTATTTTATTACGAAATGGCTTCAAAGGAGTGGAACTACATGATATTAATAAACTATGTATTGAAAAATATTTTGCATATTGTGACCAAAAAATCCTCAAAACAATTTATAGAACTATATTTATTTATAGAACTATTAATTTTAATATAAATGTATTTTTAACAAAATGAATCAAACGCTATCTGAACTACGCCACAAATAACATAAATAAATTATTTGGGGTGACATTAATATTAATATAATGGCTCACAATAGCACAAGTACTCAATTCTTAAAACTTATAGCCAATTAAGGTTACTCCAGTGTCGTATCCAGGAACAAGCACGAATTGATAAATATATCGACAACATCCTTAGTAATATTTCAACAGCGGTAGATAGGACGAACAACTTCTGTATTTAGGATCACGACACAGCGTAAACAATTGAATTTGAAACCAAACAATTAGAAAAATATTTAAAAATTACTTCGCAACGACACGCGACTACAGTAAAAGTAACCTAAATAAATTAGTAGAGCGCATTAGCAGTAAAACTTTTTCTGAAATATTTTATTAATTCAATTAATAGAATCAGGCGTTACTTTGCAGAAATCCATTATATAAAAGCTTTTAAAAAAGTTACTTTGCAAACATCCGCTCTATAAAATAAAATAGATGTGTCTTACCTAGTATGAAGAGCACCTCTCGCCCTCCCTCAATTGCGTGCACAATCCCCGTCACCACTAATCCCAGCATCACTATTCCCAACACCACTACACTTAGAAAGACACACCACTGAAGACAATACGACACGTGTTTCGCCTCTATACGAGGCATCCTCAGGTGATGTAGACTCTACGGTGGCTGACCGTTAAGTGAGCGGTGAGCCAAAACAACTGCCTTTTATAAGGACCACTGACGCAACCACTCCCTGCTTAAGGTGCTAGCGACCGTGCGAACATGCGACTAATCACCGCCGGACTTACGCAGCCGTTTGTAAAATTAAAAACAAACCGCCGCGCAACGCCCGCCTACCCTCCGACCACGCAACCAATCGCCGATCACTGTGAGGGTGACAAACGATCATATTGCAAGGCTGTCTGCTATTAGAGAACAGGATTAATGATATTCAAGAGAGGTGAGTTAGACACATTTGTTTGTTCATTCAGCAGTGCAAAGTTACTGTTATTAATTTTTAATATCTCTAACTGTTCCAGCACATACAGTTGCAGCCCTTTATTACACGTATGTAAAACTTTAAAGGAGTGGTCGTTGGCTAGGTTGTGTCCAGTATCCAAAAGATTTTTGGAAAAATGGGATTTATCGGCATTGCAATTCCTGTACACGGCTAAATGCTCTTTATAACGAGTTTCGAAGTTGCGACTAGTCTGGCCCACGTAAACGGCGTGCCATTCGTCACAAACCAGTTTGTAAACACCCGAATTTTGACGAATATCCAACTTATCTTTATTATTACATATATTTCTTAGAGAATTATTTGTTTTGAACGCCACATAAACGCCGTTTTGTCGAAGAGTATTAGATACTTTTTCAGATATGGGGCCTAAGTAGGTCAAACTGCTCACATATCGACGAATACTTTGAGGTTGAACCACGTATAGAGAGTTGCGAACAACATGCTTTTGTTTCTTTTTAATTAAATTGTTAATGAGATTTTTTGTAAAACTCTTAGAAACCGCTATTTGATAAATTATATTAAGCTCTTTTAAATAATTTTCTTTACTTAATGGGACAGTGAACAAACGATTAACGTAACAATAAAAAGCGGCTAATTTATGTTGCCACGGGTGACACAATGACGTGGGGATGACCGTGTTGGTATGAGTGGGCTTTCGAAAAATTTGAAAAACATGTGACGATTCTTCTTTAGTTATGGTTAAGTCGAGGAAATTAAGGGAACAATCTTGTTCCAATTCAAGTTTAAATTTAATTTTGTCGTGGACTCTATTTATTTTATTGAGGAAAACATTTAGTTGTATCCTTGTGTCAGTCCAGAAAATAATTATGTCGTCTACATATCGATAGTAATATAAGATATTTTGATTGACAACTATATGTTGTTTTTCGAAATTGTCCATGAAAATGTCCGCCATAAGGGGACTTAGAGGGGACCCCATAGCTAACCCTTCTTTTTGTATATAGAAACGGTTATTAAACCGGAAATAGTTTTGTTTCATACAGGGAGAGGTTAAGAATATCATTTGTTTCCCCGAGATGTAGATGACGTTTATCATAGAGATCTCGAATATACGCAAAGAGTGAGGGGATTGGACATTTGTGAAAAGACTATCAACGTCTAAAGATAACAATATGGATCTAGGAGGAATACGAATATTTTTAATTTTAGAAATTAAATCTAAGCTATTTATAATTTAATGGACAATTCAGGTTGAAATGTTTCCTCTGCTACGAGTATAAATTATTATTTCTGGCCCCAGTTTGTTAGTTATAATGAGAGCTTACTTCCGGACTTGATAGAATGATTTTTTTTCAGATTCAGGTTCAGATTCAGATTCTTTATTTGCCACAATGTATGTACAGGTATAAGATGGTAAATACTAAGTGTTTCCGCTACATTCTACCTCACGGCATGCAAAGTTATAAAAACTAAAAGATACAATTCTGATAGCAAATTAACCAGTAATATGTCATTCATATATAATGTAAATTCTCGTTTATGGTATTTTAAAGTAGTTTATACATATTTATCATTTAAAAATCTTTCAAACAATAGTAACATTTTTCTAATAATAATGCAGTCAGCTTAAATTTAAATATTCTTATAGGATGTTCTTTATAAGTGTCCGAAATTTCATTGTACATTATAGGCCCCATTGACATAATATTTTTTCTAATTAGTGCTGTTTTGTAATTACCACTATGTAATAATTTTTCATACTGTGTTCTCATAGGACCCGAACGAGTTCTAATCTCGGCTTGTAACGGAAATAAATTTAAATACGTTTTAACACGGGAAGGTAAGTATTTTTAGTGACCTAAACACAGACTCACAGCTGTCTGTAGATGTTAGATTTGATTTTATCCTATTCAGCGTTTTTAGGCCTTGAATAATTGTACTTAAAAGTGTACTTTTATGACTTGAAAGTGTACTTTTATGACTTGAAAGTGTACTTTTATGACTTGAAAGTGTACTTTTATGACTTGAAAGTGTACTTTTATGACTTGAAAGTGTACTTTTATGACTTAAAAGTGTACTTTTATGACTGCTACAGGAACTTCTCGACAAGGAGAACTAGATGTGCCGAGTTTGGGCTCGTTTTGTTAGTTGTGATAACAACTTACCCCCGGACTTGATAGAGTGACTTGAAAGTGTATTTTTGTACTTTTTTTAAATTGAAATTTAACATAATATGGTCGGAAATTTTGAAGTATAGTAATAATTTTTTATAAGGTTTTTAGTGAAAACTTGAGTGTAATTAAACTACTTTAAAAAATTACGTATAATTACCGTAACCGCCAGTACAGTTTTCGTCGAGGTCGATCAGCTGGTGATCTTCTGGTCTATTTGACTCATAGATGGGCGGAGGCAGTAGAGTCCAAGGGGGAGATATTGGCCGTCAGTTTGGACATAGCGAAGGCCTTCGATCGGCTCTGGCACAAAGCGCTTCTTTCGAAGCTTCCTTCCTATGGGCTTCCCGGGAAATTGTGCAAATGGATCACTAGTTTCCTTACTGATCGGAGCATCACGGTAGTAGTAGACGGTGCATGCTCTGATTTCAAACCTATCAACGCTGGTGTTCCACAAGGCTGCGTGCTATCACCAAAGCTGTTTCTCCGGCATATCAATGATATGTTGCAAAGTAGTAACATTCATTGCTATGCAGACGACAGCACTGGTGATGCCTTATTTCTCGGGAAAACGTCGCCGAGTACCGGGACAAATTTGTGTTTGAAGTCGAGTCTTTGCTGAATAAAGTCTCGGATTGGGGGCGACTAAATCTACTCCAGTTCAATCTCCAGAAGACACAAGTTTGGGCGTTTAGCGCTAAAAAGAACCCCTTTGTCGTATCTCCTTAGTTTCAAGGCCTACCTACTGGCCACCTAGCTACCACAGCTAGCATTGGAATCCTCGGCGTGGACATATCGAATAGTGTACAGTTTCGTGGTCACTTGGAAGGGAAGGCTAAACTGGCCTCTAAAAAGCTTGGCGTGCTCAGCAGAGCGAGACAGTATTTCATGCTGGCACATCGCTTGCAACTTTACAAAGCGCAAATCCGACCTCACAAGGAATACTGTTCTCATCTCTGGGCCGAGGCACCCCAGTGCCAGCTCCTTCCACTTGACCGCAACCAGCGGAGAGCAGTTTGAATCGTCGATGACAGAGTTCTTTCTGATCGGCTCGATAAACTGGCGCTGCGTAGAGATGTTGCATTTGTTTGCGTGTTTTATCGCATTTACTACGGGGAGTGCTCTGAAGAATTGTTCGGATTAATTCCAGCCGCTCAATTTCACCATCGCACGTCACGACAAAACTTGCGATACCATTCATACCACCTGGATGTTTGGCGGTCCACCACTGTGCGATTTAGAAGATGTTTTTTTCCTCGCACAACTTCCTTTTGGAATCGATTACCACCAGCGATTTTTACGGACCGATACGAATTAGGGACCTTCAAGAAAAGAGCCTACTCCTTTTTAAAAGGCCGGCAACGCATCTGCAGTTCCCCTGGTGTTGCGGTTGTTCATGGGCGGTGGTAGTCACTTACCATCAGGTGAGCCCTATGCTCGTTTGCCCCCTCTCCTATAAAAAATAATCATGTTACACGTAATTTTTTTAATAAGCGTAAGGCATCATACACAATTGGATTTACCAATATATTTTTTCAATTAACAGGTCTAACCGGTTATTTTAATTTTGTAACAAGATCAAGTGGTAAATAAATAAAACGAGAAAAGTAACTTAGTTTGTAATTAACTGTGTGACAAACAGTTAAATTTTACAGTTGTTAATACTACGCGAAGCTACGCTTTGCCCTTCTATCGCATTTTGTTAGCGTTTAATGTGCTTTTTGTACACGATTTTGAATAGTATTTTTTTTAATTTTTATTAAATGTTGATCCATATAAATGTCCTTACTACTGAACGTCAATTTGGTAACAACGCAACGTACAACGTACTGTTAGTTCGTCTGAGTATTTCTACAGCAAACTATCTGAAGGAAGTCACTTTATCAGGCTGTGGTGCATTCCGTCTTAGTTCTCGTAAGTGTCATGAAGCCTTTCTTGATTAAAGTTGGCTGCAGGTATCCATGATTTGAAGTAGCCCTTTACCATCAGGTGGACTATATATTAGTTTGTAATGTCGTCTCATAAAAAAAACTATTTCAATTTTGATTTGAGAATAGACGTAAGACATAATGTGCCTATGGGCCACATATTGTTTTCTTTTGCCACCCGGATTTTAATTAAAAAAGAAGAAAATTCGAAGTGTCTTCTTCAACACATCTCTTACATGTACGCTTTCAGATAAACTGTAACATTACGTGACTGTGAAGTTTTGTTTTAAGCACCTTTAAAAGTTTAGTATAAACAATAATTTAGGGTTACTTAATATGTATATTTTATAAAAGATAAGGTGACAAAAAAGCACCCACAAACCACCAAACGGTTTGGGGTGCCACCACCAGCAATTATCACCGATTAAGGATCACAAGTCAGATGATTTGTTGCTACTAATGCCACGTTACTAGTCAAAAGGTCTACGTTCATTATCACTCAATACAAACATAGAACTTTATTCTGAATACTATCAACGAGCTACAGTGTAAACCCAAAATTGTAAAGCCTATTTACTACTTCGAACTCGAACAAGCACGAGTAAAAAAATTTTTGTCAAACCGGCACTCAGTTTGTCACCCGTCGCTTCGATTAAGCAATGTTTCATTTGCAATCACTAAACTTCTGATTGCCTGATAGTATTTTTTTAATTACCTGCTTTGAAAATTAATAATTTTCAAAAGTAGGAAGGAAGTTATATTTTTCTGTCTGATTTTGAGAATGCGAGTTTTCACCTGATCTCCACCTTTTAAGGTGAGTGTGGGTCTCTGTGTGTATGTGTGCGTGCGTGTATGTATGTATGCAAAATAAAATTTTATCGTACGATATTTTTAGAACTCATCAACAAATAGAGATGGGATGGTTCATTGATACTTTGAATGGATTAGATTTTAAAGTCAATCAGTCTAGCCGTTTCAAAAATTTTCAAAAAATAAAGCCAAAGAAAACAATCATGAAATAGATTTCAAACGTTGCGCTCGATATTAAGCGAAAAATTCCGGGGATGGCATGCAGTGTCAACTGTTTTTCATATTTTTTAGATTTGCTTTATTGCTCACAGGCTTTATGATTTGATTTTGATAATTTAATATTAATAAGCCTTTTTTAAATGTATATGATATTGTGATTTAGAAATCATTAAGTTCTTAGAGCATTGTAATAAAAATAAGCATATTACTCAGATGATCGGTAACAAACGAAAAGTTCATTCTGAATCCCATCGCATCTATTAATGATAAATAAAATGAAATATTATTATTTTTCTTATTCAATTTAATTAATTGGTAATTAATTTTTTTGACATTAAATGTTGCTTTATACATCATTTATGTAAATCGATTTGAAATTGTTTTTTCTATTTAGTTTTTAAATAATAATTAATTAGTCCTTATATACAACATTTGTAACTGTGTTAAATATTTTTTTGAATATTGTTAAGTATAAAAGAATCAATTTAATAATGAATAACTCTATAACACTTCTTAGAATTTTCATATTATTTTGCTTCCGGTACAAAAGCGATTACGTAGCATAAACCTTTTAGAAATATTTTAGAAAATCTACGTGTTCAGCGTATTGAATATGGCCAGCCAAATCTTTTAGAAAATTAAAGCTGACGCGCCGGGTTCTTGGAAAGGTTATGTACGTCAGAAAGAAGTCTATTAAATTTGGCTGGTTTTGTATGTCAGCATAGTGTTTGATTGGAGTGTACAATCTGACAAAACATATTCAAAGATCAATTTCAATAAAAAAGTAAATATTATAGCCCATATAAATCCCACAGCTGGGCATAAACCTCCCTTTTATTTCTTAGAGGGTCATAAAACTATAAGTCTGCCGTCCGTCCTTAGTACATGTTGACTGACATGAGACGTGCAGGTTTCCTCACGAAGATATACCTTTACTGGCGAGAACGCGGTAAATCAGTTCTGAAAATAGCAATTAGCAATTTCGTTGGTGTTAGTGGGAACCGAACCTGGTTAGCAACTGTACTGCAAAACTTACGACGAGCACTTAGCTCCTAACCTACCACGATTTTAAATTTATATGCGTATATTTTATAAGATTTTGTTACGTATATGTTGTAACATTATGTGCTATTATCCTTTTGCTTATAATAATTGCAAGCCAACTTAAATATTATATACATTATGGTAATATTCTTGCACGAGTTAAATTCATAAAAATGTGTACGATAATAAACAACATTTATTACGAACACATTTAAGTTTACGATAAAATACCTTCTTAAAGAAACCATAAATTTGCATATACTCATATTTTACCGCTTGGCAAGTCGTATCGCTCTTGGGAACTCTAAACTTACATTAATAGCAGTTGACTATAAATATAAAGGAAAATTAATAGTTGATATAACTTTTTATAAAAAAAATGAATCAACTGATGTATATACTTTTTTTTCCGTAGCATAAAATAGCAGTTTGATGCTGATATAGTGCCGCTTGCTGAGGTTTAAAAAATATTAAATGAATAAGTTGCCGCGAACAATCTAATAAATATTGATTTTTCTAAATGTTTGTTTCAGCCGTTTATTATACTCGTAATTATTTTAAGGCGTGAGAATCATAGGCCCAAATACTCAAACACTGCTCAATTTTAAGATGGCGTTAAGTCTCGTGTTGTCTCTATCACACTAAGTCGAAGTGACTGTGACACCCTTGAGTATTTAGCTATCAGTTATTATCTTTTCGTAGTGTTTTTTTCAGTAAATTAGTTTTTAGCTGTCTCTTGGAAGAATGAATATTCACTAGAGCAAACGGAAGCCATTGACAGTGCTTAATAATAATTAATAGCTATTCTAATTAAAGAACTTCGTTATCAAGGAAATAGTTCGAAACAGCTAATAGATCATGTTTCCACTTGTATCATCAGGTTCACATTAATCAGTTTCTTATAAATTAATCCCTTCCCGCTTGGAAACTGTTCATATTACTGTTTACCACCGGCGATTTTTCCGGACCGGACCTTCAAGAAAAGAGCGTACACCTTTCTAAAAGGCTGGCAACGCATCTGCAATTCCCCTGGTGTTGCGGATGTTCATAGGCGGTGGATGTGACGGCACATTAATTTTATTGTTAATAAATAATTAATAAATTCAATAAAAAGACATTTAAAAATATTATATACTAGCTGTTCCCCGCGACTTCGTTCGCGTGTTAGTGTTTTTATGTTTCTGCGCGGAACCCTGATTATTTTTCTAAAATAAAAGTAGCCTATTTTACTCCTTATGAAATCAGCTATCTGCCAGTGAAAGTCCCGTCAAAATCGGTCCAGCCGTTTCGGAGATTACCCGGAACAAACAGACAGACAGACAGACAGACAGACAGACAAAAATTTTAAAAATTGTATTTTGGTTATAGGTATCGTATTTACTTTCATATGCATTTAGTAAAAAACTGTAATTTTGACATTACAAACAGACACTTCAATTTTATTTATTTGTATAGATATAATATTTTGAACAATTAAAAAGTGTTAATAAGCATAAAGTTCAATTATATTCATTTCGAATATTAAATATTACCGAATAGTAAAGGCTTATTGTCTTTAAAAACCGTTAAATGTATTAAATCTCTGCATTAAATATTCAAAATATATTAAACAATAGAAGTACAAGTCGATAATGTTGCAATAATAAAGATGAATAAAATTTGTAATACAATTGTAAAATGAGTTAAAGTTAATGAGGGCGTTGTTGTATTACTGGGTAATCTAAAGATTGCTTATAGAAGGAATTGCCGGAGACGCATACCCATTTTTTTCATTCATAACAGCCCTTCACATCAGCTTACTAATCCGTTGGGCTATGTTGATCACTCCGCTTCTACTGCGGATATCCTCATTTATAAGTTTATTACGCAGAGAAACCCCGAGAATAGCCCTCTTCATAGCTCGCTGAGCGATCTTGAGCTTCCCCAAATGGCCGGCAGTGAAGGACCATGTACAGGTGTACAGTCTCGTTTTCAAGTTTTGAGATATACCTGACGAGAAGATGTGTCGTAATTTTGCGAACGCTGCCCAGCCGAGTTGAGTCCGTCGATTGACCTCTCGGTCGAAGTTGGACTTACCTAGTCGGACTATTTGTCCCTGGTAAACATACTCATCAACAACTTCAAGCTTAGTGCTCCCAACAACTACCGGCATAGATGTGACATGGACGTTATACATGATCTTTGTTTTGTCCATGTTCATCTAAAGACCTATCCGTTGGAGGCACTATTGAGGTCATTGAGCATAGTGTTTAGGGCCGTGAAATCGAAGGTGAGTGATGTACTCGCCATTGACGTTAATACCGTATCCTTTCCAGTCCAGTAGCTTGAAAACGTCTTCCAATGCAGTGTTGAAGAGTTTTGAGGATACAACGTCACCCTATTTTACACCTCTCTGCAACTGGAGGTTTCGTATTCTGATTCTTTACTCGTATAGCCATCATAGCCTTACTGTACAAACACTTCAGCACTTGGATTCGACTTCTAGCCAAATTCTCATTAATAAATACAAAATACCATACAACATAGGAATACAATTATATATCTCATTAGCAGAATCCAAAATAACGTATGGTCCTTCTAGTTATGGCAGGACCTATAAAACACACCTAGACCGAATTTACACCCTACAACTCAGTCTTTTAAAAACATTAGTACCAAAAAGTGTCATAAAGAAATTTAAAGATCAACAACATGATATCTTTGATTTCTGTAAAATATTACCTGAATATGATAAAGTATTGAAAAAATTACTTATTGAAACATTATTTAATAAAAATTTATAAATTCCTATACAATACAATTTTAACACACGAACTTAGCCTTACCAACATACATAAATCTATATGCAAAACGAACATTAGAGTACATGATTTTCGATATCATAAAAAAACTTCCAACTCAAGTAAAAAAACAAATTAATAAATGCAACATCAAATATATATTTAATAATTATCTCTTAAGTACATAACCTATAATAATTATTATAAAATAAAAATTAAAGTTTTGTTTTATAGGTAACGCATTAATATTCTTAAAACTAATATTCACATATATAATTATTAATAATATAAAAAAAGTTTATTCTAGTATCATTAATTAGTATCAAAGTATATGAACAGCCTGTCAGGCCAGGTAGGCATATGACGCTACTAAGCCCGAGAGCAGACCGATTTCTTGACTGTACGAGATCGCGGTTCAATGCGTGCATCACAACATTATGTAAAGTTTAAAGCTATTATCAAATATATAGAAAAAAAACCCTACATAGATTTCATTGCTGGGCTCTCATCGCCTCTCATTATTGAGAAGATTTTGGAACAAGAAAGAATTCGACGCGCTGTCCTAACAGTTGGACGAGCTTACACAAAATATTCGTGTGGTAGAGGTACACATATTATAAGAAAGTTTTTTACCTAGTCTTATTGCAAGGGTGTTGGAAGTGGTGACTTAGTATAATGACGAGAAAATCTTATGGCTTCTTATGGCGGCATGTAAATATATATATATATATATTTTTCTGTTTTAAAAAACGTTTATAATATATATAAACGTTTTTTAAAACAGAATTTTATATATATTTAGAAATTTATTATATATATATTAGTTTATATATATATATATATATAAACGTTTACCATACCATATACTCATATATATATATATATACCATATACTCATATATATATATATATATATATATATATATATACTTTTATATACTATACAACTTCCTTTTGGAATCGATTATCATCAACGATTTTTCCGGACCGATACGACTTAGGGACAAATAAAGTATAAAGTAGTATTTATTATTTATTTCCATATATATATATATATATATATATATGGAAAACAGCTTCATAATTGACAATTATGACTAATCGTTATTTGTCCAGGCAAGAATAACAAAAAATAAAACAAAATTTTGTCAGTTCCATTTATTTTAAAATCTACATAACCACTATAAAAACAAAGTGCATACAGTTGACAGTAACTATGATGATAGCTGCGCTTTTCACATTAACAGCGTCAGATTTACATAAATTCCGCAGTTTACGGGAATAAAGCCGTGCATACAGTTCGTCAACATACTGTGAAAATCGTAATTTACATTCAACAGGAGTAAGCTCTCAAATTGCAAATTTTATATTTTCAGCCGATTTCAAAAAAGCAGGAAATTAATTTGTATGTTTTTGTATGTATGTTACGCGATATCTTCGCCAATGAGATTTAAATTCGAAGATTCTTTATATTAAATAGGTTATACTTTAGGGATGTCCCAGCTAAATTAGGAGAAAAAATTACACCCCTAATGATGGCAAATAGAGGTGAAGTTTTTTTCTTAGTCCACTTAAAATTACTTCAAAGAATTAAAAGAATAAAATAATTTCACATTCTGAAGTCGGGGCTTTTATTCTTCTATACACTGTCTTAGCAGCGACTTCGTAAGCTATTGCTTATACAGAAATAGTGTACAGATATAATAATGTTGAAATTGTGTCATTTAAAATCAGCTCTTACTTAAGACGTAAAGTTCAATTTTTCACCTTCTCTGTAGTTTCGAACAGATCAATATTGCTAACCAATGTACTAAGTATTTTGTGCTATGAGCTAACGAATCTTTCTCCAATAATGTTTCCAATTCCGCGTCTTCGTACACTTTCGGCCTTCCGCTACGTTCTTTGTCTTCAATGGCAAATACACCGTTCTTAAAACTTTTGAAACCACTCACGACAACTTCTCTCGCTTAGGGCAGCCTCAACATATGCGTCTACAAGCAATCGATGTGCCTCAGCTGCAGATTTCTTCAAATTGAAAAAGTAAATCAAAATCTCCCGCAAATGATACTTATTCGCCTCAAAATTCGACATATTCGCACACAAAAGAATATAATATACTCATAAAAAATTAACTAATATTTCAAGGTTATGTTGTTGACAGATGTCCAAACTTACAATAATGACGTTCTATATCTGGCAATTTTAATTATAATATTTTGAAATATCATTTGAAATATCATATTGTTAAATGATGCGGACCAGCAAGTGGCCCACGAATGGTGGGCCGCAGAAAGAACAGTCGCATGCTAGAAGAGCGGCAACGTCGAACTCATGGAAGCATTGTTTCGTTATTAAAAACATACACTTTACATAGTAGCATAATTTTATTGCAAATGCCATGAACCATAACCAGGTAACGACAAATTGTATGTACTATCGTCATAGAGGTATTATACTAAAGAAAAGTTCATTAACGTTAATTTTGAAGAAGAATACTAAATATCCTATCGTTATCGAAGGAGACAACAGAGGGAAACAAACCAGGAGATAGACAGCAGCGTCTTTCTAATAAAAACCAATAAAATAAAAACTATGGCTAATATCTCCCATATAAGGCAATATGTGGGGGAGGCCTATATTCATGTCAAAAAGTTCGCGGAATGACAGGGAAGGATAATGAAATGAAACATTAAACTATTTTTTCCTTTTCAATGTATTCTCCCTCAACCCTTAATACATTTATTAGATCTGTCAAATAACATATTAATACATTCTAGAAATTGCCGACTTCACTTCATCATCGTCAACAATTTTTTCCCACGCAGTTCTTTCTTCATTTTTAGAAACAAATAATAGTCACTTGGGGCCAGGTCTGGGCTGTAGGGTGGGTGGTGCAAATGTTCACAACCACACTGGTTTATGGCAACCGTCGCAACATGGCTTGTGTACACGGGCGCACTGTCGTGCAAAAGGTGTACGTCTTTTGTAAGCTTTCCTCGCCTATTTTCTCCAAAAGCTTCTTTTAATTGATCTAGTAAAGAAGTGTATTCTCCCGTTATGGAAGCACCACGTTATTTATAATCAATTATAAGGATTTTTATAGGATAAGGGTAACAAACGAGCACACAGTCCACCTGATGGTAAGTGGTTGCTGCGGCCCATAGACATCTAGATCTATCTTCTATTACAAATCAAAATGTAGATGCGTTGTCACCTGTGAGGACTAAGATGGAATGCCTCATTTCCAGTAAAAAGGGCCTCCGGCCACCTACACTCACCAAGCGAAACGCAGTGGTAAACATCTACTTCACGCTGGTTTTCTGTGAGGTCGTGGGACCACCCCGGTTCGAGCCGGCCCATCCGTGCGACAGCAAAAGCTGCCGCGTGGCTTTACCACTGTTAAAATATCTGTATCCCAATAAATCGTCGCTATGATCTTTCCGTCCGATTAAGTCTACCTATTCTCATTAGGAAGGGGTGTGCCTTTTTATGCCACTGCATCGACTCTTGTTTTGACTCAGGTTCATAATGGTGAACTGAAGTTTTATCACCAGTTACAATTTGGGCCATAATTTCCTCCCTTTGCTCTCCACAGCGGTCCAAAAACTTGCGACAACTTTTGACACGCTTGAGTTTTTGATGCGCAGAAAGCATTCTCGAAACCGTCCAGGTCGGGGGTCGTCTTCAATGGAGTCCCTCCCTTGGTTGAAAAGGGCGTGCCATTAATAAATCATGGCTTTCCCAGGAGCGGAGTCCATATAAACAGGTGAGATCTCCTGAAAAATGGTTTGAGGTGTCTTTCCTTATTTATTGAGAAACTTAATGACGGCGCGATATTAAATTTTCTTCATAGTGGCTAAGTTCTTCCTGATTTACTTGTTTCGTTGATAACTCAAAAGTTAATAACCCGATTAGGCTGAAATTTGATATATATATATATACTAACAATGAGTCACTCAACTGGCGTCTACCTGGATGAGTAAAGTCACCCTCGCCAACCCCGCCATTCCGCGAACTTTTTGACCTCCCCTTGTCATATATGTATATGCGTGTCCCCTTGTATATATATATAGGCTGGATACAATTTAACATTCTCAACGAAACTACTCTCTTCGTCAAAAGATATTTCTGCATATTCTCAAACCAATAAATATAGCATCCATAGCTTTCTTTGTTTGTAGTTCACCACAGGTATCATGCAGATATCCGTGGACTAAAGTATAAAGTAACCCCTTATCATCAGATGGACTATAAAATCGATTGTCACTTTAGTTTTATGTAACAATAATTATGCTTTATTACGTTTAAAATAATTTCTGGCCTTAAATAAAAGTGCCTAAAATTTGATCACAAGTGGTTCTTATGACAAATTTCTCTTTCATCTTACAAACCCTACTATTGTTATAAAACTTTTTCGGAATTTCGCATTTGAATAAGAGTAACTGCCTTGATGAAAAAACAACAAATGTTTTATTTGTTACGTAGAGAACAGTATTTATATACTTGGCTCTAATATAACCTGAGGGAAATACTTAAAATGTAGATATTGCCATTCCGTATTATAGTCTAAGATTTGTGATATTATGCAAAAACTCAATAGTTTAATAAGGAAGTATCCACCGTTTTGTAATAGCGGAGTGCATCTTCCAATTTTGTCATGAAGATGTTGTGATTTGACTTTAGAAAAAAATCATAACAAGCGATAGATAACAGAATGTAAGCTACCGTATGTCTACGTATTGAATACATGATTATTTTACGAGAATTTTGGAAGGTATTTAAAAAACTTTTTTTCTGCTTTTTTATTTTTTATTTTTTGGTAATCTTTGAAACGGCTGGACCGATTGACTTCAAAATCTAATTAGCTCGAAGTCTCATTGCACGCCGTTTCGCCCACCTCGATCTGACAGACACACACACACACACACACACACACACACACACACACACACACACACACACACACACACACGCACGCACGCATGAACGCACGCAAGCACGCACGCTCGCACGCACGCACGCACGCACGCTCGCAAACACGCATGCACGCTCGCAAACACGCATGCACGCATGCATGCACGCATGCACGCACGCACTCACTCACACACACAAACACACTCACGCACGCGCACACGCATACGCACACGCACATGCATACGCACACGCACACGCACAAGCACAAGCACACGCACACGCACACGCACACGAACACGCATGTGCATGCGCACGCGCACACGCACACGCACGGGCACGCACACACACACGCACACGCACACGTACACGTACACGCACACGCACACGCACACGAACACGCATGTGCATGCGCACGCGCACACGCACACGCACGGGCACGCACACACACACACGCACACGCACACGTACACGCACACGTACACGCACACACGCACACGCACATGTACACGCACACGCACACGATAGAGAGAGAGAGAGAGAGAGAAAGAGAGACACACACACGTCTGTACGTCCAACCGGGAATAGTAGGAACGGCTTCCTAGGACCTCAAAACATGGAGATCTGATGAAAACTTGCATTCTCAAAGTCTGACCGAAATCTATAACTTCTTACTTTCGAAAATTATTATCTTGAAAGCGAGAAGTTAAAAAATAGTCATGTAACCAATGAATATATTTGCAAAAGCTTATATTAAAGTGTTGTTAAAACGGTTTCAGCAACGGTTAGCACCGCCGTTCAGGCATAAACTTTTTTTGCATATGTTTTATTCTGCTTTTGCCGCGATCTTGCTGTTTCTTTGCTTTTAATTAAATATTTTCGTATATTACTAATTTTTATTTTAAAATTGAATACGTGTTCACGCCATATAACTTTGTTTTGCTAGCCGCGTCATCTACGATCCATCTACGATCTATTTACGATCTACCATCTACAACCGCCACGTAGTCCTTTAACTTGCCTCTTTTTCCAAGTTCTTTCATTATCAACATGTTTTCATAACATGATTCTTCCTTTCTTCTTCATCTAGCCACCAAAATCTCGTGTATTTCTTTTTGAACAAAGTAGTCTTGAGTTCCTCATAACTATTAAATGTCCGACTTCATCCATAACTACGCAGTTCCTATAAGTGATCGACGTGCCACAATAAGTTTTTGAATAGAGCTCCACCCAAAAAGTTCAGCGTTGTGGTCCATGTCCTGTGTCCAACGTGTTATCGTATAATTTTTTTTCTGTACCGCTAAAGTTCTGTATAACATCGTCCACCATGTTCAACTGCATACTTAGACCTAATGTTGCAAAATGAAAAATAGCGATGGCTCTTTTTCATTTTATTTATATACATCTTTCTTCCTTTAGGTGTAATAAAACATTGGTACGTGGTAGTAGGCTCAACTCTAATCTACTTCTTTCCTTTTGACAATTTATTTAACTATACCGGAGGGGCCCCCAAAATGTGGCAACGATAAATAAAATTGTCTTAAAAAAACTTGACTTCTTTAATTAAAATACAAAATTCGACTTAGAAATCTGCACACGTATTTCCGTTCGCCTTTCCGCCATTAATCGCCACTCTTTGTTGCTTACATGTTCATTTATCTTGTTCATTTATCGTCGTTCAGAAACCAAATCCTGCATGGTTATATTCTATAAGTAAAAATAATACAAAAACTCTTAGAATAGGCGGTCCAAAAATGCATAGTTTCGAAGATATCATCAATCATTATTAAATTTGTTTTAAAATTGTCAACTTTACTTTTGCGACGTTTCCACACTTCGCAGTAGTGTAGTAAAATAAATAATAAAATAAAAGATGTAGGTATGTAGGTATCGGGCTTCCCTGCAACAGCTAGTGAAGGTAAAGTCACCTCGTCGACATCAATGAAACCTCAAGTAGTTTGAGTATCTAAATTACGAAGTAAAATTGAAATGACAATACATGTTATTTAATATGCGTTTCTACTAAGAATAGAATTTTAATGGCGTCAAGGTCATCCTATTCTTAGTTGAAACACATTGTACGCTGTAGTAGATAGGTTCGTTACTGAGTTATTCGATTTGATAACTACTACTGCACCAAAAAGATTGGGTATGCTATCTAAACTAATTACGAATAAGCATAATTTAATTGAGGTTTTTAACCTATGGCTAAAGTTTCAAATTAATTACTGATTTTAGGTTATTATTAATCTGTGCCACCTTTGTAAACTTTTACTTCACTAGGAAATTCATAATCTTCATTTAATAATTATGTGCGTTAAATTATAAGTTTATAATAAGTAAAGAAGTCGGGGTTTAATCGATATCGATATATCACTTACAAGTTATGACAGCACAACATTTTTAAACAAACCATTCATATTTAAAGCTAAGAAAATGCGACGTTGTCATATTTCACGTAAGGGTGTTTTACATTAATAATCGTGAGTATGTCGAATTATTTCGTAATGAAAACAAAAAAAAAATTATGACTGAAAAATCATTCATATATCCTACCCTAGAGGTATGGGATATCAAAAAAATACCTTGTATACGTGGTAGATCCATGCTGCAGCTATCAGTAGTATAGTTGTAGCACCAATGGGTTGGCTCGACTTGGGAGGCACCACGCTCTCACAGAAGACCGGCATAAAATAGCAGCTTATTACTGCTGTGTTTCGTATGGTGAGTGTAGAGAAACGGAGACCCTTTTTACTGGAAATGAGGCATTCCTTCTTAGTCCTCACGGGTGGTGCCGAATCTGTATTTTAATTCATATTCGAAGAAATATATAGATGTCTATGGGTCACAGCGGCCACTTAGCGTGTCTAAAAATAGCGGATGGATCAAGAGTAAGTGCTCTAGCGGAGCGTCATATCGATTGTGGCGAGGTGTTTGTAGAACCCAGATCAGGGACAGGGTGTAGAAGAGGAGATGTGTGACGCAGGAATACGAAATGTTCGTAATCCACAAGACGAGCGTAGACCATTTGTGGACTATTTGTGGGTTGATAAGATGTGAGCAGTCTTTAAGAATTCAAAATTCGGTATATAAGTTATACACTGGGGCCTTTGTGTTTCATTAATCACTTTAATTAAACTAAGACTAAGCTTTAAATGTATTCGATCTAGTTGAAAAACCTTGTTTATAGTCCTATAAACAATTATAGTTCACTCAGAAAGTTTTTTAACCCATTAAATCAGACCAGGGGATAAGCCGTACGCCGTAAGCTTACCCAAAAGGCTAGGGTGGCAAACTGCGTCAAAGGCCTTCGAGACATCAAGGGAAACAGCAAGTGCTTCCCCACTGTTCTCTAGTGCCTCGCCTCATACGTGTGTGGCATACGCTAGAAGGTCCCCAGCTGACCGATTTCGGCGAAACCCATATTGAAAATCACTAAAGAAGTCATTCTAGGTATGCCATTAAGCGGGCGTTCAATATACGCTCCAGTGCTTATTGCACCATCAGAGGCAGAACTGCAGGCATTAGTCACGTGTATGAAAGAGGAATGTGAAATTAAAGGTCTCCGTTTGAACGCTAATAAAACTAAGGTTCTGGTATTTGAAAGGGACGAAGAGAGAACGAAGTGTGAAATATGGGTAAATCAGGAATGTCTAGAACAAGTAAATGAAATTGTATACTTGGGGAGTGCTTTTAGCCGGGATGGAAGATGTGATTTAGATGTGGACAGGCGTGTCGCTGCCGGGAACAAAGTCAATGGTGCCCTGACTGTGTTAGTAAAAATGCAAGGCGTAGTGAAGAGTGCACGCCTTGCAATACATAACGCAGTGCTGGTACCGACTTTGTTATATGGCAGCGAAACCTGGGTATGCCAGAAGAAGCATAAAAGCAAGTTGAATGCAGTGGAGATGCGATCTCTTCGTAAAATGTGCGGCGTTACCATGGCCGACCGAAAGCGAAACGAAGAGATTCGCAATATGGCAGGTTTGAAAGATGACCTTATCACAAAAATTGATAAGGGCGTGCTTCGGTGGTTTGGGCACGTTGAGCGAATGAGTGAAGACCGAATGGTGAAGAAAATATATAGCGCGAAAGTTAATATTAAAAGGTGTCGAGGTAGACCGAGACTAACTTTCGAAGACCATGTGAGCAAATTGCTCGAAGAGGTTAGGGTCAAGAGTACTCGGATACCTAGACGTGCATGTATGAAGAAGATAATGAATCTGAAAGAAGCGAAAGAGGTATGTAAGGATCGTGACACTTGGCGATCTGTTCTCTCTGACTACCCCGTCAGGGATTGTGCGTGAAGATAAGTAAGTATAATCTTGCAGATTATGGAGGTAATTGAGATTGGCCGATAATTGACAGGATCGGCACGGCTGCCTTTTTTTGGAACAGGCTGCACGTTGGCCAGCTTCCAGGATTTTGGCACTATTCCATTTCTAAATTTGAGACGGAACAAGCGTGTCAGCATCGAGACACTTCGGGTGCACAAGCCTTTAGAACTATAGTTGGTATACCATCTGGTCCACTAGCTTTATTCACATCTAGACACCGCAAGGTTTTGAGAACGTCCTTATTTGTTATATGAACCTCCAATATATAAGTCCCGCAGTGAGGTATTTTAGGTGGAATTTTGTTGCCACTTCCTAATCGTGAATTGTAGGCAAATAAAGACGCGAACAGGTCTGCTTACTCTTTAGCCGTATGCGCCAGTGTGCCATCCGGTTTTACCAGCGGAGGCAGTGTAGACCGACAAAAGTTTGTCTCAACCGCTTTGACGAGAGACCAAAGAGCTCTAGTGCCAGATGGTCTGGCAGAGAGTTTTGCGCCAATATATTTAATACGATCGAAAATTATTTTTAAGAATAAGGTTGACAAACGAGCACACAGTCCACCTGACTAAGATGGAATGCCTCTTTTCCAGTAAAAAGGGTCTCCGGTTCTCTACAATCACCATACGAAACAGCAGTGCAAGCACTGCTATTTGGTGGCAGAAATATGTAAGAGGGCAGTATAATTACAGGCTATAAGACAAATAGCCTTTAATTATAATAACCTTTTATACTCTTCAGAAGAAACAGCATTCGACAGAAAAAGGGAAGAGGCAGAAACGGAGTTCTACTGCTCAGAATGAGTAAACATTTGTAAATGTTTTTGAAGCAAGCTTGCATGTTTTTTCTTTCTTCTTTTCTTTGCAAGCATTTTTAGTATGAAATATTATTTTCTTAATGATTTCTTAATGATCTCATAGTTAACCAATGCTAACTCTGTTTTTAACCCGGGTTAAGAACACATAGCTGAAGTGAAGAATAGACGCTCCGGGAAGTCAGCAGTCAGTATCAGATTTGAAAGACCACAAATCCCTGCCATAGAACACTGATTCCTTTCAAGGATGATTTGCGAGGATATTGAAATCAGGCAACATCCTAATTTCAATAGAGAAGATGGCTGGGTGCCACCAACTGCTTGGGATCGTATAATTAATAAAATAAAATCCTAAATCAGGTATACAACTGCAAGACTTCAAGACACTATAAGTTCATACTGCCTAATTGGAACAAAATTTTATAATTTTAATCTAGAGGTAACCGTCGTTAAGTATGACATTGGGACGTTAATCACCTCAATCCCCCCCCCCGTGACCATGGGTGCTGTAAAATGCCCATAACGTCGGGAGTATAATATAAGTTAATATATTCAAATGTTATTTTCTATACTCGGATACCTAGACGTGCATGCATGAAGAAGATAATGAATCTGAAAGAAGCGAAAGAGGTCTGTAAGGATCGTGACACTTGGCGATCTGTTCTCTCTGGCTACCCCGTCAGGGATTGTGCGTGAAGATAAGTAAGTAAGTAAGTTATTTTCTATAACATGCTTAGTATAGTTTGAGAACATTTGAAGGTTAGCACATTACAACATTTTCTTTCATTGAGAAATATAGATTGCTGTATCTATGAGTGGAATATACATTTTTTTTATTTTTCTGGTACTGAAACAAGGTAACGCAGTTGCATATTTTTATAAGTATGAAAGCGGAAAATTCATACCGATTACGTGAATTAATAGTCAGAGTAAGCAGGTTGCTACGTCGTGGGTTTTAGATTTTGAAATATGCCCGGAGTCAACATTTAGTTTATTTTCTACTGCTGAACTTAAGACTCCCCTAAAAATGACATAAAACATGGCTCTGAGCAACCTGCATCTATCAACTTCCTACTTGTCTTATAGGTCATCATTCCATCTAGGGAGGGACAATTCTACACTTCGCTTAACGCTACTAGACTGCCACTCGAGAAATTTCCTTCCCGTGTGGTTGTCAGTTATTTGAGCTTTATGGCTGATGAACATGGATATTTCAAATATGTGCGTGACCGAATCCGTAACGATAACATTGGCAGTACAACCAGAGAAACCGATAAAGCCCAACGAGCAATTCATTACTCTAAAATATCTCATATTATGTGAAAATATCTCATGATTATCATAATCAAATAAAATATAAAGGTAAAAAGTAATTAATATAGTTTATAAAAAATTAATAAATTGAAAAAGGGCATTTAACATAATCAACACAAATTATAAATTAAAATGTAAATCTTCGTTTGTTCAATATCTTAAATGTTCGAAAGTTCATCACGAATTTCTTTCAAATTTTATGCAAAGTTGCATTCAAATACGCGAGTATTTATGAATATGTTTTTGAAATATTTTTGCGTCACAGCAGACAGTAGCGTGTCGTCGAGAACAGCTATAGTCTTTGCGTTATAATATGGTACGGGTGACAGGTTGACAGATCACTAGAACGTAACTTGCGTGCAAGGTACGACTTAAATTTAAACTATGAGATAACAACACTGAATTTCTTTTCTTTGTCTTTCTCTATTATGTTATGTCTATTAAATTAACATTAACTTTAAAAATCTCACCTAACATAGTTTTATTTTATTAATAAAACTAGCTGTGCCCGCGGCGTAGCTCGCGTATACAGTTTTTACATAAAGAATTTGTCGTTTAGGTAAGAGAATATTAAACGATTTATTTCATTACTGTATCAATAAGTGGTAACTAAATAAATCATTATCATCAAAGTTCTAAGTCGTTTATGATAGAGCTTCTGTGTAAACGACGTTAGAAGTAGGCTTAGCCGGGGTGTACACAAAAAGGTTACGGGGGCTACTAACGCGGGAAAAAGCAACATAGAGTTGGCCATGTGCAAAACAGTCAGTACTGAGGTACACTCCTACAACGCGTAAAGTTTGACCTTGCGCTTTATTTACGGTCAACGCATAACACACGCTCACTGTAACTGGGAACTGAACGCGCTTAAAACTGAAAGGAAAGTTACTTCTTAATAGAGGGTTTTTGGGCAGTGCTGCCAGATAAAAAAAAACTCATTCAGCTCTAGGACAACACAAAAAGCGCTAGATTTCATGAAAACAGCGCTTTAAAAAAGCCCTAGATTTCGCGCTAAATTAACTACAAACAAAGTTTGTGTTTTTTTATATAATCATAATAAAGAAAACAACATTAAGTTTTTTTTTCTGGCAATATTTTTTTGATGTATCAATACTTCGCAGGACATCGACTTATAATTATGGCAATTGCTGTCAACAGTAGTTAGTACTGTACGAACAATAAAAATGTCATTGTTTTAAAGTGCAATGTATTTCGCAACTTAGTTTCAGATGTCAGCATCTGATTGCGGTTGCTACACAGTTTCTTTGTGTTATAACTTCTAAGTAACTTTTAACTTAGCTGTGCTCTAAGCAACTGACTGAAACTGAATAAAGCAAAATAAATGCGTTGCCAAAATCATGAACGAAAACTTTAATAAAGGGATTTCCCCGCTTATAGTCGTCGGTAAAAAAATCAAGTTGATCATCCTAAAGGGGTAGCCAGGAGATCCATAGCACAGGGTATCCTAGTTTGGACTCGTCTCCCATGCTCTTTGTTTTGTGGAAAAAATATGTTTGAAAAAGATAAACTGCAATGTAGGTACTATTTGTGGGAAAAAATAATAAAGGTCATTATTATTATTATCGGTAATGTGGACTAACAGTGCTGCTATAAAAGAGTTAATAACCCGCTAGTCGCTAAAATATTGAAATGTGTGCTAAATACACCAAAAAACGCTGGATTAAGCTAGGTGCTAAAATTTCGAAATGCGCGCTATACATTCGAAAAAAAAGGCTAAATCTAGTTCCCAAAGCGCTAAAATGGCAGTACTGATTTTGCGTATATTATAAATACAATATCACAACATTTCGTTGCAAAATTTTTATTTTTGGTCGGATTCCGTTGTATGGCTTCGATGGATACAAATTTCTTCAGTAAGTCTCAATACGATTCATCGGCGAAAAATCTCATCACAGCAATTCAGAAAAGTTTGTAATTTGTACAACTCCATCTATTACGTCCTTTGTGTGAGAAAACATCCTTTTTAAATCTCTTTTTATGTTTTAAGTATAAATATATTAATTATTATGGAACGTTTTTTTACAGACAAATCTTTTTATTACTATTTCTGAGATTTTATGGCGCCATTGAACAAATTCGAACCTACATTTCAAAATAATAATCATTACTTTCGATAGAATTAACCAATTTTAATAAAACAAAGATTAAATGTAACTCGAAGATACGCTTTATGCAAAGATCAAACATCTTTGGCTTTATGATTTTCTTAACGATTTCTTTGAAAATAAAAGATGTTTACTTTAGATGTGATGCGTTCATATATACAGACAAATAGACAGACAGACAATTCTAAAAATTATAAAATGTTCTTATTTAATTATTTTCAGTTCCCCATAATGATTTTAGCCACCAAAATATATATACAATGTACAGAAAGAGACACAACATGTTATCATCATTTTTATTATATGTATATATTTAAAGAGAGATGGCGCTGCTAACATCAATTCTAAAAATAAAAGAGATTAATTGACGCGATTGATACATTATATAAAACGCAAGAGAACTTATAAATCAGTGCCTGCACAGTAAGCAAAAAATAAAGTTTGACTCTCGCCAAAACCAACGCAATTGTTAGCTCTTTTAAAATTTGATTTACCACATAGAGTACTCGGCGGTAAAGAATAAATTGAGTTTGTCAACACGCAGTAGGGCAGCGAGTAATATAATAAAGATTAGCAGTAAATATGAAAACTCATCTACAGGACAAAACCACATTGCAATTGCATTACATTTTCACAACACCACCATCTATCGAAGAAATGGGTTAACTATTGTGCTTCAGATTTAGTTAATAAGGTTAATATATTTTTGTATAATATATTTAATGCGTTCTTTAATACTTTTTTTACTGCGTCTTAGATATACATAATTATATCATTATTTTACATAATTTAACTATGATTTATGATATGATATTAGTTTAAAATGCACTTGATGACTCAAACAAAGCCACCGTTGAGTAAATTCGTACCTATACTTCCCTACCCATACTTCAGAATATTTATCATAACTTTTGATGGAATGAACTGATTTTAATGAAATAAAGACTAAATGTAACCCGAAGATACACTTTATAATTTCCTTAACAATTCTTCTAATATAAATTAGTACATTATACGTGATACGTTAACAAACAAACAGACAGACAGACAGACAGACAGACAGACAGAAAATTCTAAAAATGGTAGAAATGTATTTAATTACTTATTTTTAGTACCCCTCAATCACTTTTATTACAAAAATATAAAATGTACAGACATCTGCTATTTACAGTTTTATTATATGTATAGATTATAAAAGTTTAATTTACTTTACTTGCGCGTGCAGTTACGTAGTATGCTTACCAGCGGTATTTTTCTTTAATTAGTAGAAATGTGCCTCCAATAATCGGACGTAAAAACTGTCAACCAAATACAATCGCAAAAAGTATGTAAGATAACTCTATTTTAGGTATATGCGCAACAATAGCATCATATTCACGTATACTATTTTTAGACGTGGTAGAGCCATGCTGCAGCTATATTAGTAGTATATTTGTGGCTCGACCGTGGAAGGACCACGCTCTCAAAGAATACCAGCGTAACATAGCAGATTAACAATGCTGTGTTTCGTATGGTGAGACCCATTTAACTGGAAAAGAGGCATTCCATCTCAGTCCTCTCGTGTGACGACGCATCTGCATTTTGATTCTTTATTGAGGATAAATGTAGATGTCTATGGGTCACAGCAACCACTTACCATCAGCTCGACTGTGTGCTCGTTTGTCACCCTATCATATTAAAAAAATAGTAAATTTAAGTAGCTTATGATTCATGTACTACAATGAACAAATAAATAAATATATAAAGTGAAAAAATTAAGAAAAAGGAATTGAATAATTTCATAAAGTAACTTCGAAGGCGTAGTAACATGAACAAACTCAACAAAATAGCAAAAATTAATTTAACAAAACACAACTATAAAATCAATAATCGAAAGTAAAAGCAATATAAACGCAATAGATATTACAAAATGGTCGAAAAGTACTTCATACAAAGTGCTAACACTAGCATAGATTATATACATTAGTATTGCCAGGTGCTTCCATTTGCGCGGGACGTCTTAATTTTCAGGGGTCTGATGACACGCCCTGATTCACCTTTGATCGGGACCCAAATATCCCCATTTTTTACCAATTTCCTTAGTCTGTACTTCAATCGATAATTATGATATCAAAAATGCTGGTACTTTGACTTTTTTTTTATAGGAGAGAAGGCAAACGAGCATGCGGCTCACCTGATGGTAAGTGACTCCCGCCGCCCATGAACAACTGCAACACCAGGGAGGGAATTGCAGATGCGTTGCCGGCCTTTTAAAAAGGAGTACGCTCTTTTCTAGAAGGTCCCTAAGTCGTATAGGTCCGGAAAAATCGCTGATGGTAATCGATTCCACAAGGAAGTCGTGCGAGGAAGAAAACATCTTCTAAATCGCACAGTGGTGGACCGCTAATCATCCAGATGGTGTAATTGGTATCGGGAGTTCTGCCGCGATGTGCGTTCGTGAAATTTGGCGGCTGGGATTAATCCGAACAATTCCTCAGAGCACTCACCATGGTAGATGCGAAAGAAAATGCAAAGGGATGCAACATCTCTTCGCAGTGCCAATGAATCGAGCCGATTGAAAAGGGCTCGGTCGTCGACGATTCGAGCCGCTCTGCGCTGGATGCGGTCAAGTGGAAGGAGCTGGCACTGGGGAGCCGCTGCCCAGAGATGGGAACAGTATTCCATGTGAGGCCGAACCTGCGCCTTGTAAAGTTGCCGGCGGTGTGCCGGCATGAAATACTGTCCCGCTCTGCTGAGCACGCCAAGCTTTTTAGAGGCCAAGTTGGCCTTCTCTTCCAAGTGACCACGAAACTGCACGTCACTCGATATGTCGACTCCGAGGATACCGATACTGGCTGAGGCAAGAAGGGGAGAGCCTTGAAACTGAGGAGATACGACAAAAGGGTTCTTTTTAGCGGTAAACGCGCAAACTTGTATCTTCTGAGGATTGAACTGGACTAGATTTAGTCGGCCCCAATCCAGGACTTTGTTAAGCAAAGACTCGACTTCAGACACAAGTTTGTTCCGGTACTCGGCGACGTTTTCCCGAGAAATATTGGCACGGCCGGTGTAAAGCGCATCACCAGTGCTGTGATAGCACACAGCCTTGTGGAACACCAGCGTAAATAGGCTTGTAGTCAGAACATGCACCGTCTACAACGACCTTGATGCTCCGATCTGCAAGGAAGCTGGTGATTCAATTGCACAATTTCTCGGGAAGCCCATAGGAAGGGAGCTTCGTGAGAAGCGCTTTGTGCCAAACCCGATCGAAGGCCTTCGCAATGTCCAGACTAACGGCCAACGCCTCCCCACTTGACTCTACTGCCTCCGCCCATCTATGGGTCAGGTAGACCAGAAGATCACCAGCTGATCGACCCCGAAGAAAACCGTATTGGCGGTCACTAATCAGCTGGTGATCCTCAAGGTACCGGATGAACTGGCAGTTAATAATGGATTCCATTATTTTGGAGAACAAGGAGGTGATCGTGATAGGCCTATAGTTGGACGGGTCTGAGCGGTCGCCTTTTTTAGGTATCGGGTGGACAAAAGCTGTCTTCCTTGATTTCGGGACTACGCCTTGAGAGTAGGAGTACCGGAAAAGACGCGTTAGGACCGGTGCCAACTCCGGAGCACACGTCCTCAGCACAATTGGGGGGATTCCGTCAGGCCCACTCGACTTCTGGATGTCCAGGGAGAGAAGTGCTTTGCGAACCGAGCGCTGTGAAAACAGCACATCCGGCATGGAGCACTCACACCACGGGATCGTTGGCGGTGTTTTCCCTCCATCATCAAGAGTCGAGTTGGACGCAAAAAGAGAGCCTAAAAGGTCAGCTTTATCTTTTGCGTCTTGGGCCAGTGAGTCTAAATATAAAAAAAGTGTGAAAAACTCTGTGTATTGTGAATTTCACCGATTAATAATCTATGGCTACATTTCTCATAAAATAAAATGTAAAAAGTGTTCTAAACATAAATATTAACCAGTTGTGACTGTGAGCAATATAAACTATAAGTTATTTAACGAAAAAATATAAAATAATATTTGAAAAAGACGGTACAAAACCAACTTTGGTGAGCGTTTTATACTGTGGCTCGTGATTGGTGGACTCATTGAACTGTCTAATCGGTTATCTCCATTGGTCAGTTTGCGACCATAGTCTACTATCCGCATATGCTGACATTTTTCATATATAATTCTTACAGTTGCCCGTTTGGCCTAGTCGGATAAGTACGAACATTGACGTCGAACAGTCGGGGTTTAAACCCGCACCGCTTCTTAATAAGTTCAGTTTTTGTTTTTTATTTTATTACATTTTTTATTTATATTTTTTTCCTTAAATATTATTCAAGATGACACTAAAATGCGATAACTGTGAAAAGGATATTATTGGAAAAAATTACATAAATTGTGCCAATTGCCAGAACTTCTATCACATAGATTGTACAAGTATAGGAGAAAAAAGGTTCTACTTAATGCCTACAGAAAATAGAAAAAAATTAAAATGCGACGGTTGTAAATACAATATAACGCCAGATCCTACTAAAATTCAAGTTAATATTCCTATTGAAAATTCTTTTTATTCTCTCAGTGAAATAAATACGGAAACTTCGCAAGAATCTTTTAATTATATTACTCATAGAAAAAAAACAAAAACAGACTTCTCAAAAAAATCTGTCTACATCGTATATGTCTATTAATGATATCGCTATTGATTCAAGAAGCTCAAATAGTCTTCCAGATCTCAGTCAAATAATAACTACTGATAATTTGCTAATATTAAAAACGGAATTGATGAGATTACAAACAGAACTTAACATAGCCAACAATGAAATTAAAAACTTAAACGCAATAAATTTAGAACTAAATAGGAAAAATCAAGAGCAACAGAAAATTATAGAATTATACAAAACCATAAATATAGATGAATTAAACACTAATAAGGCTCTAATTAACCCATGCATGTCTACCCCGCTCAGCAATCAGTCTGGAAAAATTAAGAGGCATCCCTCTTCCAGAAAGGAAGTACCAATGCCTGAAGACTGTAATAAAAAACACATTGCAACTATACCCATACATGTGAATAAAAGAGACTTCACCTATAGAAATAACAAGAGCGATACATCTAAGCCTCTTAATTATACAAATGAGCACAAATTTAACATTAAACCCAATATATGTATAATCAGCAGTATAAGTAACCACAAGCAATCTTCGATAATAAGAAACAACCTCATGGAGCAGAGCGCCGCATACTGTCACTATCGCACACCAGGCGGCGACTTAGACCAGCTGTTGCGTGGCTTGCAGGAGAAGCTCGCGAACTTCACTCAAAACGATTATTGCATACTTATGATAGGAGATACTGATTTTAACGTTTCCAAAAATTATAAAAATATTTTATATATGTTAAAGAAACGCATCTTTGCTGTACAACACACAAACATTATTATTTGTTTACCGACATATAAATATAGCTATAAATTTAATCTCTTCAATGAAAGAATTGAACAATTCATTAATTTGTTATACTCGGATAGTAAAATACACAAATACTGCTGTATACTGGACTCAAACAAACATTTAGAATATTCATATACTATGTTTTCGAAATATTCAGTCAAAATAAATATAAAAGGTGTTTATATTGTCTTGAATGATTTATATAAGTTAATGTCAGATATTGCAAAAGAACAGCCAAATGCAAATATTGTTTTTAAAAGTACCTCTTGTCCTGTTAGTCCGGTGAAGGAAAGAAAGACACCTTGTTGCTCCTTTCGTTCCTTTACAGGATACTAACAATAAACTAAATACTATGCAAGCACAAACAGTTCTAAACGGTCTTAATATACTTCACCAGAATATTCAGGGCATAAGGTCTAAATTCAACCAGATAGAAGTTCTATTAACTATGGAAAACGTTGATATTATGTGTATTAGTGAGACTTTTTTAAAGAAACAAGATGTTAATTTTCTACAAATTCCAGGCTACAAAGTTGCTGACTCATATTGTAGAAATGAGTCCAGAGGAGGGGTCTGTATTTATGTTCAAAATAGTATGGATTTTATTACACTTCCCTGTATAAATCAATTAAGCATAGATAAATACCTAGAATGTTGTGGTATACTGTTGCCAGAATTAAATTACATTATTGTTTGCTGTTACAGAACTCCAGACTCAAGTTTTGAAATATTTATAAAAACATTGCATTTGCTATTACATAGAATTACAGTACGTTCAAGATATATGACTAAAAAAGTAATATTAGCCGGTGATTTTAATATTAATTTACTTGAAAATACTCCAAAATGTTTACTTTTTAAAAATACTGTATTAAAATATAACTTAAAACTAATAATAAATGAACCAACTAGGATAACAATAAAATCGAAAACTTGCATAGACAATATCATAACAAATATTAAAGGTTGCAGCTCAAAAGTTTTACATTAAGGATTATCTGATCACTCTGCACAATACATAAACGTACCGTGTAATCAAGGTTATATTGAAAAATATTGGTATGTACATAGGAGGAATGAAAATAAGTCTTTAATTATCTTTCTAAAATATCTCTCTCAATTAAGTTTTTCTGAAGTTTTCTCGTATCGTGATGTTAATCAGGCGTATAATAGTTTCATTAGCTTATTCAAATTATTATACGATCTTTGCATACCTGTAGAAAAGGTTAGAATTTCTTTTAAGAAAAGGTCAAATTGGCAGACAGTTAGCATTAAAAGAGCGTGTAAAACTAAAAGATACTTATATCAAAAAATACTGAAATATAAGAAAAACGAATTAATACCGTATTATAAGAAATACTGCAAAATATTAAAATCCGTAACACGTTTAGCAAAACAAAAATCAAATATAAAATTCATTAAAAATAGTAACAACAAAAATAAAGCTACATGGTACTTAATAAGAAAGCAAACCACTTCACAAAACATATTCAAAACAACTATTAAAAATGTGACCATTGATAATACTAATATCACGGATGCAGGTGCTATAGCAGAAGTTTTTAACACTTATTTTGCTACCATTAACACTCAAACACAAGCCACAGATACCTCAATCACAACACAAAAACACAAGACCCTCTACCATCTACACATCTACATAGCCTATATTTATCACCCGTTGACGCAAATGAATTGAAAAAAATAATCATAAACCTGAAAAATAAAAAGAGTTGCGGCTATGACAATATATCGATCCAAGTTATTAAAAAATCCATAGAGTATTTTAGTGAGCCGCTTGTTTATTTACTTAACTTAATGATAGAAACTGGTAGTACCTTTCCACATGAATTAAAAACAGCAAAAATCAAACCTTTGTTCAAAAAAGGTTCAAAATGTAATATCAAAGACTATAGGCCCATAGCTCTTTTATCCAACTTTTCAAAAATATTTGAAAGAATCATTTACGATAGGATTATAGAGTTTTTCAAAAAATATAGTATAATAAATAAAAATCAATTTGGTTTTCAGAAAAATAAATCCACTACACTTGCAATGTATGAAATACTTATGGAAATTTGGGAATATTTAAATAATAAAACTTCTTGTGTAGGTTTGTTTTTAGATATGTCAAGGGCATTTGACTGTGTAATATACGATGTACTATTAAATAAACTTGACAAATTAGGTATACGTGGTTTGGCATTAAAACTGTTAGAAAGCTATTTAAAAAATAGAGAACAACTCACAGCTATTGAAAAATTTGACAAAATCAGTTAAACTTTCGAAGAAGTACAGTCCAAGCCAGTTAAAATGACACTAGGTCTGCCACAGGGAAGTATTTTGGGCCCTCTGTTATTCTTAGTTTATGTGAATGACTTGCCAAATGTCACTGACAATAGATGTGTTATGTTTGCTGATGATGCAACTATCTTTATACTCGATACTCAAATGAATTTTGAAAATAACATAAATAAAACCTTAAAAATAGCAGTCGAATGGCTTAATAAAATTAATTTAAACGTAAATCTAACAAAAACTAAAATTATTCAATTCAGAAATTACAAAACAAAATCGTTAAATTTAAATATTGCAGATAAAGACACCCAAATAGAAACAGTTGATAACATTAATTTTCTTGGAGTCACCATAGACTGTCATTTAAACTGGAAATCCCACATTGAAAAAATAAACAAAAAAATATCTAGCTATAGTTACGCATTATCCATATTAGCAGAAACAACTTCGGTTGATGTATCAAGGGTTGCATACTTCGGCCAGGTATACCCTCTATTAGTTTACGGCATTATTTTCTGGGGTAATTCTACAAACGTGCAGTCAACATTTATTCTACAAAAGCGATGTCTGAGGATCATTTATAATATGTACTCAGACGAAACTCTAAGAAATGTATTCAAAGAAAAAGGTTATCTCACTCTTACTAATATTTACATTTTAAAAATTTCAATTTTTATCAAACAGAATAACAAATATTTTCAGATTAAATCAAACTTGAATTCACGTCCAATACGTAGTCAATATAAGAACAATTTATGTACACCTAAAATTAATAATTAGCACTTTTTGTACAGGTATTAAAATATTCAATCATCTGCCACCTAATATAAAAGCTATGGACTTGCCAAGACTTAAAATACACCTCAAGAAGTGGTTAATATATAATGTGTTTTATAATTTAAATGCATATTTTAATACCAAACATTAATTTATATAAAGTTTTATTTCTTAATTATTGCATACCCGATATGGGTAAACTGTGTAACATTTAATTGCAATGTCACCCGCAAATTGTACATACACGGCTTATTGGCAATAAATATTCTGATTCTGATTCTGATTCTGATTCTGTCGACCTATCTGTGCAGAGATGGTAGTGATGGCTTACAGAAATTCCCTTGGACAGCCTTGGCGAGAGACCAGAATGCACGGGTTCCCGAAGGAAGGCGAACTAGTTTCTCGCCAATTCTGTATATGTGCTCTAACTTTGCCTTGGCAATAACTCTTTTGAAGGACCTGGAGGCGAAGTTATACTTCTTTTTAAGTGTGTTGGTGTTTACATACCGAGTGGCCGAAGCCGCAGCCCAGGCTTGATAACACTCCTGCTTACTGCGCAATGCAGTCTTACAGGAGCGACCAAACCAAGGCTGAGATCTGCCTCCGATGGGTACCACAGATGATGGAATAAATAGTTCCATTCCCTGTAGCACCACATCAGTGACAGAGTCAGCAACAGCACTGGGATCATCCGGCGAGAAGCAAACCCGCCCCCATGGGTAGGATGCAAAGAAAGACCGCATTCCGTCCCAATCCGCCGACCTGTAATGCCAAACACGGCGGCAACCTGCAGAACGCAACCGCGAAGGGAGCGTGAGTGGCACCATACTCCGGATCAGACAATGGTCCGAAGAGCCGAGAGGGGCATCGACGGAAACCTGATATCCGTCCGGATGAGAGGTCAGCAGAAGGTCCAACAGGGAAGGTGTATGATCCTCCACATCTGGAATCCGCGTAGGCGAAGTAACCAGTTGTGTCAGACCATATGCCAAGGCAAAGTCATAAACAGATCTCCCCGCATGATCGGTTAAACGTGAACCGAGCCATTCGGCATGGTGGGCGTTAAAATCGCCAAGGATCACGATCTCTGCGGATGGGACCTGTTGTAGCAAGGAATCTGTAGCCATTTGGACGTGGTCGATGAGTCGGTCTGTTTCGGCATTACCGCTATGGGACCTATAGAGGCACCCGTAGACGCGCGGATGGTCGTCGCTGTCTACGCGTAGCCAAAGGATGGACAGGTCCGAACCTTCAAGACTGCCGAGGCGTCGAGAACAGATGTCCTCTCTAACATACACGCAAACTGCAGCCCGAGGCACAAAGGAGTGCTCCAATTTGTACCCCGGGTAGGAGAGATACGAAATATCAGTCGGAGAGGAAACCTGCGTCTCGGTCAAAAAGAGCAAGGCCGGCTTCGCCGTCTCGAGATGGTAGTGGACGGCGTTTAGGTTACAGTGAAGTCCCCTGATGTTGCAGAAATTCACGGATAGCGTGGCAGGGGTCGCCTTGGTATTGTTGCTCAGCTTGAGCCCCGAGCAGTTTTGTTTTTGAGCGGAATTTTGCCCCCCCCAGAATACGCGGGGCAGCCTGAGCACCCACGCTCAGGATTGGAATAACATGGTCGTGGATGCTCAGCGAGGGATTCTCCAGGGGTACTGGTACCCTCCTGGGGTAGTCTATTGTCTAATTCCGCTACCATGTTGATGGGGGGGGGGGGGAATTGGGCCTCCGGCCACCTGCACTCACCAGACGAAACGCAGAAGCAGAGCCTCTACTTCACGCCGGTATTCTGTGAGGTCGTGGTACCAACCCGGCTCGAGCCGGCCCATACGTGCAACAGCAAAAAACTGCTGCAGGGCTCTACCACCGTTAAATGACCGGTGTATGATTCTCCACATCTGGAATCCGCGTGGGCGAAGTAACCAGTTGTGTCAGACCATATGCCAAGGCAAAGTCATAAACAGATCTCCCCGCATGATCGGTTAAACGTGAACCGAGCCATTCGGCGTGGTGGGCATTCAAATCGCCAAGGATCACGATCTCTGCGGATGGGACCTGTTGTAGCAAGGAATCTGTAGCCATTTGGACGTGGTCGATGAGTCGGTCTGTTTCGGCATTACCGCTATGGGACCTATAGAGGCACCCGTAGACGCGCGGATGGTCGTCGCTGTCTACGCGTAGCCAAAGGATAGATAGGTCCGAACCTTCAAGACTGCCGAGGAGTCGAGAACAGATGTCCTCTCTGACATACACGCAAACTCCAGCCCGAGGCACAAAGGAGTGCTCCAATTTGTACGAGAGATACGAAATATCAGCCGGAGAGGAAACCTGCGTCTTCTCGGTCAGAAAGAGCAAGGCCGGCTTCGTCGTCTCGATATGTTAGTGGACGGCGTTTAGGTTAGAGTGAAGTCCCATGATGTTGCTCACAGATAGCGTGGCAGGGGTCGCCTTGGTATTGTTGCTCAGTTTTCCCCGAGCAGTTTTGTTTTTGAGCGGAATTTTGAGCGGAATTTTACCCCCCTCAGAATACGCGGGGCAGTCTGAGCACCCACGCTCAGTACCAACCCGGCTCGAGCCGGCCCATACGTGCAACAGCAAAAACTGCTGCGTGGCTCTACCACCGTTGTTACTACATTTAAATATTTTAGCTTTGACATTTCATAGGCAACACCGATAAACATTTATAGCAAAAGGCGCTACCACTAGTTCCTTCAAAATCTGCAGATGTAGTGAACGCCTTACTAAATATCACAGGTGCTGGCAGTAATTTTATTTGTTTTAATATCAAGATAAATGTGACAATGACATAAAATAGAAGACAATTTTTTTTAAACTAATCTATAATATAAAAATGAATCGCTGAATGTGTTGCTAAGCGCAAATCTCGAGAGCAGATGAACCGATTTCGCTAATTCTTTTTGTATAATATTCCTTGAAGTACGAAGATGGTTCATACGGAGAGAAAAATTTAAGAAATTGCCTGAAAAAGTCTAAAAACAACACTTTACTGTATTCCTATATAAGAGATTCGTAATAATACTTAAAAGTCAATTTGAACTTTAAGACCATACCATAAAGTTTAAGTGTTAGGGGAGGGGTTCCGGGAAGGCAAAACAATTAATTGACGTTAGTATCGTATAAATATTAATGTCAATATGTGTCAATATTTATACACACTGGCAGATAGCTGATGTTATAAGGAGTAACTTGGACTGCTTTTATTTTAAGGTTCCGCGAAAAATAAAGGCCACGCAGGCGAAGTCGCGGGGAACAGCTAGTACATAATATAATTAAACAAATTATGACATTATAAGTAACTATAATCATATAATTTGTATAAAACTCTTCCTTAAATATACATGAATTGTAATTTATTTACAAAGAAATATATGTTCCGGTTTTAATTTTTTTATCGATAGCTAATCGATAATTCGTGCCTTTTTTATGTGTGGTTAATCGCCTTTTTAAATCGATTTTTTTCCTTTAAAACATAAAATTGTTCCATTGCTAGACACGCTAAACTGTAAGCTGTCACCCGCTCCATGCTATAACGCTAAGACAAACAAAACATAAAAAGTAAAAAAAAAATATTTGTAAATTGAAGTCCCAATAAGTATTAATAAAAGTAAACATAATTACTGTATATGGAATTTCAATTTATAAATTTTTTGTATTATAAACGTCATTGAGTTGCCTTATTTATTACTTGTGTTTCAGATAGTAGCTGTTCAAGATTTACGCTAATAAATTCTTATCTTTTTGAGTAACCATAGCTTTAAAATAAAAAAGGTATTGTTCTCCCACTCGCACGATTTATGATGTCTTTAAAGTATGAAAACTTCCTGTAAAGATACATTTACTTGTGTTCTTTTATTACACTTTTTTGTTTGCCCTGCTCAAAGTTCAAAAACTTTATTAAACAAAGTTTGTATCAAAAGGTTATTATAATCTTGAGGAATTTATGGATGATAATAACCCCTGGGAATGAGGTTATCGCTACCAGTCTATTTTTAATTTGTTTTGTGCGGTTAATTGTATAACATACATGATTTTAAGCTGTTATTAAAAAAAGTCTCGCTGGGTTTCTTGCTGGTTCTTCCCAGGACAGAGGTTTTTTTTCTCGAACCAGTGGTAATTAAACACAAGTTTTTATTTCTGTTACATACTTTGTTACAATATTATCTAAAGCTTGTTTCTTATTAACTTCGACTCTTAAAATTGAACATAAATAAAAATAAAAGTTTATTTTGAAATTGGACATTAATAATAAAATAATTTCCATATAAAAGCTTCAGAAGCCGATGCTTAGTCACGTGTATGAAAGACCGACTTCCGGACGAAGAAGTAGTCTAAAAGCGTCAGTAGTGTAATGGCAGGCGCGAACCGCGAACTCGAAAGGTCGTGGGTTCGAATCCGGCATTCGACTACTGTCGTGAACCATTTCTAACACAAGTATTTTAAGCTTACCAGAAGTGGTTAAAGGGAATATCAGTAATGTTTCATTTCGTGTCCAAGGACGATTTTTAAATGAAGGTAAATATAACTTAGAATCATTAGTGTGTTCTTATCCAAAAGAAATATCAACAATTAAAATATCGAATTATTTGCATAAGGTTTAAATGAGAGCTAGAGAAACGACGATTGCAAGAAGTTTTCGGCAAATATTTTTTTAAATTATCAATAGTATTCATATCATACCGTGAGTGTCGTAAGAGGCAATTAGACTTGGGGAAAAGTTTTAATTTTAAATAACCGTGCCGTCGTTTCGGTTACAATAAAGTCACAGTAAATAATTGTTGTGATTTCCTCTAAAGTCCTCCATGAATATACGTCAAACACCTTTTGTACCCATTTTATTTATTAAAATTTGTAGTTGCCTCTTACACACACGCGGTGGAGGAAATAAGACTGAAGTACTTGATGTAAATGCAACGCGTAGATAAAGGTGCGAACTCGTTATTTGATGTAAATTTTCTTAATTAAGAGAAGCTTAATTTAATAAAAAAACTAATTCTAATAAAATTATGGTTGTGTAATTTTTATAAATAACATTTAAAAAATAATTTTTCTGACCACTCTTATCTATGGTTGTGAGTAAACGTGGTGATTTTATACTCTTATACTGTTTTAAGGTTCCCTTCCAAATATTACTATAGTCTTTGGAGGGTTCTACAAATTCGTCAATTGCATCCTCATGTACTATTTACCCAGCTCTTCACAGAGTAATTGCCAAACTCTCTTCTGTAATATAGAACAAAGTTAGGTTTTAAATGTAGATACAATTTAACTATCTCATCACTTAATTAGAAAACTAGACTTAACAAGAAATAAAAGCCGACTTCAAAGAATTAAAAAGAATGAACAAATTTCCACATAAAAGTAACAGAAGTCAGTTATTGTTAATGAAATAAGAAGCACTAAAATCGGCTGAAAAAAGAATGAGGAATATATTGAGTAACAAACATAACGTATTTTACGTGGTAGAGCTATGCTGCAGCTATAGGACTGATATAGTTGTAGTACAAATAGTTCAGCTCAACCGGGGAAGGACCACGCTCTCACAGAATACCAGTGTAAAATAGAAGTTTAACGCTGCTGTGTTTCGTATAGCGAGTGTAGAGAAGCGGAGATCCTTTTACTATTATTCCTCGCAGGTGACAACGTATCTGCATTTTTCATTTGTAATTGACAGGATAGATGTGGATTTCTATAGGCACCATCTAGTAGACTGTAAATCTGAATTGAGCCTACTCTTTTTCTCACAGTCAGCAAAAATAACAAATATTCTTTTCCGGTACTCCTACAGCTAAAACCTAGTCCCGAATTCATGGAAGGCAGCTCTGATCCAACCGAAACCTAAAAAAAGCGACCGCTCAGTCCCGTCCAACTACAAGCCTATCGCCATCACCTTCTTGTTCTCCAAAATAATGGAGTACATTGTAAACAGCCAGCTCACGAGGTACTTTGAGGATCACCAGCTAATTAGTGATCGCAAATATGGTTTTATTAGCGTCTATCAGCTGGTGATTTCTTGTCTACCAGACTCATAGATGAGCAAAGGAAATAGAGTCAAAGGGAGAGGCATTGGCCGTTAGTTTAGATATAGCGAAGGCCTCCGATCGGGTCTGGTACAAAGCATTTCTTTCGAAGCTCCCTTCCTATGGGCTTGTCGAGAAATTATGCAATTGGATCAGCAGCTTTTTTGCAGATCAAAGAATCAAGTTCGTAGTAGTCGGTGCATGCTCTGATTACAAGCTTATCAACGCTGGTGTTCCACAAGGCTGCGTGCTCTCACTAACGCTGTTTCTTCTGCATATCAATGATACGAGTATGTTGCATTTGGTAACATTCATTGCTATATATACGACAGCACTAAGGATGCGTTATATACCAGTCGTGCCAAAATTTCTCAGGAAAACGTAACCGAATACCAGGACAAACTTGTGTCTGAAGTCGAGTGTTGCTGAACAATGTCTCGGGTTGGGGGTGACTAAATCTAGTTCAGTTCAATCCCCAATAGACACAAGTTTGCACGTTTACCACTACAAAAGGATCCCTTTGTCGTATTTTTTCAGTTTCAAGACCATTACCGCTGCAGCTAGCTTCGGAATCCTCGACGTCGACATATCAAATAGTGTGCAGTTTTGTGGTCACTTGGATGGGAAAGCCAAATTGGCCTCTAAAAAGTTTGGCGTGCTCAGCAGAGCCAGAAAGTATTTCATACATATTTCATACTACTACATAGCGGCACATCACTTGCAAATTTAAAAAGCGCAAATTCGACTTCACATGGAATACTGTTCTCATCTCTGGGTCGGGGCACCCCAGTGCTCCTTTTACTTGACCGCATCCAGCGCAGGGCAGTTTGAATTGTCGACGGCCGATCTTTCTGATCTTTTCTTTCTGATCGGCTCGATACACTAGCGCTGCTTAGGGATGTTGCATCCTTTTGCCTTTTCTATCGCATCTACAATGGGTAGTGCTCTGAGGAATTGTTCGGGTTGATTCCAGCCGCCAAATTTTACGAAAGCACATTGCGTCTAAATTCACGATACCATCCTTACCATCTGAATGCTTGGCGGTCCACCACTATGCGTTTTACTAGGAGTTTTCTTCCTCGTTCTACTTCTCTGTGGAATTATTTACCACCAGTGATTTTCCGGACCGATACGACTTAAGGACCTTCAAGAAAAGTGCTTACTCTTTTCTGGAAAGCCGGCAATGCACCTGCAATTCTTCTACTGTTGCGGTTTTTCATGGGCAGCGATAGTCACTTACAATCAGTTGAGCCACATGATCTTTTTTTTTTAAAACATTACGCCACACTAGAACTTTCTCTTGTACTGCGGGGGCAGCTTACATACACATTTTTTACAAGGAAAACATCCAGACCCAGAACAATTATTTTTAGGCCATACAAATACTCGTTTCGTGCGGGATTCCAACCCGCGGCCCTTAGCGTTACAACTCATTGCTAAGCCACTGCGCCACGGGGCCGTCACGGAGCCGTCACGGAGCCGTTTGATCCCTCTTCTATAAAAACAAATTACATGTTGAAATCTGTATCACCATATTTCATATACTCAATGACTTAAGGTGTGTGTGTTATCTTTTTGTTAAAACGTTGACGACTTACGTTCAGAAAAAAAACTATCAGTGAAAATATTTTTCCGACTAGACAAAAATATTATTATATCAAGGTCATTATTACACCCATAAAACTGTTATGTTAAGAATACTCCATTGCCTTATAATATGCCATTGTTTATGGAGTAATAAATACAAACTTTAACTATAACCATGTCCAAAAAATAATTGTGAGAGCGGGAGTGCTATAAACTTATAAACAGATAAAAATGTTATGACTCTGAAATATGGTCAGATTTTCTAGTTTTATTGCGTACGTAGTTTGATTGATTGGCAGAAATGAAAAAAAAAGGAATTAATATATTATTACATTATTTTATATATATTATATTATTATTTAGATATGAATAAATAATAATATATAAAGTCTATTTAAAAAAGAAGCTTTTTAAGACATTCGGCCTTGTTGGTCTAGTTATGGTAAGCGCAACTCTTAATCATTGGCCTTGGCTCGCTTCTATTATTAAATATTTACTCTTTATAGGTTTTGTTTGGCGGTTTTGTAAATTTTTTTTATAGAAGAGGGGACAAACAGGCATGCGGCTTACCTGATGGTAAGTGACTACCGCCGCCCATGAATAACCGCAACACCAGGGGAATTGCAGATGCGTTGCCGGCCTTTTAGAAAGGTGTAAGCTCTTTTCTTGAAAGTCCCTAAGTCGTATCGGTCCGGAAAAATCGCCGGTGGTACACAATTCCACAGAGAAGTTGTATGAGGAAGAAATCTCCTAGTAAAACGCACAGTCGTGGACCGCCAATCAACCAGATTGTGAGGATGGTATCGTGAATTTTGACGCAATGTGCGTTCGTGAAATTTGGCAGCTGTAATTAATCCAAACAATTCCTCAGAGCACTCGGGTTCCTTTTAGCAGTAAACGCTCAAACTTGTGTCATCTGGGGATTGAACTGGATTAGATTTAGTCGCCCACAATCCGAGACTTTGTACAGCAAAGACTCGACTTCAGACACAAGTTTGTGCCGGTACTCGGCGACGTTTTCCCGAGAAATATTGGCACGACTGGTACATAAGCATCACCAGTGCTGCCGTCTGCATAGCAATGAATGTTACTAGTTTGTAACATATCATTGATATGCAGGAGAAATAGCGTTGGTGATAGCACGCAGCCTTGTGGAACAACAGCGTTGATAGGCTAGAAATCAGAGCATGCACCGTCTACTACGACCTTGATGCTCCCATCAGCTAGAAAGCTGGTGTTCTATTTGCACAACTTATCGGGAAGCCCAAAGAAAGTAAGCTTCGAAAGAAGCGCTCTGTGCCAGACCCGATCGAAGGCCTTCGCTATATCCAAACTAACGTCCAATGCCTCCTCCTTGGACTCTACTGCCTCCGCCCATCGATAAGTCAGGTAGATCAGAAGATCACTAGCTGATCGACCCCGGCGAAAACCGTACTGGCGGTCACTAATCAGATGTTGACTCTCAAGGTACCTCATGAGCTGGCAGTTTAAAATGGATTCCATTATTTTGGAGAACAAGGAGGTTATGGCAATAGGCCTGTAGTTGGACGGGTCTGAGCGGTCGCCTTTTTTAGGGATCGGGTGGACCAAAACAGTCTTCTGTGAATTAGGGACTACGCTTTGGGTGAAGGAGTACCGGAAAAGACGCGTTAAAACCGGTGCCAACTCTGGAGCACACGTCTTGAGCACAATGGGAGGGACTCCATCTGGCCCACTCGACTTGCTGACGTCCAGGGAGAAGAGTGCTTTATGAACCGAGCGCTGTGTAAATCGCACTTCCGGCATGGAGCACTTACACCGCGGGATGGTCGGCGGTGTATTCCCTCCGTCATAAAGAGTCGAGTTGGACGCAAAGAGAGAGCTTAAAAGATCAGCTTTCCCCTTTTCGGCATGGGCCAGTGAGCCGTTCTCTCTGTGCAGATATGAAAGAAATATATATATAAATATGGGACTGCGATAGTGAAAATCAGTGCTAGATTATATCGAAATGGCGCGCGGCTCGCGGTTCTCTTTCGAGTATAGCTTTCGTAGTACGATAGGAAGCTGGTATTTTGAATTCGAGGGGTTAGACAGAGTGTCCAAATAATGCAACCTGTGGTCAGCTACTTAACCTTTCGGCCGGGGGGACCCATTGTGACCCCTGACTGGGAGCGTAGGCCCAGGGCATTAGGACACCCTGTGACTCAAGCGAGTCGCGCCGGCTCCGTAGGTAGATCCGTCGAGGACGTAGCAACCTGCGACGGGCCCTTCCCTCCCTCAGTGGGACTGGAAGGGTTGGGGTATAAATCCTATTCCCCGCATACCCGGAGAGAGCGTCGTCTTGGCGGCCAGGGAGTCGCGTCGCTAGGCCCCAGCAACGGCCTTGCCTGGTCAGCAAGGTGGACCGCGAGGTCCCTCTGGTAGGATTAACCATCTTACCCCATTTTCAAAAAAAAACAATAAGCCTGGAAGGAGCTGTCTCTGTAGCACGACCGATTTTAGCGGGAGTGCCAAAGGGCAGCTGCCTATTATCGCACCTGTACGCGGTTTACACCAACGACATCCCCACACTCCAAGGCTATCTGGAGGAGTGGGGCGAAGATGTCGTACTAGCGTTGTATGCCGACGCAGTGCGTACTTCACGTCATCATATCGGGTGGAAATAGCTGCCAGGAAGTTGCAGTGGCTACTCGACATTTTGCCTGAGTGGCTGGACAATGGAGGCTGGCGGTCAACGTTAGGAAGACTATCGCCTTCATGACCAGGCTGACTACAACACCACCAACTTTGCAACTCCGCGGGCAGGATGTGGGTTGAAGTAGAACCGTCACGTACCTAGGACGGATGATATTTTTATAGAAATAAAAGTGACAAACGAGGATGCAGTATTCCTGATTGTTAATAAATGCTGTTGCTCATGGACAATTACATTTATTATTGATTAATAACTAAAGCGTTGTCACCCTTGAGTACAAAAAACAAATATTTTTATTAGATTTAGATAGACCCATTCGTGGTGTAGGAGCATAATACGTTGTAGTGTGACTCTACACACAATATGAAATAATGAGATAGTAGCTCCATTATTACAACGTTAAACTTCATTATTCTCGTATAGCAAATTCATCATATATAAGGTTTAAATAGAGATAGGTAATTTAATTTTTAGTTGACACAGCATTCAACGAGATTCGTTTACTGCATGTTACACGTCTTGTTATGGGCTGTTTGAAAACGGCTCAAATGAATGTGTTGAACAATTCATACTATTGAAGCAACAATTTATTAAATTAAATAGCAGAACGTGAAAAATAATTGAAGTGTCGTGTAACTTTATGCAATTATTTAAGATATATTTTAATGATCCATCGATTTCTGGTAAAGTTTCGTTCTTCATCCTTTTTAAATTCATAACAAGAATGGTATTTATCTTTCATAATCTACGTTCATCTGCGACGGCTCCGTGGCGCAGTAGATTAGCAATGTGTTGATGCGCTGGGGGCCGCGGGTTCGAATCCCGCACGGAACAAGTATTTGTATGGCCTACAAATAAATGTTCCGGGTTTGGATGTTTGTCCTTGTGCAATTTGTGTTTATAAACTGCCTCCACGATACAGGAGAAAATCCTAGTGTGGGGGTAACGTTTTTTTAAAAAATATTAAAATATCTTTTTAAATATAAATTATCTTTCATAATTTTTAAGCCGTGTCGCAGCGTAAGAGAATCTATCACCCTATTTCTTTCCTTGGGTATCATTAATGGGGACTTCGGATTGATGGAGATATATCCAACTTCCGCCAAATGTGATAGAAGCAGGAAGTCTGGTACAGCGACTGCCAATTACAGATTTTATATTTGATCCGAACTCACCACAAGACGAGCAGTCACACTAAAGAACACTATATCAACGAGGTAGTTTATCTGCCTGCGTGATTGCGCGATAACTACAGCCAGCATCAGCTAATGATAATACGCAATTGAGTTAAAGTAAAAGAGGCTACAAATGCATTTTTGTTTCTGTAGGCTGAGATGGGAAATTTCAGTCTGTAATTTTGCTGGCTCTTTACACAGCAATCTATATTAGCAAGTTATCGGGTAGAATCTTTTGATCGAAAGTGCACGTTATTGTGTACAGACGTGTCATATAGTAATTAAAATAATTAAATAAGTATGTGCTTAGCCGTGACCTCGTTATAACAATACCGGTAGTAACTGTGACATACTTTAGTTATATTTGTGTTAGTGATATTGTTGAAATGTTTTAGCTTAATCTAGTATAGGTACTAAAATGGAGAACAGTCCTTTCAACCGGAGTGCCAGAACCACTCGCACCCCGCCTCCATCAACCCCACCCACTGTCATGCAGACACCCACCTCAAGCGAACCAATCAAAACAATTCCAACTCCTGAGTTGCAGCAGTGGATGACAAGCATTGACCTGTGCCTTAACGAGGTGTGCTCCATCGCTACAGAAGGAAAAATAAACTCGGATCAAAAAATGCGCATCAGCTCGCTTTGTCGAAAAGTAGGCCAAAGTACATCACAATTGGTAGTCCAGTACATGTCCCTCAAAATGGATGCCACTAAAGCCCGGACATCCATCGTTTCTCTACAGAACCAACTTGACCTGTCCCAAAAGCTGCAGAAACTCAAGAATAGTATCGAAGAGTCATCAAAACCGGACTCTGGAACCTCTTTTGCGGACATGGTCAAAAAAGGTGGCCAAACCCTCATTCGCCCAAACAATCTTAGTACCCTAGCAATTTATCCGAGGGACAAGTCCAAATCCAGTGATGACACGAAGTGCCTCTTACAAAAAATAATATCCCCAGAAGAACTCAAACTACATGTCCGGGGCATGAGGAAGGTCAAAAATGGGGGAGTTATAATTAGCGCTGAGACAAAAGGGGATATCGACAAATTAAAGAACTCCGAGAAGCTTGTATCTTCTGGCCTTACCATGGAAGAGCCGACTAAACGACGTCCGAGGATTGCAATTGTTGGTGTCCCTTTAGCCCTCACGGATAAAGAAGTGTTCGAGTGTATCTTCGAACAAAATATTGCCGATAAATTTCCCAAAGCCACGCGTGATTCTTTCCTGGCAACAGTCAAACTGAGCCATAAATCAGGTAAGAAAAACCTTACTACATGTAATTTCATTATCGAAGTGTCACCTAGCATCAGGAAGGCCCTTATCAATCAAGGACGAATATATATTAATTGGACCTCATGCCCAGTCAGAGACTTTACAATAGTAACAAGATGCTTCAACTGCCAGCAGTTTGGTCACTCAGCCAAATTTTGTCGTGAAAGTTGCCCTACATGTAACTACTGTGGAGAGCTTGGGCATTCCTTTAAAGAATGTAATAACAAAGCGCACGCCACCGTTTGCGCGACGTGTAAACGTTTTAAAAGAAAATGCGACCACAAAACTGGTGATGAAAGCTGTCCAGCACGTAAATTCGCAGAGGAGAAATATATCAACTCCATAGACTATGAGGGCGTCTAAGAGCGCCGTGTATTATATTATTTACTTAGCTCTTAAACACTAGTTTTAGTTTATCCTTAAGCTTAAGTATGGCGAATCAATTACTCAATGACCTAGAAAACTTTTCTGTGTCTGACGCTAAAACGTATAATGTTGATGACTGTAAACACTTCCTTCCACGTACTGAAAATAAGTTAGTCTTACTTACACAAAATATTAGAAGCATAAATCGGAATATAACCGGGTTTGAAGTCTTGTTGCATAGACTGGATATAAAATGTGATATTATTGTCCTTACAGAATGTTGGCTGTCAAACCTCCCACCCCACCTACCGATTCTAGATGGCTATTCTTTACACAAAACCGAAAAAAACATAAATCAAAATGACGGTTTAGTAATCTATGTTAAAAATAATTTAAAATTAACTGTTACAGAACCTACATTCCAGGATAGTAATTGCTTAATCATTAGAATTAATTCCGAGACGATTGTTATCGCAATTTACAGACCTCCTTCACAAAATATTGATAGATTCCTAGAGTCCCTTGATATTACCTTAAACAAACTTAGCTCGTATAAAAATATAATCTTAACGGGTGACATAAATATTAACATTACCCCTGGAAAAACAGATAACCATGCACATAACTACCTAAGTATTTGCTCTTTTCATGGACTATTACCAACACATTACCACCCTACACATCAAAGTGGCTCTTGTTTAGACCATTTTGTGATTAAATCACATAAACCTTCTTTAACATTAGTTACTAATTCCTTGCTAACATTACAATTAGCCTTACCTAGGAAAAACTGCATACGCAACGACACTAAAGTCCATATGACGAACCTTGAAAATCACATTCGTAGCATTAATTTTGACGTTGTTTACTGCTCTGACAATGCAAATACGTCCTTGAGTTACTTTATAAATTCTTTACAATATGCAATAATGAATAATACATCAACAATAAAACTATCATGTAAGTATTATAATATTAAACCTTGGATAACATCTGGTCTCGTCCGCTGTATAAGAAATAGAGACAAACTTCATTTAAAATCTAAACTTTCTCCTGATAATTTAATATTTTCTACTACTTATAAAAGATATAGGAATTTTTGCAATAAACTATTAAAAAACCTGAAAATACAATATGACAAAAATGTTTTACAAAAGGCCGGTAAAAACAGTAAACTTGTATGGAAGTTCATTAAAAATAATACCTTCAGTTCAAAAAATCTTAGACCCCCACTTGATCTACTGTTATTAGACAAAAGCCCAAATGAAGCAACCAATAAAGTGAATAATTATTTTATTAATATTGGCAAAAAAATAGCAGAGACAACTTTAAAATTAAGCAACACTCGTAATCCAATTTTTATGCCCACATCCTTTTCTAAGTTAAATTCTTTTGTATTGTTAAATACCGATATTGATGAGATTTAAAGTATAATATCTGGCTTAAAAGAAGATTGTGCAGTTGGATGGGACAATATACCTAATCGCATACTGAAAAGATTTAAACATTTACTGGCCGCCCCGTTAACACATATCTTTCAATTATGCCTAACAAATGGTATTTTCCCGAAACTGCTTAAAAAAGCAGTGGTTTCTCCTATTCACAAAGCTGGTGATAAAAACTTAGTTAATAACTATAGGCCGATTTCAGTTCTATCTGGTTTATCCAAAATTTTAGAAAAGATCATAAATACCAGCTTAATCAAATATCTGGAAACTAATAACTTGCTGTCAGACAGACAATTTGGGTTTAGGCCTAAGAGATCTTGTAATGATGCCTTGCACCAATTGACAGAGTATGTCACAAGTAATCTTGACAATGGTTTATACTCAATTGGGATCTTCCTAGACCTTGCCAAAGCATTTGATACTATCTCTTGCCCTTTACTATTGCAAAAGCTTGAAACACTTGGCATAAGGGGAACTCAACTACAATTTTTTTCCGATTATCTAAGTGATCGCTTTCAATGTGTAAAAATCGGTGAGTATACAAGTACTGAATTACAAAACAGTTCTTTTGGAATCCCACAGGGCAGTATCCTGGGGCCTACATTGTTCCTAATTTATATAAATGACTTATGCAATCTTCAACTTCAAAATGGTGTCATAATGTCTTATGCGGATGACACAGCCCTGTTATTCTCAGCTAAATCACGAGATGAGGTTTATAAATACGCTCAGAAAGGCTTTAATATAGTATCCAATTGGCTTATTATAAATAATCTCCTAAGTTTAAACGCAGATAAAACACAATATATGTTATTTTTAATGAGAAATAATAACATACCTGCTGACCTTAATATTTACGCTCATCATTGTAACTCGTATGACGACATTGCATGTGCATGTCCCGCTTTAACAAAAACAGACAATATAAAATATCTAGGTATCACGTTTGACACAAATTTAAATTTCCGCAAGCACATCGATTTACTTTGTGCTAGAGTTCGTAAATTAATATATATTTTTAAATATCTTCGTAACATCGCTGACTTCAAATTGATAAGACAGGTCTATTTAGCTTTGTGTCAATCCATACTCACTTATGGCATTACTTCCTGGGGTGGTGCTTCTAAAACAATATTGCTCCCACTAGAACGTGCTCAGAGGGCAGTTCTAAAGGTAGCCACTTTCCGTCCATTCATGTTTCCTACACATCAACTGTACTTGGCATGTAGTGTATTAACTGTCCGTCAGTTGTTTATCCTGAAAATCATATTAAAACAACATACCGAACTTCCATTTAACTTAAAATCCATAGACAGGAGAAGAATGGACTTAGTTTGTGTAAACCCTCAAACCAAACACGCATTTGTGAACAAATTTTACATATTTTTAGGACCCTTTCTATATAACAAGCTCAACAAGTCACTAAAGGTATATAGTCTAAGTTATAAGGACTGTAATATAAGTGTAAGGGAATTTCTAAATAAATTAAATTACGAAGACACAGAGAAGTTGTTAGATATACTAAAATAGTTTGTATTAATTGTAGGCAATAAATAATTGTTATTTAGTTATTTTATTTATTATACAATTTAGTTTAATTATTTAAATATCTAGTGTCCTACATTATTAAACCGTTTGTATAAGTGATGTCTGAAACACAGGTACTCAACCTAGTTCAGGCAGGTAGCTAATATTATAAATATGAATTTTCTATCTTCTTTTGTAGATTCTACATTATTTAGCTACACATAGTTTTAATTTTATCATAGCATGTTATTTTTGTTAGACTTATTGTTACTTTATTAATTGTAATCATTCTGATTCCTGTATGTCAACATGTGTAATTCGAAATGAAATAAATATTTATTATTATTATTATTATTATTTTTATATCTTTATTTTTTCTAGCCTTGCGGCCGTTATTAATGCTAATTACGGGTGTTCACCAAGTAAAAAGCATATGGGCGTTTTATTAAGTAGTGTGTTCTGGGATATTGGGCGCAACTTCGTTTTCATCTATTTGTAAAAATTTTCTCACAATGCGGCACGTATTTAATATGGCGGCTTTCTGTAATTGTATGTATTTATTCTCTTTTATATTTAATAGTTTCAGGCTGTGGTGAAGATGTTTTGGGATAACTCCTGTGGTTGATAACACAATCGGTACTATGTATGCTTTTTCTTGTTTCCAAATTATTATTATTATTATTATTATTATTATTATTATATTAGATGACTTGATAACGCAGTGATAAAAATACCATCATCATCAGCCTGCGCCAACCCACTGTTGGAAATAGGTCTCTCCCAAGCCGCGCCTCTCAGACCAATCTTTGTCTCTACGCATCGATTTGCTGCTAGCCGTCTTACTCATATCGCCACTCCATCTAGCCAGGGGCGTCCTAGCCCTGAGACACCGGCATCCATCAACTTCACGTCTTACTCCATTTAATGGGGAAGTGCTGTAAAATTAACACACTTATAATAAATAACCAATAGGAATTAACAATTATTTCATTCAACATTTTATTATTTATTACTTTTGTGGCGGCGCTGTCATCGCGCCACAAGCAAAACATATCGAAGCCTAAATCGCGCTAACAAAGTTCCGAAGTTAAATCAGTATATATAGAATAGCTTTTCATACGTGTTAGACCCCTGCTGCAGCTATATTATCACAGAGTACATTATATATAGGGCATATATTTAGTATAGTTGTAGCACAAATGGGTCGGCTCGACCGGGGAAGGACCACGCTCTCACAGAATACCAGCGTAAAATAGCAGCCACTGCTGTGTTTCGTATGGTGAGAGTAGAGAACCGGAGACCCTATTTACTGGAAAAAAGGCATTCCATCTTAGTCCTCACGGGTGACAACGCATCTGCATTTTGATTCGCAAACGAGGATAAATGTAGATGTCTATGGGGCACAGCAACCACTTACCATCAGGTGGGCTGTGTGCTCGTTTGTCACCCGATCCTATAAAAAAAACTAACAGACTGAGCGTTAGCCGCTGCCCGGGCAGAACGACTTGCCCGGCAGGAGATCTCCCCTTTTCCTTCCACCGGCCACAGTGGTAACCACGACGTGATATGAACACGCAACCAACAACCTTCGGAATCTACAACTTCAAACCTTCGTCGTCATCCTCAAGTACTCCATTCATTCCCTCCCGAGCAGATATTGTCTGCAGTCTTCAGATTCTGCGAGCCATCTAGCTTTATAAAGGTTCATCACAGCACTGGAATAATAATGATTCATGTTACTTCAAGCTACTTTCTGCGCTACAGTGTTCGGCACGGCTCTGAGCCTTACTGTTCGCCTCTGCTTCACGGCACTCTCGCAGATTACTTGCCTTCTTCTCGACTCAGCGCAGAATACGAAGCAATCCCTGGCACTTGCTCCGGCTAATAGATTCTCATCGGCATCACTTGCAAGTGCGTAGTATGGCATGCATTACACACCGGCATATCGTTCGTACCGGCGTCACTTGCCCTTACGCACACAGCATGCATTACACACCGGCATTAAGGACACACTGGCAATCGGACTGCACTATTGATCTCCGTTTTGAGCAGGGGGGTGATATGGCGGCGCTGTCGTTGCGCCACAAGCAAAACACATCGAAGCCTAAATCGCGCTAACAAAGTTCCGAGGTTAAATCAGTATATATAGAATAGCTCCAAACTACCAGTTGGAGCGTTGGCCGCTCCCCGGCCAGAACAACTTGCCCGGCGGTAGATCTCCCATTTTCCTTCCACTGGCCACCCTTTTTTAACTAACTGCCCCAGGAGGAGGTTAATGTTTTCTGAACGTACGTATGTTTTAGACGTGTATTTTTTTGGCCCGTACTGTACTCAACGGCTTGAGGGATTTCAAGATACGGAATGCCGTTAAATTCCTCTTAGTTGTGGAAGTAACATAGGTATAATATTTGAAGAGTTCTCTTAGTAGATTTTTATGCAGTCTGGTTTCTTTCAACTACTTTACTATTGAGCTTGTTTGAGCTTGTTTGGTACGTGTTTTTTATAATTTATAGTTAAAGAATATTTACAACAATGTTGCTATATCCAAGATATTCCTTTTGATTTAATCCCCATAAAAGAATATTGGAAAGAATAGATGAAAAAACCTTTTTTCCGTTTTGGTTATGCTCTCCTTTAACATATAAACAGGCACTCATTATTCCATATTTTTTTCAAAATTTTTAGCTATAATTGTGCATATTTCATTAAGAGTATAATAAATCATAATGTAAAGATTCAAGGTACGTGGAAAACCCAGCTATTTCATAGCTTAATTTTTGATACATCCACAAATTATGCCATTAAAGAGAAGTAAACAGCACACAACGAGAAGTTTCACTAAGGCCTTTAAACAGAATCCCTTCGACCCGAAAGGGATCATAAAATTGACAATATAAAGTAGAAAGGTATTTAACAATATCGATATAATTTGTTTTGTAAATATGGGTATATTAAATTCAAGTTGTGATATTGGTTGCACGAAATTAATAATAAATATCAACAGATTTACAGCACATAAGAAACAACTTTAATGCACGTAAAAAATAAGATTTTTTACGTGAATTAAAGTGCATTAAAGTAAAAATCTTAACATAAAGTTGAATTAAAAAAATATCTCATGGTCCACGTTATCACGTGGTTATTGCAGCTCAGTTACTTCTGCAAGTAATGTCATACAAAGAAGACTAAAGTTCCGTTAGATACTAAGATAAAATGTCTAACAATCTGTAAATATACTAGCTATTTTTTTTCTTTTTGGGACATTAAGTATTGTCTCATTACTTTATGTCCCAAAATTGTAAAAATTACTATCTATTCTTCTTCTTCATCATCAGTCCGGTAAATTTTGGCAGATGTCGCGGTTAGCTAGCAGATTGACATTCGCAATGCAAGACGTCTCGCACATTTGGCGTTGCTACCTGTAGGTAAACTACTTAGAAATATTCTATTTGAACGAAATCGTGGGCACAGCTAGTAAATAATAAAAGAAATCAAGAAAATACGTGGCAGAGTTACGATGCAGCTGTATCATGGCTGCAGTACGAATAAGTCGATTCGATTTGAAAAGAACTTCGTTCGCACGGAATACCAGCGTTAAACATTAGCAAAATGCTGACGTTGATGTTTTGTAACGAGATTATGGGAACTTTTTACTGGTACGAGGCATGTCAACTCTCAAGGTGACAACACATCTATATTTTGTTACTCGATTAAGGATATATCTATTAGACCACAACCTACAATTATGCCCAATTAAAAATAACAATATAAGAAACTAACACGTACTCCTCACTGTATTGTGCCAAGAACGCTAGCTGCAATTCCTCGCTAAATGGCTATACTTATTTAATATTTGAGCAAAAAAAAAACATCCCATTGTTGCTGGTATTCCAATTTATTTTACAAAGAAAAAATTTCGTCATTCTAAGACTATATTATTATCAACAACCGTTACGTTTACATTAAAGTTGTGTTCAGGAAATTATAGCTCTGTGAATTATATAGACGCAATGTACACTACCATTTGTTGTTTGGATAAATTGGCTCTTTGTTGCATCCGGTATGGTAATTTAGTATATTATAGTTTGGTGAACGCACTCACGCGACGAAATTTATATACCAATATTAAAATAATTTTTCTTTGTTTTATTGAGTGTTGCTATTTTTGATTTTTGTGAGTTTGTATTGTTTACCTTTTCAAAAATAAAAATATCTCCATTGGAATTTACAAACATAAATTACACAGGGAGATACATCTAGACCAGAAAAAAATTGTGTTGGCGATACAAATATTTTTCCATGCGGGATTCGAACTGCACCGCCGTAACCAAAAGCTTAGTCACTGCGTTACGGAGCTGTCAAATTGATTATAAAATTTTATGATTTTTCTATTAGTGTTATCTATTGGTAGTTCCTAATCAAGAGTTTTGGATAATTGAAAGGCATTTTATATTTTCTCTATTCTTACTTTGACAAGTGTTTAATATAAGGATGGGCTCATCTGTGTCGTAAATCTTTTAATTCCTTTGCAATCCGGTTTCCGTCTTGTCCATAGTTTAACTACTGACCTTTACAAATCGCCGATGATATTTTGTATGGTATGGAGAACTAAAAGCTTACTATTATTACGTAGCATTTAATACTGTAGAATTTGATATCGTGTTAGGCATCCTGCGCTCTCTCAACATATCTTCAACTATAGTTACTGGTATCAAAGTTACATGTTTGGTCACCGACAGCGCATTTATTATTTTTCCACCTGGGCAACTACAAAGGCTGGTATACCTGGTGGTGTGCTGGAATCACATTATGATACTCTTAACGAATTATGCATACATTTTAGCTAAAAATTTTGAAAAACAAATGGAATAATGAGAGCTGGTTTATATGTGAAAGAAGAACATAACCAAAACGGCAAAAAGGTTCTTACGTCTTATCTTTCAAATATTATTTTATTCAAAAGGAAGATCTTGGATACAGCAGCATTGCAGTAAATATAACGATAAATTATAAAAAGACACTTAAAGAACAAGCTCAATAGTAAAGTAGTTGAAAGAAACCCGACTGCATAAAATCTACTAAGAGAACTCTTCAAATATTATACCTTATGTTACTTCCACAACTAAGACGAATCTAACGGTATTCCGTATGTTAAAATCACTCAAGCCATTGAGTACAGTACGGGCCAAAAAATACACGTCTAAAACATACGTACTTTTAGAAAACAATAACCTCATTCTGGGGCAGTTGGTTAAAAAGTAATAAATAATAAAATTTTGAAAGACGTAATTGTTAATTCCTATGGGCTATTTATTATAAGTATGTTAATTTTGCAGCACTTTCTCATTAGATGGAGTAAGACATGAAGTCGATGGATGCCGGTGTCTCAGGACTCTGTTTTGTGGCATTCCTTGGGAGAGGTCTATGTTCAGCAGGATTCTTAAAGACTGTGATTACTTTGGCATCGCAATATATTTATGAAAATGTAATGTATGTACATAAAAACATAAATAGCTTTAATAAGAATAAGGATGTTCATACCTTAAACACTAGGAACAAACATAAGCTTGTAATGCCACTTACAAGACTCCACAGAATTAGTAATTCATTTATGGGGCAATGTATACGCTTTTACAACAGAATCCCAGAACATGTTCAAAGTTTGTCAATAAACAAGTTTAAAAGTTTTATTAAAGAAAAACTGTACAAAAAGGGTTATTATAATATCAAGGAATACATGAATGAAAATAACCCATTAACATTAACATGGGAATAAGGTGATCGCCACCATGCTGGTTCTATGAAAATTCATTTAAAATTGTATAAACAAAATTATTGTTAAGTGAAATTATGTTTAAAAAAAAGTCCCGCTGGGTTTCTTGCTGGTTCTTCCCAGGAAAGAGGTATTTTCCGAACCAGTGGTAAATAAAATAATGACTTTCAATAAGTATTATGTAATAATCCATATTGAATAAAAATCATTCTATTCTATTCTATTCTATGTTGTAAGTTTTATAGAGTGGTTAATATTATATTTTAAGCTGTTTTCATTTTTTGTTAGAGCGCTTTTTATAAAAGTGTTTCAGTTTTTCAAATAACAAATGACAAAACAATTATGCCTGACTCCTGCTTGATGGCCATAACTTTAAGATATTTAGTACTTTCTCCTTTTTCGGAAATATACGACTACTGACACTACCGTAACATCGACGGCAATGGAAACTACAACATTAGTGTCAAGCGATTCGATTGTGGTGAACGTCGCAACTATTAGCCACTACCAAACCGAGCTTTTTATTTCTTTCTTACAAAAAACGTTACTATTCTACAAATTTATCTTAAATCATGGAAGCGTTTGGATACATAATTTTTTTAAATACTCGTACAAATACTCATAACCGAAAAATTAATCATATACCGATACTTAAGAAGTTGTTCTGGTCACTGACATAGCCTTCCGTGTTTGGATACTGAAGTGGCTAGTCATATCTGTAGATGAAGTGATAATAGTTGAACTTAACGTATTATTAAATGGAGAACATAATATACTAGGACGCTTCTGGCTGGATGGAGTTTCGATATGAGTAAGGCGGTTAGCAGCAACTCGATGCGTAAAGACAAAGATTGGGCTGAGATGCGCGGCTTGGGAGAGACCTATTTCCAACAGTGGATTGACGTAGGCTGATGATGATGGTAGTTTTATCACTTAGTTATAAATTCTTCTAATAACTACCAAATTGCTAATATAAATTGCTGTATAAAGCCAGCAAAATTACAGACTGTGTAATTTCCCATCTCAGCCTACAGAGATAAAAATGCATCTGTAGCTTCTTTTACTTTAAGTCAGTTGCATATTATCATTAGGTGCTGCTGGCTGTAGCTGGCAGGCATAGACTATATATTGTACTCAAGGGTGTAAGAATAAATGTAATTGTCTATGAGCAACAGCATTTATTAACCATCAGGAATACTGTATTGTTTGTGTTGTTTGTGTGTCAAAGAGGCTATATTTTAGTGCATTACTAGTGATAATATAGAGCAAAAATATTTAATCATATTTCAACATCCTCAGATCAATATGTAAAAATTATCAAAAAAGCAATTGAAATAATATGTCCCTTCTTTTTCTCATTTGAAGCTGCTAAAAACATCACTTCTGTAAAATTTATGTCCATTACCTATCGCGTTGTGGGCGTGATTTAATCAATAACTCTGGCGAGTAATGCTTTGCGTCAAAACACAGAAAATAAATTATAAACTAATAAAACGACTAAAAACTATTACTAAATTTCTTCAATTTCACTGAAAATGTATTGGTATAAATATGGAGTCCTAGTATATCATAACTAGGACTCCATATTTATACGCGTAAACTATAATGGTATATCCATTATAGTTTACGCGTTTATTACATACTACAAATTACTACATAATATTATAGCAAGAATTGAAGAAGCCCTCTTCAGTATGATTTTATAAACGCTGATCGAGCTCCATCGAACTCGAGATATTTGGAAAGCATCCAAAGCTAATATTATGATCACGATATTTTTGCCTCAATATTCATCTTTATTGCTAGTTTCGCTGACGAAAGAGGTGATTGAATAAGCTGAATAGGAAAGGAAAAGAAGTTAGCATGAAAAACAAAAACAAAACATTTTTATTTACCTAATTAATAGGTTCGTAAGACTCGCATTAACAACTGTCCATTGTACGTAAAATGTAGCTAGCAATTTTATGTTACTTAAATCCCATTTTTTAAAAAAAATACTATAATAAAGCAGATGTTGCTGCTTATTTCGAGGTTTATATCTGTCTGTCACCTCCACAGGTGTCGTAAGAGCAATGCACTGATGTCAACTACAATATTATACTCGTAATATATACCTATCAATATTTTACATGGATTTGTTATTTTACAACAAAACTTGACGACAGCAATTACCAAGTGTATGTCTGTGAGCCGCAGGTTCAAATCACGCCTGGAAAAATATTTATAAGACCTACAAATAATTTTAAAGCATTTGAATGTTCGCATGTAAAACAATACGAAATGCATCGCATACTCAAATACTAACTTTTAATTTTTGTTAATTTAACACACCCTATCAAAAGTTTCAGCTGAAAATATCATTCTTATAGAATACTAGCTCGCCAGGCAGACGTTGTTCTGTCCTTTCCAACGACCCTTCCCATAAAAATCTATAAATTCACAATAAAAAATTTTGGGGGTCATTTATCGGGATAATCTATCAAGTTGGACCAAAGTGCACGCAATGTGGAAAATTTCATTGAAATCAGTTCAGTAGTTTAGGAGTCCATCGCGGACAAAAAACGTGACACGTAATTTTTATATATAAAGATTTAATTCATTTCATAACAATATTACATACGAAAATTTAACGACAAAAACAATATGTATATTATTAATTGTTATCTATCTTCTAGTATATATATATGAACTATGTATGTATCTACTAACTCATATCGATATCTCAGGAACCATGAAGCCTAGAGACTTGAAATTTGGTAGTAATATTTCTTTCGCTGAGTAAAAGTCAGCTAAGAACGGATTTCATGAAATTACACTCGCTAGGGAGGTTGCGCGTATATTAATTAAAAAAGCACATTTTGTACTGATTCACCACGTTATTTCTGGAACCCTAAGGCTTAGAGACTTGAAATTTGGTAGGAATATTTCATTCGTCGAGTAGAGATTAATTAGGACGAATTTTACGAATTTCACCCGCAAGGGAGGGAGTATTTAGGGCCTTAATTTAAAAAAAATCACATTTTCAAACTATAGCTCTATATTCTATTTATTTGATTTTATTTTTACAGTGCCGTGGTAGCTCAGAGGCTGAGCGCTTGTCGTAAACTTGCCAGTACGTGAGCAAACGAGTGAGCAAAAGATTTAATCCCTGCCGACATTTTTAATTGCAATATATCACGTGCTCGGTGGTGAAGGAAAATATCATGATGTTAGCACCATGTCTACAAATTAAAAATATATTTCGTAAACATTTGATGTCGCTAACAAGCATTTAATAGCGTGGCGGACATTTTTTGGCCTAAAGCTCTTTCAGAAATGAGAGGAGGCCTATGACCCAGCTGTGGGACGTTTATAGGACTTTACTTTACTTTTATAATTAGTTGATCTGATAAGCCGATGAAGATTTTAATATGAAGTTTTATTTAGTATATTCTATATATTTATATTTATTATTTTATAAAAATAACTAGTACTCTGGCTATATAATATGGTCTAAATCTGACATAAAATCCATCAATCTATTCAAAATCTTGGCCTTATTAGTCTCTTATCCTAGTAGTGGAATATGGTTAATTACCTGGCCTAGCGTGGCAATTATTGCAATACCTCTTTAAAAGCTCTCAGATGATAGCTTAATAGGGAAAAATGAGAGCTAAAAGAATTATATGGCCTGTGAAACCAACATTTCAGTATTTATTAAATCTATGAATGATGACAAAGTCGTGCATGTTACAGCGGCAATACGACTAATGATTTACAAACATCTAAACTGTTCTCTTGATTAGGTTATTGGAGTAAACATTTCTCCTAACTTATTGAATAAAGAAAATAATGCCTTATTCTTTTAAACGAAGGATTTTGTTGTAGAAAATTAAAGCTCTATAATGTACAGGGCTATAAGCTATAGAAGCACCCATGTTGGTATGATATTTATAGTTTATGTTATATTTTAGCACGTTAGAACCGTGGTGTAGCTACATTACTGGTATTGTTGTAGCACGAATGGTTCGGCTCGACCGAGGAAGGTCCACGTTCTCACAGAATACCAGCGTAAAATAGCAGCTTAAAGCTGCTGTGTTTCGTATAGTGAGTGTAGAGAACCGGAGACACGTTTTACTGGAAACGACGCATTCCATCTTATTCCTCACAGGTGCATTTTAATTCGTCATCGAGGATAGATTCAGATGTCTATGAACCACAGCAACCACTTGCCATCAGGTGGAATGTGTACTCGTTTGTCACTCTTATCCTACAAAAATATGTGGAACTTATTACAAAAAGTAAGTGGCAACTATGTTCCTTGTCTAGCATGATGTAAAATACGACTATTGGATATTGGGTTTATAATTGTTGAGGCGGTGGGCTAGCCACTTATGACTTCTTTCACAATTTTCCATCTCCATCCATATTGTTTTGGCTGAACATGGTCCAAGTAACTCGATGCTTTTTGGACCATGTTTACCTCATCGGAAATCATAGGTGGGCATGAATTTCAGGTAATAACAGAGACTAGCATGTGTCAAATATTCTTGTCTTGGAGTCATAATACGAATACCTATATATTTATATAGTACGAGTAAAACTGATCATTCTTTGTTTAAATTACTTCATACTTACATGATAATCATATCTTTTCTTTATAAGAAAAATGAAATGGGAATAAAAAAATAATTGCAAAATATTTGAAAGATAAAAATAAAATAAAAATGGTTACGTCACGTTCGATACCAAAAATGTAGAAGAAAGCATTCTCTTCAATATGATAGGATCAATTTGCATTGATCTAAGTGAGGTTCAAGGGATGCTAGCTGAACATAAAACGCTTGAGCTCTCTTATTTTGTAGGATAATACATTTTATCTCCTAAGACGACATTAAGCGATCATTTTATTCAAATTTTATGGTAATACAATTTTCATATCTATAGAAATGCTTGTTAAATAAGACTTTACTTTCTACATTATAATAAAAGAAGTTTGATTAGATATTTCCAAATACCATCTCCTGCATGAGGTAACGGCGGAAAATTTTAAAAAACAAATTTCTGTACATAAACTTAAAAAACTGACAGCGCTAATTATAAGAATCATCCATGTGTTTTATTGTAAAGTTTTTCAAGAAATACGAGCTAACTGAGGCATTTTTAAAAAATACTTATGTCAGTAGTGGATGAAAAGCTATTGATGTGATGCGATGGGTTGAGAAGAGATAAGTCACGTACGAGTACAAAAAGACAAAGAGCGAGAAGAAGATCTAAGAAGATAAGATAAATGAACTACTAAAATAATTAAAGGAAAGTAGTTTTAAAAAGTTCAGACACCTAAACAATGTAAAAGTCAATAATAAAAATGACTAATGGTTAGTTTTTACATTGCTTTTTAATTTTTTTTTCTAATGAAAACTTAAATATTTTTTATAATCTCTACACATATAAGAAAGGCGCATTCGCAATGTAAGAATATCCAATCCTTCTAGAATCCTGTTGGCACGATACGACAGAGGGGAAAAACCAGGAGATGAGCATTCGCGATAACAACAAAAAAAACTGCGGTTACCAACCCATCTGCTAAGTGTGGCAATTATAGCAAATATTCCACTTGAAGCCAATCTATGAGTGAATTGCCTGTAACGGTAAGACTTTTATACGTTCATATATATGCAATTCAAAAATTTTAGAAGTACCTATTATTTCCATAAAATTATATTTATATATATATATATATATATATATATATATATATATATATATACGGTAAATGCTGCACCAGTGCGAAGTTAGAACAAATATTGATCCACCTATTTTACGTATATACTCAGCTCTGCGCCGCGCAAACTGATATACTTTAATCAATCCTTGATGCGCTTGTGACGTCCGTGGATCTGCAGTTACTAGTTTTCAACATACTCGTCAGCGATTTGACCAATATTTATTTGTTTCTCTGATTACTCTATGTTTCTTTGATAGATATTTTTTTTTGTGTTTATTATTTTGATATATTGAAGCAGTGTTTTTGTTTTTCAAGTCCACCTTAGACAATATCTATCTATATAATAAAATATATCTAATAAAAATTATCTCCCCTTTAAGACTAAAATTATGCTTGTACAGTTACTTATAATACCAATCATTGATTATGCTGACGTGTGCTACTCGGATTTAAACCAAAATCTTCTTAGCAAGCTAGAGCGCCTACTCAACAATTGCGTCAGATACATTTTCAATCTTCGTAAATTTGATCATATCTCTCACTATCGCTCTCGCCTTAAATGGCTCACTATTAAACAGAGGCGTGACTCTAGAATTTTGCTTGTTCTCTTCTCTATCTTAAATGATCCATCCACTCCTTCTTATCTCAAGGAGAAATCTCAGTATATTTCCTCAACGCATGATAGAACTCTGCGGTCCTCATATAATAATAAACTAAGTATCCCACTACATTTTACTAATTTTGTTGGTAAATCCTTCACCATTCAGGCTGCACTGCTCTGGAACTCCTTGCCCGATGACGTCAGAAATACATCTAATAAGACTGCCTTTAAAATATTGGTACACAAGCACTTTAATGATAGTTAGTATGGTCAATTTGGTTACCTTTATTGTTATTTTATTTATAGGTTTATGTTATATATCTATTTGTATTTATAATATGTATATATTTATGTACCTATATATTTGTATGTAAATATAATATATTGTCTGTATTATATTTTATAGTATATAAGTTTATTGTATTTATATATATATAATATTAGTTTATTTTTATGTTTATCAGTAGTTTTTTTTTCCTTGATTTACTCTATTGTTCATTTTATTTTGTCACCTATCACCTAATTTCCACACGTCCCGGGTTGACTGGGAGAGAATGCCTAAAGGCATTAAGTCCGCCCTTTGTAATCCTTTAATTAAGGTGCAATAAAGTGTAAATAAATAAATAAAAATAAATAAATATCGGTTCTGCCACCGCCAAAGAAACGAAACGGCAACGTCGCGAATTTTTTCAGCCAATCCGATTGTTTGATGTGCTCTGATTGGCTCATTTAAATTTGCTTTGTCACTCTTTCCTCGTTCATTATTTCTACATGACCAAACCACCGAAACATTCCTTTCTTAATCCTTGTCACAACGTCATCTTGCAAAACACACTTTTCTCTTATCACACTATTTTTCACCCTGTCATTCAGATTCAGCCAGCAAATGATGATACGTTTAGAATATTAAACTACACGAGTAAGTATTATTGGTATGTGGTATTTTAGGACAAGTACGTGTAAGGTTACCCTATACTAGATGCAGTGACAACTTGTTAAGAGATGCAGGAAGTCAAGGACCGTTCTTTGGAGGAAACATATGTTCTGCAGTGGACTTGTGTTTTGCTATAATGATGATATGATAATGAAATGTTTTTAAAATTATATTTGTGGGCCTTTCGTGCAGTTTGAAATTTTCAGCAATATATTGTGGAATTTGTCGAACGTTTAACTCATCAATTATCAAAAGTTTTCTTGTTTATAAAACAACAAACTCCAAGAATGCTAATATCTGACATGATGTAAAACAAACCGTACAAGTTAAAAACCTTTGTATTCACCGCAGCATTGCTGTAATTTAAAATTACGTTAATCTTAAAGACTTTTCTTGTTACAATAAGCTTTGCACAATCCACACAAAATATTGAAAACAACTTTATCTGGAAAGATATTTCATAATATTATGTTGAACAAACATCAAGTTTGGGGAGCAACGGTGGCTTTGTTTCGCAGCTGTTGTTGTTTAGAATTATAAGCATTGTATTGTGTTGTTGCGTCATGTCAGCTTTATGTTATAAGAATTAACGGCTAGATTTTTTTTAATTTAGTATAAAGGACTGTAGTGGCTGCGTATATTACTACATTTCATCATCGTGTAAGTGTTGTAAGAGGCGACAACTATGGGAAATATTTGGAAACCTTATTGTTTTTGATAGATGGCTCCAGTGGATATACCATCAAACTCATTTACGTCAGAACTAGATGCTATAATTGTTAAGCTACATGTCAAGCTTGATAATAAAGGCTTATTCTTCATACTATGAGAGAGGCCTATGTCTAGGAATGGACTTTTAAATGTTGTTGAGAAGAATAAGAAAGTAATCTATATACAATTAAATAAAATTGAAGTGTCTGTTTGTAATGTCAAAGTAACAGCTTTTAACTAAATGCATATGAAAGTGTATACGGTACATAAGTACCGTGTTTTATAAAACAAAAACACAATTTTTAATATTTTTGTCTGTCTGTCGGTCTGTCTGTCTGTCGGTCTGTCTGTCTGTCTGTCTGTTTGTTCCGGCTAATCTCCAAAACGGCTGGACAGATTTTGACGGGACTTTCGCTGGCAAATAGCTGATTTCATAAGGAGTAACTAAGGCTACTTTTATTTTAGAAAAAGGATTAGGGTTCCGCGCAAAAACATAAAAACCCTATTACACGAGCAAAGTCGCGGGGAACAGCTAGTATATTTATAAAGTTGCAATTTAATAGCTTTAGACGACTGATGGTTTTTCTATTATCACTATCTGATATCACACATTGATTTTTGAATAATTTTTCAGATATGACTTTCAGAATTGAAATTCAATATGTTATAATTTATTGAATTTCTAATATGACAGGCACGTAGCGCAGTGGCAATCCATTTGCTTTCTGCTAATCCCGCAGAGGATTGACACAAACACGTGCGTGTACGAGTATATCCTCCATATAATTAATTGAAGCCTAGGTGTTGGTTCTTCCCCCTCGAACAGCTACTAAGCTTGGCTTGGTCACCCGCAGTGAACTAAGCGGAAACCACAGGCTAGCCCGAGGTGAAAACCCGGCCCGGGGTGGCTACTTCGAGTGTGGCGAGCCCACTTTGGATGTGTGTTGGTTGGAGAGAGGGGTGTCCTCTCCCCCTACCGATGCAGCCAAAGTGGAGTCGCGGAGGAAGAGAAGTATTTGGTATGGCGATGCGTCATTCGCCCTATCCTCTGCGACTCTAACGGGGCTGCACTGTTGATTCGGTGGTGGTGAAACTGCGCGAGGAGAAGAATGTCGATATTACAAGGCTCTCTACTCTCCAATGTGGTGATCCGCAATGATGGTGTAAGCTAGGCACCACCACAACAAGTCTATTTTAGATCGCTTGATCAATAGGAAAGTCAACTTTTGTCGATCTCTCGCGTAGTGTTAATTTACAAATAAGTTAGACTAATTGCTGATTAGAGAATAAATTTAGAAATCTAATTAGACTATATATAATGTGTGATTTCCATCCTTTCTTCCCCTAATTAGACTACGCCTACGATTAAAAGTCTATCGCCGCACATATTTACGATAAAATAAGATCTTGTATACACAAAAATGACCACTTCTGGTATAGGCTAATGTTGGTAAATGAATATTCGCCAAGTACATCTCTACGTATTATTTTTAATTTGAAAAAATTTGAAAAAATAATTCCTTCAACATTGTTCTATTAATTTTAATTCAGCGGTACCGGATAATTCAATTTAATGAAACAGCAGTTTTTGTACGTAATAGAGCCATGTTGCAGCTATATTAGTACTATAGTTGTAGCACGAATGGGTTGGCTCGACCGGGGAAGGACCACGCTCTCACAGAATACCAGCGTAAAATAGCAGCTTAACATTGCTGTGTTTCATATGGTGAGTGTAGAGAACCGGAGATCCTTTTTACTGGAAAAGAGGCATTCCATCTTAGTCCTCACGGGTGACAACGCATCTGCGTTTGGATTCGCAAACGAGGATAAATGTAGATGCCTATGGGCCACAGTAACCACTTACCATCAGGTGGACTGTGTGCTCGTTTGTCACCCTGTCCTATAAAAAATAGCAGTGCCGTTCAGAATTAATGCCGTTACATTTATACCTTTAACAGCTTTTCTGCCGACTTCCAAAAAGGAGACGGTACTCAAATCGACGCGTATGATTTTTTTTATGTGTGTTACCTCATAACTTTTTACTGGGTTGACCGATTTCGATGATTCTTTTTTATATGAAAGCTGAGACTTCCGTGTGGTTCCATATGAATTTGATCAAGGTCAGACCAATAGTTTTTGAGTTATTTGAGTTATTCTTAATAACTTATATTAAAGTCGGCTGTACAAAATTTTTAATTTTAAATTATTTATTGATATTGTATAGTCACAAAATAGCTAGTCTTTCGATTTTCTACAGAATAAGAGTACATTTCGGAGAGTGTGCACAGAAATTGTCCGTCGCTGATCAAGACATGTACGATATTTTTTTATAAGATACAATTAAAAACATTCACTATGTATACGTTTAAAATGTATGAAACTTAAGTAAGTTCTTTCCTTACACAATTTCATAATATTTCACCATTCCCATAACCAATAAGGTGGAATAAAATGGGTAAACGCCGTAATGTTTCATATAGAGATATCTAGAAAATGTATGCTACAACATCTTAAACATTAGCTTGTAGATGTAGATTCAAAAAGCCGAAGCAACAATATAATACGTTCAAGTAATAGTGTAAAACGCGCCTTCTTGAAAATTTTTTTTTTTAATTATGAGGACAATGGAGTTTTGAAGGTATCGCTCCTCCCCCAGTGCTTGCTTGATGTTCTATAAAAAGTGTTGAAACCTTCGTCTTCGTATAGAATATTAAATATGCTAGCAGATCACGCATTCTTTGTGTCTTTTATTATATCTCCATGAAATTTTGACCTTAAAATGTATAATTTTTACAATAGATTTGAATAAAATGTAATGACATACTTAACGTTTTGGGTAATTCAATAACAATATTATTTTTATCCTATAATATTATTATAGGATAAAAATAATATAATAATATTTTCAATTTTTGAGTATATTCATCCCCAAAATATTGATTAAAAAATGGTTGTATGATTTACAATACATCACAAAGTACAATTCAGTCGTGTTGTGATAGCGTTAGAGAATCCAATTAAAACCATCCTGAGGGTATCGTTGAAGGCGACAGAAGCAAAAAAGGCAGCAGCATCTTCCTCTTAACAAGTCAAAACAATAAAGAAATCTGCAATTGAAAACTCGACTGCTAAACATGGCAATTAATCTTACATATCACAGAATACCAGTGTAAAATAGCAGCTTAATACTGCTGTGTTTCGTATGATGAGTGTAGAGAACCTTTTTTACTGGAAAAGAGGCATTCCATCTTAGTCCTCACGGATGACAACTCATTTGCATTTGGATTCGCAATCGAGGATGGATGATATGATTTTGATGATGATGATGGATGGTAGATGCCTATGGGCCACAGCAACCACTTACCATCAGGTGGACTGTGTGCTCGTTTGTCACCCAATGCTATAAAGAAATATCATAAACTCTCCCTATGAGGCAATCAATAGTGGTTTGGACTCAATGGAGACCCATGTTCAGCAGTGGACTTTTGATAAACTGTAATTAATGAATAAACAATAAAATACTATTTAATTCATCAAACATAATGTCAGAATAGATATTATGATAACCAGATGTTGCGCTATGAGCAGTAGGTACGTGTTATAATGTCCAAAGCATACACTTTACGACGTGACTAACTTTTGGCACTTGATATTGGCCTCGTCGCCAATGGCACATAACTGCTGGCCGCAGCGTCCCAAGGTTATTAGGTAAAGAACGATTACAGATTATTTAGGCAGCAAATAAGAATTTGGTAATTTTTAAATCAAATCTAGTTTATTATAATTATTTCATCTTTACGTTTTCCATATGCGATTTAAATATATTAGCAAAATTTTCGTAATATTTATTTACTTTTTATATAGAATAAGAGTGACAAACGAGCACATAGTCCACCTGGTGGTAAGTAAATGCTGTGGCCCATAGACATAGATATATTATATTAGATCTCAGAGTGACAAAGCATCTGCGCGCTTTGTGTTTTGGAAGTTATTTGAAAGTCTCGATGGGCTGCAGTAGACACATTGAATCGATGTTGCTATATTTAAAATTTAAAATATCTATTATATAAATTTTATATTTATCAGTAGTATCAAATTTTACTTATCTCAAAGAGAAAGCACAAAGGAAGCGTTGCGACTAACTAAGTAACAATGCCGTTCCGTCTTTGTAACGCAAAATATTTCGAATATCGCTCTTATGCCGCTTATTCGAGTAAATTTCATATATTGCTAGGCAATAGAATATAATAGATGCCATAAAATACATAATTTGGGACGTTTAGGCAAAGGAAAACGCAAAAAAACTTTACCGAAATAACAATGCCACGTGTCATTTAATGCAATATATAAAAATTTATATTAGTTTCATTGTTAGTCTCTTTTGTGTTCTTTCACCATTCATACGATTAAGATAAAACTTTGGTAAGTGTATGTCAGACACAGCTAGTAGTATGTATGCGAGTATGTCTTAGGCACAGGCCTCCTCTATTATTTGGGGTTTAAGAAATAGTAACGAGTACGCTGAGCTAATAAAATAAAATAAAATAAAATGTTTCGAAATTAAGAGACGTCTCGTAATTTCGAAACAGTTTAGTTTATGATTAAGCATCACAATACAATTAAATATTGCTGATATTGTGATGTATTTTATATAAGCCATTTATATAAATATTCAACCAAAACAATTTTTTTGGGCTAATATTGCCCATAAATATAAAAAATCAATCACTTAGTTAATATTAATATTAAATACAATCAGTACTGTCAGAGTAAACAATGCAGCAGTAGCATATTGTTTACCCTAAATATTATTTAATAATAAACCACTGATTAAATTATGCTTATCCATTTGAAAGCATGACAAAATATATAGGGAGAATCAACAGGCTTTTGGTAAGACCATTTCCCTGGTCATTAGCAACGTATGTAATGTGGCTTCATTAAATATGCCTACAGAACTACAGTTATATTTAGTATAATAAAGTCGTATGTCTTATCTTAAATATTTATAGTTCTATGTGGTATAGACACGAGGCAGTGAATTACGGCTGTACGCGAATAGCACCGCTGACGAAGGAAAGACCACCCATGCACAGAGCAGTTTTTTGTACTTATTGTGTTTGGTGTATGATCAAGAATCTTTTTTTTTTAAAATAGGCTCACTTTTGACCTACATCTGGTCCGAGGGCAAAGATGAGATCTATGATGGAGCGAGTTTGCCTAGGTGAAGCATGCTAACATGCACCTTGAAGAGGTTAAGTTTATTTATATGAAGTAATAGAGCCCCGCTGCAGCTATATTATAGTTGTAGCACAAATGGTTCAACTCAACCAGGGAAGGACCATGCTCTCACAGAATACCAGACTGAAGAAGCAGTTTAATGCTGCCGTGTTTCGTATGGTGAGTGTAGAGAACCGGAGATCCCTTTGTACTGGTAACGAGGCATTACATCTTAATCGCCAGGCACATTTATTCTTAATCGATGATAAATGTAGGCGCCTAAGAGCCAGAGCAATCACTTACCATCTGGTGGACTGTGTGCCCGGTTGTGCTCCTTATTCTATAAAAAAATATATACTCGAAAAAACAGACGCCGGTAGGGCATTTTATTCCTTCGCTGTGCGTGCTATAAAATATTAATTAAAGCGCTTATTGCGAATATTCGGAATATCAAGCAAGTGTGGGTGGTAGCCTGCAGTATGTCTGGTACTCCAGTGGGAGAACAGAGATGGCAGTATGAGCTTATGAAACTCATGAGCACACTCTCCGAAGTACAATCTTTAAAAGACTAGCAAACAAACAACTTGGTTGCGGTGAAATAAGCTGTAAAACTTTGTTTCCACCAGCTTTTTGTCGCCGATAATCCTTTTGGCTCTGCGTTATACTGAGTCAAGTGCGTGCAACACTCTGATTTTCGTGAGGTTCACTTAAAGCGGGAGAAAGTGCCGCCGCTGATTAACTATATTCTTCTCTTTAACTTTATAAACCAACTACCAACTGATGACTCAAGAACTTAACCAACTGATGGGGAACTCATTGGTAGACCACTGGGACGCCCGAGCCCTCCTCCCCTCTCCGATATGACCACCAGATCCTTTCATACAGTCGCCAACTGGCACATTGGAGCATTTCGGGATTTTTCGCGAGTTAGCGAAATCTCCAAATCTCTCTCAAAATGAATCGAGAAATGAAAGAGGAGTGGGGCAATATTATGTTACTGATATCAACTTAAAATATTTCAAAAAAACTGCTGTTATCGACCCGCATACTAAGTGTGACAACGACGGCAAATATCTACCCCGTAAGGCAATTTATGGGGGTAGCCTATGTTCAGCAGTGGACTTTGATAGACTGTGATAATGATGATAATGATTTGTATAGGCGGGGTAAGAGAATTCACCACTCCATGTCGTCACGTGTGTGTCGCAAAATGCGATTTTAAGACTTTTCATGAGATTTTAACAGGTGGATATTCTCTGTCAATATTTTCCTTATACGATGTTGCCATGGCACATGGTAGAGCTCTGAAAATTTTAATTAAACAACGTCATTGTTGTAGTCGCAGATCGAAATTGGTTTATTCACGTTTGATGAAATATTAAAACAAACGTTATTTATCCCCTGAACAGCTCGTACACACACGTTTTAGATAATTAATATCCACAGTGAAACCATAATAACTGGTAAATCTTTAATTAATTAACTAATTTCAATTTTTTATTAATTTATTTATCAGCTAATAATACAGATGTAGGTCTTATTAACATTTAAATACCACGGAGGTTTGACTTGATGGTAAATAATTAAGTTTACGTCAGCATACTATGTATAAAATACAGTCTAAGTAAGTGTGAGTAGATACTAGGTATAGTAAGAGTATAAAGACTAAGAAGGTAAGTTAACAACTTAATTAATGAAGTTGTAAAAATTATTTTATGAGTAAATGTATTAACAGAAATTTAGTACACTCCTAGCCATGTTGTAACTTTCTACAATTGGTGACGTATATAGAAAACTATGGCTATAATCAGGAATAAATTGAAATATCATCTCATCTTAATCATCCAAAGTCTAATTTAAGCAAAAGATGATAGTATTATAAAATTTAAAAACCCTATTATAACCGAAAATACAAGAATAAGTATAACATTAGCCTTGTATACTTGTACACTGACAGTTTAAGAAAACTATACCAGGAAACATAACAACGTCGCTCTTACGCTAAGCCTAAACTTGTCAACGTTAACTTGAAAGTACTCAACATCCCGCACAAAGAAGTACTGAGTCTTCTTTCTTGTTATAAAAAGTACAGCACTTGGCTAGAACAAAAAGTTTACAAACGCTTCTTTGTAGCTTAAAATAAATGGTTTCTAAAAGGATTTTTCAACCAATCGCTTACTGTCAATGCCTTGAGTTAGTTTAGTTACTGTTATTTTTGAAAGAGAACTGTCTTTCAGAATTTTAGGTAGTTTTTGTTCGTTAACTAGTTTTAATTTTATTAGAAAAGTATATTTTAATCATCCGAATGCATGGTTTTGAGTAGAAGTAAGATAAACCTGATTCTATTCCTGACGCATCGCCAGACAAACTTACAATCAAACACACGTTTACTTCACTTTTTAATATCAATGTAACACTTTTTTATAAAACTGAAATGATAAGCTCACTCACAGTACATCTGTTACAATCCGAGTACTTAGATGGATTGCCTCATGAACTGTAATTATAGTGAATCTCATTACGCTTCTGACATCTATTTTTCGTCATAAAAGGATAGTACTTAATCAGGTGGACTCTTACTAACTAATCAGAAATGAATTCTACTAGCTAGTAAATTTTATATTACTTAGATAAAATCTTATTCAGATTGTCAGTGAGTTACTTTAATAGGCGTCAGCTAAAAATCGGCGCCACTTAAACACTAGCACTATGATTTAACGTTGCAATAATATTAGGCTTTTGATACCGATATATTATTGCAACGTTGTAATACTTTATAATTATTTAACGTCTGTTAATCTACTAAAATGTATTTCGTTTATTTAAATAGGAGTGACAAACGAGCACACAATGATACCTGATTGTAAATGGATGCTGAGAACCATAGACACTTACATCAATACCCGATCAAAAACCAAAATATAAACGTCATCCTTGAGGAATAAGTTGATATGCCTCGTTTTCATTAAATCTTACTGCGCAAAACCAAAATATTATAAAAATGGAATAGACGTAAAGGGCTGAGTGAAGACAGAAACATGATTCACAATAATCTCGATAAGAAATTATAAGGATGACAGACACTAAGTCACTATTTTAATATGCACTTTGCAGACATTCCGGCAGGCGAAGTGTAGGGCGTCCCCCCACTAGATGGAGTGAAGACCTGGTAAGATATGCAGGAAGTCGATGGATGCAGGTGGCTCAGGACCGTGCTTTGTGGCATTCCTTGGGGGAGGCCTATGTTCAGCAGTGGACTTGTGAAGAGTTGTAATGATGATGATGATAAGACATTCCATAATTAAACTGTGTAAAACTTGTCTCTAATGAAAATAATTAACTTTCCTATACTCTAGCGTTGGTCTGTGAGACCGACAAAACACATTTTCGTAATTATTTTTATGCGCGAAAATCCTTGGAAGTTGATTTCCTTGCTAGCTGCCGGATTTGTTGCTAACTTCATTTTGGTGCATGCCGTGCGTTCATGCGAAACATACGTGTTGTAGCATTTGGCGTCAATTGGTCCGTAAGACCGACAACGGTCAAACTATATAAACTATTAATGTAACATATTTAGTGCATTTATCTATATTTTACAAACTTTGAATACTTTATGACGTATTTATAGGATAAGGTATATAGGTTTAGCAGTGGTAGAGACACGCGGCAGCTTTTGCTGTCGCACGGATGGGCCGGCTCGAACCGGGGTAGTACCACGACCTCACAGAAAACCAGCGTGAAGTAGAGGTTTACCTCTGCGTTTCGCTTGGTGAGTGCAGGTGGCCGGAGGCCCTTTTTACTGGAAATGAGGCATTCCATCTTAGTCGTCACGGGTGACAACGCATCTACATTTTGATTTGTAACAGAGGATAGATGTAGATGTCTATGGGCTGCAGCAACCACTTATCATCAGGTGGACTGTGTGCTCGTTTGTCACCCTCATCCTATAAAAAAAAAAAAAAAAAAAGGTATGTAATGTACATACATTTTACTTTACATACGTCATATCATATGTTGCTCTATTTAATGTTTTAACCAATTTTGTTATTTTTTTAGATTATACTTCATATCAAAATGGACGATAATCGAATTGGATTGCTGCAGGAAGAATCGAAAGGAAAGTTCTGGTTCTAGCTATAAAGATGAAAATGACAGTGAAGTAGAAGACTATGTGGAGGCACAAAAAGGAGATACGGCACCGAGCAATACGATTCGTAAAAACAAAAGGGAATTGCGTAAACAATTCACGGAAATACGACTAAGAGCCGAAAAGTCCAGTTTATATGGGCACCGAGGCAATTGCAGTCTTGTATCCTATGTATCGCAAAATGGCAAAAATGTCCATCTTGTATCCAGCATGGACGATGATGCACAGATCAGACAGATAAACCAGATATGATAATAAACTACAATAGAACCAAAGGTGGAGTTGATACCGTGGGTACAAATAGATGGCCAATGGTGGTATTTTATAGCCTAATGAACTTAGCAGGTATAAATACGTTTATAATATACCTGCACAACAAACCTACTAAGAATATTAGCCGTAGGATCTTTCTTGAAGCCTTAGCATACTATCTGATCAATCCCCAACTTAGACGTCGGACTCTCACTATCTTGCCCAGAACCATAAGCCTCAGTCTCTCCGAAATATATAAATTAGATAGATCCAAGTCTTCAGCAACATCTAACAGTAATAAAATTGGTCGCTGTGGATACTGCTCATCAAAAAAAAATAAACCGCAAGACACGTTACACGTTACCTGCAAAAAATACTTTTATTTGAAATATGCTGTAACCGTATGCCTTGATTGATATGGTGAGGCTCAAAACTAAGTCAAAAATAGATAAATATGTCCTTTGACGTGTTGTTTATTAGTATTAAGAAGTTTATTTTGTTTTTAAAATGAAGTACCGATTTTATTTTTGTTTTCCTAGTACTTTATGAAAAAATCTCAAAATCGAAGACTGATTTTTGATAGACTGAAAATCAGTGAAATAATTAATAAATGAAGTATTATTCAAACTATCTTGTTTCACTATATCGTAAACTTTAAAATGATAATAATATTTTTTGGGCTTCATTATAAAAAAATATTTTATAACCATCGGTCTGTGAGACCGTGCGCGAGTATAGGTGTTACAAAATTTGGCACGAATATAGGAGTGTTAATAATTACGTTATACTCAGAACATATTTTACTCATTCATTTAGTAAATAAAAAGAAATCGAACAAACCAAGCGCTCGCAAACCGCCCCGGCCAGGTCCGCCAAGACATATTTAGTGTAGGACGTTCCTAGCTTTTCATTAAATTCTCTCCGCTTTAGTACTAATTCACTAGACAAATTCGATGACAAAGGCAACATTTTCGTATATACACACAGAGAGGGCCTTGTCTATAAATATTTTATCTATCTTAAGTGAGGAATTCATTCTGCTATATAATTACATAACAGTATCTATTTACAATTATTATACAATAAATAAATAGATAAAATGTAAGGCCATTGCAGACGCCTTCTCTAGCTAAATAAATCAAGACTTTTCTAGCTAAATAAATGAAGACTTTTCTATTTTATTCTCATAATTGATTATTTTCGTGGATTAAAATTCAAAAAAGAAATTAATGGATTATTCAAATATGCATGAAAACTGAATTTCAAACTTTCATTACAATTTTACACGCATACACGTAATACACTACAAATAAAGAACGTATAAAAAGAAGTTTTAGTTGTTAGGTCTGTGGTAGAGAGTATCTGTGTTCTGTGTTTTAGACAATAAAAAGGCAGTAAAATTCTAAATATGATTTTAAAATCATTTTATGAAATAGTCAACTTATTTCATAATAAATTGTTTATTTTATCGAAACTCTTAACGCCACATCCATATATTTACATTGATTTTATTTGAACCGCTTCACCATTGCTCTATATTACACGTTTGTCAAGACCGAAGTAATTTCTGAAAGGAGCTTAGAACAAAAGGTACCTTTATATTACCTTATCTTTAAAAAGACACGAAATATTATATTCCTTTCTCACCCCTTTTCATGAGCGATAGAGCCACGCTGTAACTTTAATATGGCTTCATTACGAATGGGTAGGCTCATCTGAGATGGGACACAATCTCACGGAATACCAGCGTAAAATAGCAGAATGAACGTGTTGTGTTTCGCATGATTTTATAAGAACTAGAGACCATTTTCACTGGTAACGAGGTATGTCATTTTAATCCAACAAGAGACGACGCATCTTCATATTGATTTTTTGTCAAAGATGAATAGAGATGTCGTTTACCTGTGGCGTCATTACAATTTTACTATTTTTATGTTATTATTATATTAATTGCCGTGTAGTGGCGGTTAAGAATATCCACTACCCCATATCTTCCCGTGGGTGTCGTAAAAGGCGACAAAGGGAAACAGGCAGGAGATGGGCAGCAGCATCTTCCTGATAATAGTCAAAATAACAATAAAAAAACTGCGGTTGCCAACCCGCTCGCCAAGCGTGGCAACTATGGCAATATACCCCCCATGAGCAATGACAATAATAAACGGCCCCCAGTCCCCGGCGGCCCCGCTATTCCTGGCTACGGTGGCGACCATGGTAACGGCGGGGCAGGGGGTGCTAAGAATCTCCGGTGGAGGTTCGGTTGCCACCTACGACGACTCGACCTGGCAACATACAACGCACGCACCCTGAGGACTGACGAGAAGATTGTGGAGCTGGAAGAAGAGATAGACAAGTTACATTGGCATATTATAGGATTATCCGAAGTCCGAAGAGAGGGGGAGGACACAGTAATCCTCGAATCCGGCAACTTGCTCTATTACCGGGAGGGCGACCATCTGTCCCAAGGAGGTGTCGGATTTATCGTCCACAAGTCTCTCGTTAACAACGTTGTAAAGATTGAGAGTGTGTCGACGAGGGTTGCGTACCTTATACTCAGAATCACCAAACGGTATTCGCTGAAGGTCATACAGGTTTACGCACCAACCTCGGCACACCCCGATCAGGAGGTGGAGGAAATGTATGAGGATATCTCTAGAGCCATGCATTCCTCCAAAACCCAATATACGGTGTTAATGGGAGACTTCAATGCAAAACTAGGCACAAGAGAGAACGGTGAGCTGAAAGTAGGGAAATTTGGAATAGGGCAACGGAACCCAAGGGGCCAGCAGCTGGCCGACTTCATGGAGAAAGAGGGACTCTTTATGATGAACTCTTTCTTCCAGAAGCGGCCCCACAGGAAGTGGACCTGGTCGAGCCCCGACGGTTCGACAAAAAATGAGATTGACTTCATTATGACGACCAGACGACAACTGTTCAGTGATGTCTCAGTGATCGCGAGGGTGAAAACCGGCAGCGATCACCGAATGGTTAGAGGCACACTGAACCTAAACGTTAAGTTGGAGAGGTCTCGTCTAATGAAGTCAACGCTCCGTCCCCCTCGTGCTCTAATCCAAAGTCCCGAAACCTTTCAGCTCGAGTTACAAAACCGTTTTCAGTGCCTAGAAGACTGCAATGAAGTGGACGATTTGAATGACAAGCTCGTGGAAACTGTCCATGCGGTCGGAGCTAAGTTCTGCAAGACCCGCCGCAGAAGAACACAAAAACTCTCCGATCACACTCTTAATCTCATGGCTGTTAGACGGGAGATGAAGCTACATTCTTCAACAGATTTAACAGCATACAGGCAACTGAACAGACAGATCTCCAAATGCATGCGGCGGGACCTACGCAAATTCAATACAGCTCGTATTGAAGAAGCGATCGAGCGGAACCAAGGCTCCAAAGTCTTTGCCAGAGATCTTTCTGCCAGAAAGCGCCAACTGTCAAAGCTGAAGATAGAATGTGGCAGCATCGTTTCCGGGGCACCTGAGATTTTGAGTGAGATTGAGAGGTTCTATGGGCAGCTGTACACGTCATCGTTGGAGCCGCACGCAAGTGTGAGTAACGATCCAAGAGCGAGTCTTATCCGACATTATTCCGATGATATCCCGGACGTCAGTCTGAGCGAGATTAGAATGGCTCTCCAGCACCTTAAAAACGGCAAGGCCCCAGGCGAGGATGGAATTACAGCGGAGCTTCTGAAAGCGGGTGGAAAACCGGTACTTGAAGTCCTTCAGGAGCTCTTTAATTCCGTCCTCCATGGTGGCATTACACCGGAGGCGTGAAGCAGAAGTGCGGTGGTCTTGTTCTTCAAGAAAGGCGACAACGCTCTCTTGAAGAACTACAGACCGATTTCCCTTCTGAGCCGCGTCTACGTGCTGTTTTCGAGAGTCATTACGAATCGTCTCGCGCGCAGACTTGACGACTTCCAGCCTCCCGAACAAGCCGGTTTCCGAAAAGGCTTTAGCACCATAGACCACATACATACCCTTCGGCAAATTGTACAGAAGTCCGAGGAGTACAATTTGCCACTATGTCTGGCGTATGTGGACTATGAGAAAGCCTTTGATTCCGTCGAAATTTGGGCGGTGCTGCAGTCCCTTCAGCGATGCCAAGTTGACTGTCGGTATATCGAAGTGTTGAAGTGCTTGTACAGTAGGGCTACGATGGCTATCCGAGTACAGAACCAGAGTACGAAACCTATCCAATTGCAGAGAGGTGTAAGACAGGGTGACGTCATATCCCTGAAACTCTTTACCGCTGCATTGGAAGATGTTTTCAAGCTTCTGGACTGGAAAGGATACGGTATCAACATCAATGGCGAGTACATCACTCACCTTCGATTTGCCGACGATATAGTCCTTATGGCAGAATCGCTGGAGGACCTAAGCACTATGCTCAATGACCTCAATAGTGTTTCCCAACGGATAGGTCTTAAGATGAACATGGACAAAACAAAGATCATGTTTAATGTCCATGTCACACCTATGCCGGTAGTTGTTGGGAACACTAAGCTCGAAGTTGTTGACGAGTATGTTTACCTGGGACAAATAGTCCGACTAGGTAAGTCCAACTTCGACCGAGAGGTCAATCGACGGATTCAACTCGGTTGGGCAGCGTTCGGGAAATTACGGCACATCTTCTCGTCAGGTATACCTCAAAACTTGAAAACGAGACTGTACACCCAGTGCGTGTTGCCAGTGATGACATACGGAACTGAGACGTGGTCCTTCACTGCTGGCCGGATGAGGAAGCTCAAGGTCGCTCAGCGAGCTATGGAGAGGGCTATGCTCGGAGTTTCTCTGCGTGATAAACTCAGAATGAGGATATCCGCAGTAGAACTAGAGTGACCGACATAGCCCAACGGATTAGTAAGCTGAAGTGGCAATGGGCCGGCCATATAGCTCGAAGAACCGACAACCGATGGGGAAGAAAGGTTCTCGAGTGGCAGCCTCGTACCGGCAGGCGAAGTGTAGGGCGTCCCCCCACTAGATGGAGTGACGACCTGGTAAGATATGCAGGAAGTCGATGGATGCAGGTGGCTCAGGACCGTGCTTTGTGGCATTCTTTGGGGGAGGCCTATGTTCAGCAGTGGACTTGTGAAGGGCTGTAATGATGATGATTATATTAATTAATTAATAATTTTTACTTTATTGAAAAAGTTTAATTTTTTATCCTTTCAGAGGAGGATAAGCAATATCACTTTTGATTTTTGGTTTGATTTAAATAACAGCTTACAATCATGTATGTTACACAATTAACCACACAAAACAAATTAGAAATAGCATGGTAGCGATCACCTCATTCCTAGGGGTCATTTTTTTATAGGATAAGGGTGACAAACGAACACACAGTCCACCTGATGGTAAGTGGTTGCTGTAGCCTTTAGACATCTACATTTATCCTCGATTACGAATCAAAATGCAGATGCGTTGTCACCCGTGAGGACCAAGATGGAATGCCTCGTTTCCAGTAAAAAGGGTCTCCGGTTCTATACACTCACCATACGAAACACAGCAGCATTAAGCTGCTATTTTACGCTGGTATTCTGTGGGAGCGTGGTCCTTCCCCTGTCGAGCCGACCCATTCGTGCTACAACTATACTACTAATATAGCCACAGCATGGCTCTGCCACGTCATTTGGACATTTGGATATTTGAGCAGTTCAAATTTTGTATATTTTCTTGGATTTTGTTGTAAAATATTATACATCACCTCAAGAATGAATTACTGACTCGGTAGAGTCGAATTACTGATACTTACTAGCTTGTGTCTGTTACAAAAATAATATCACATATTTTTGTATAACTACTTTTATTTTTCTGTACGTACGAGTACATTTCTTTTTCATAAATGTATTGAGAGGCCAAAGTGAATATATTAATTTTCTGAATTTTTTGTCGCAGGCAATCTTTAGTTTTTAAATCATAGATTGCTCTTATGGCCCTCTTCTGTAAAACAAATATAATTTCAGTGTTAGCCGCGTGTCCCCATAGCAAAATACCATAGGACATTATGCTAAGGATAAACAAGTCTAGCTGTTTCCACACTGGTAATATTTCTTATGTTTATTACAATATATGCTGCAGAACTAAGTCCGCTTGCTAATTTTGATATATGGGGGCTCAATTGAAGCTTCGCATCTTGTGTTATTCCAAGAAAAATGGTGGCATCGGCAAGATTCAGTTCCTATCCATTTAATATTACATTATTATTTAAGTGCTTGATATTTGGAGTCATGAATTTCCTACATATCGTTTTAGTGCCATTTAAATGCAAGTTATTAACATTAAACCAATTAACTAATTTAGATATAGCATTAGTTTACCCACTCAACTGCCTTAAAAGTAATAACATTAAATTTTCACTCCCTATTATTTTACCCTGAGGATGTGGCTTTTCTTCCCATTTAAATTATAAATTCCCGTGTAGTGATGGGTAAGAATACTCACTACCCCATATCTTCCAGTGCGTGTCGTAAGAGGCGACAAAGGGAAACTGAGGCAGACGAGGGGCAGCAGCTACTTTCTGATAACAGCAAAAAACAATAAAAAAAAACTGCGGTTGCAAACTCGCTCGCCAAGCGTGGCAACTATGGCAATATACCTTCCATGAAAAGTAAATGAAAAATAAAGAAGAGACGGCCCCCAGTCCCCGTCGGCCCCGCTATTCCTGGCTACAGTGGCGACCATGGTAACGGCGGGGCAGGGGGTGCTAAGAATCTCCGATGGAGGTTCGGTTGCCACCTACGACGACTCGAACTGGCAACTTATAATGCACGCAAACTGAGGACTGACGAGAAAATCCTGGAGCTGAAAGAAGAGATAGACAAGTTGCGCTGGAATATTGTAGGACTATCCGAGGTTCAAAGAGATGGGGACGACACGGTAATCCTCGAATCCGGCAACATGTTTTATCACCGGGAGTGCGACCATCTGCCCTAAGGAGGTGTAGGATTTATCGTCCACAAGTCTCTCATTTTCTTCATAGGGGGGGGTATTTGCCATAGTTGCCACGCTTGGCGAGCGGGTTGGCAACGCAAGTTTTTTTATTGTATTTTTGCCGTTACCTGGAAGATGCTGCTGCCCATCTCCTGCCTGTTTCCCTTTGTCGCCTTCTACGACACCCACGGGAAGATATGGGGTAGTGGATATTCTAAACCGCCACTACACGGCAACACGGCCCAGTGCGTGTTGCCAGTGATGACCTATGGAACTGAGACGTGGTCCTTCACTGGTGGCCAGATGAGGAAGCTCATGGTCGCTCAGCGAGCTATGGAGAGGGCTATGCTCGGAGTTTCTCTGCGTGATAAACTTAGAAATAAGGATATCCGTAGTAGAACCAGAGTGACCGACATAGCTCAACGGATTAGTAAGCTGAAGTGGCAATGGGCCGGCCATATAGCTCAATGAGTCGACAACCGATGGGGAAAAAAGGTACTCGAGTGGAGGCCTTGTACCGGCAGACGAAGTGTAGGGTGTCCCCCACTAGATGGAGTGACGAGCTGGTAAGATATGGAGGAAGTCGATAGATGCAGGTGACTCAGGACCGTGCTTTGTGGCATTCTTTGGGGGAGGCCTATGTTTAGCAGTGGACTTGTGAAGGGCTGTAATGATGATGATGATGATGAAATTACCTAATCAGGTCATAAGTATAGTCACACAGTAAAAAGTTTTCTTTTAGAATGCTGGCCACAAAAAAGTTTAGTTCGAAATTCGAATTCAATTTCGAATTGTTCATGAAAATAAAACTGTATTCTTTTTAGAATTTTACTCATTTTTAAATATGAAGTGGACGCTTAAAGAAGACCGTGTTGCAGTTATTGCGTTGCATCGTTGCGGTTACGGGCCAATTTAAATTTTTGACATACTGAAAAATTTGAATATAACCAAAAGATTCGTTTATCTTACCATCAAACGATACAATGAAGACTCTAGTGTAGATGACAGGTCAATAAGTGGTCGCCCATGGTCTGTTAGGACTCCAGCAGTGATAAAAGCTGTGAAGACGCGAATTCAAGGAAATCCCAAACGTAAGCAGAAACTGTTGGCCCTTCAGATGGGGTTAAGCAGAACCACGGTGAAAAGGGTGTTAAATGAAGACTTAGGGCTTCAGTCATATCGAAGAAAAACAGGACATCGTTCAGATGCTCATCTAATGGACCTGAGACTGAAGAGATGCCGCGCTTTGTTGAAGCGGTACGCGGGAAAAAATATCGGGAAATTCTTTTTTCGGATGAAATAATTTTTACCGTAGAAGGGAACTACAACAAACAAAATGATAAAGTGTACACACACAGTAGTGATGAAGCAAGCAACCGTATTCCGCGTGTCCAACGAGGTCATTTTCCATCCTCGCTCATGGTATGGTTGGGAGTTTCTTATTGGGGCTTAACAGAGGTACATTTTTGTGAGAAAGGTGTAAAAACGAATGCAGTTGTGTATCAAAATACAGTCCTGACGAACCTTGTGGAACCTGTTTCTCATACCATGTTCAATAACAGGCACTGGGTATTCCAACAAGATTCGGCGTCAGCTCATAGAGCGAAGAGCACACAAGGCTGGCGGCGCGTGAAATCAACTTCATCCAGCACGAAAACTGGCCCTGCTCCAGTCCAGATTTGAATCCGTTAGATTACAAGATATGGCAACACTTGGAGGAAAAGGCATTCTCAAAGCCTCATCCCAATTTGGAGTCACTCAAGACATCCTTGATTAAGGCAGGCGCCGATATTGACATGGACCTCGTTCGTGCTGCGATAGACGACTGGCCGCGCAGATTGAAGGCCTGTATTCAAAATCACGGAGGTCATTTTGAATAAACTTTGGTGTCATAAAAATCTATGTTTTGTTGAGTTCATTTTGGTATATAAATGGTTACATAATGAATAAACTTGTTTCAATTATTTTATATTAAACATGTGGCAGAATTTATGACCTGACTAGGTATTTATTTATATAGATTTTTAATTTCAGACTGTCCAGTGTAAGTTAAATAAGTCAAATCAAACGCTACATAATTATAACTTTTAACAAAAAGTAAACACCGAGTCCAAATTGCTAAAAAAGAAATTATTTATTTGTGGTTTTTTTGTGGTTACTAGGTGTGAAATTTTTTCTTCAATTTTGTATGGGTCCACCCTTGAACTATAACATATATTATATCTTTAATAAAAAAAGAATCATCAAAATTGGTTAACAATCTTCGCAGATATCGCGTAATATACTCATACACATCATACATTTAAAAACATACAATCGAATTGAGAACCTCCTCCTTTTGGAAGTCGTGTAAAATACATATAATTAGTTTCATTCAATGAATATAATATAATAATTTAATCAATATTGATTATTACATATTACTTATTGAAAGTAATTTTTTTATTTACCACTAGTTCGGAAAATACCTATTTCAAGTATTGTGTAAATATAAGAAAATCATTATTCATTTTTATTCAAAACGTAGCGCGCTCGTATCGTTTGTAGGTATAAATAAAATTAAGAAAATATAAATCTCGTACTATACATACAAACACGATCGAATTAGGAATCTCTTCCTTTTTCTAATGGTCCATCCAAAAAGAGCCGAAATAAGAAGAAAACTTCATCTTTTAATAATTATTCAAAATCGGAACTATTCTAGTTTTCTCCGTATCCTAAAGTTGTTTTACAATAAATGCCTTGCATATTTCTTTTTCCCTTCAATATAAATAAAATAAGAACATAATCAATGTAGTCAAAGTCAATTACATATGCATTATTATTAAGGATAACTCAAAAACTAATGGTCAGATCTTGATCAAATTTATATGGGACCACATGAGAAGCACTAGTTTTCAAATAAAAAAGAATTCACCAATCCGTTCACCTAGAAAAAAGTTCTGGGATAACACACATAAAAATTGCAGTCGAATGGAATAACTCCTCATTTTTTAAATCGGTTAAAAATCCAGATTCGCAACAATTATTTTTAATCTATACAAATACAAATACTTGCTCTGTGTTGGATTCAAATTTGCGGCCCGCAGTGCTGCATATTAACGCTTACTCATGGCACTACCGCCCCAAGTTTATATAAACAGATTATTATGCAGATAAAACGAGACTAACCGTTAATACGGAGTCGTTTAACCGTCTTTAACCTATGTATTTATGTCTTTAATCTACCGTACTAAGCAAGACAAATGGTGTTCATAAATCTCTTAATGACAGTTTCAAAGCGCATATAAACGTAAGGTGTAATAGTGTCATCATGAAGTTGTATACATTATAAAATTTATTTTTATAATTATTAGACTGTTTAGCTCAGCAGAAATCGTCAACTGCCTTTTGCAATGGTTCATGGGCGGCTATAAAAATGAAACTTTTACCATATTTTCAGAAGAATATTAATTGGGAACAATTACTTTCCCCACTCTCATTAAAACAAGCCACAAATACGTCATACGAAATGATATGTGGGATTGTTAAAGAAAATATACCATTATCTGTATCAAGATCACTAAAATATCCTAAGTGGTTTTCACCTTCTTTAATTTACATCCTTAAAAGTAAAAATAAGGCAAGGGCTAAATGGAAAAATATACAGTAAATATCAGATTATGAAACATTTTCTATATCAATATTTCGTGACCAGCGTAAAAAAGCGTATGGTAAATATTTGGAATCACTTGAGGATGCTGTTCCTCATAATTTAAAATATTTTAGGACTTTTGTATCTCATAATAGAGGTAAGACAGGTATTCCTTAAAATATGATTTTAAGGGCTTCTTCGTGCGATCCTGGTGAAATTTGTAACATGTTCTCCTCCTTTTTTCAGTCTCTTTACGAAACTTCAATTTTATGTCTAGATACGTGGACACCACCAACTAACTTTGCTGATAATGGTGTTCTGATAAATGAACTTATTTTAATACGGATAAGGTAAAAAATTCTATAAATTCTTTAGTCACCTCTAAAGGAGCTGGGCCTAATGGCCTTCCCGCAATATTTTTTTATATGCCTCTGCATAATTAATTTAATAAATGCATGCGAGAGGGAACTTTTTTTAATATCTGGAAGCGTGCCAACGTCGTTTCCGTGCATAAAAATGGGTCAAAACTTAACATCGAAAATTATCGTCTAATTTCAATCTTATTTACTGCATCAAAACCTTGTGAAAGATTAGTACATAATAAAATCTTCCTAATTCTTCATAACACTATCATAACAGAGCAACATGGCTTCCTTAAACAAAGATCAACTATAACTAACTTGGCGCTTTATGTTAGTAAGCTATTTTTTAACATCGATAATCGAATACAAACAGATACCGTTTACACGAATTTCCAGAAAGCGTTTGACAAAACCAGGAACTACTTCTTAAAAAAATAGCATTTAATGGAATAAGAGGCAATCTATTAAGATGGTTTTCTTCAAATATTTTAAATAGAACCCAGACAGTTGTTTTATATGGCCACTGCTCTAAAACAATAACAGTAACATATTGTGTGCTACAAGGAGCTATCCTTAGTCCGTTGCTCTTCATCCTCTTTATAAGCGACATAAACGAATGTTTTCAGCACTCAAAATTTTTATTATATGCTGATAATCTGAAGGTTTATAAAACTATAAAAAATGAAAACGATTGTTTACTATTTCAAGAAGATTTTATTAATTAAAGCTTGTGCTGTGTACAAAATAAACTTTATCTTAGTATCCCAAATTGTCTTACAATATCTTTTACTAAAAATAAAAAAATGGTTAAATTCAACTATACCCTCTCCGACAAACTATTGCATATAAACTCTTTTGTTCGAGAAGTTGGTGTAATTTTGGACTAAAAGCTCCACTTCGATTTACATTTAGAAAAAACTGTAAGTAAAGCATATCAAATTTATGGGTCTTGTCATGAACTCATCAAACAAATTTAAAAAGCCTCCAACACATTTGTATATGCTTAAGTCCTTGATTGAGCCGCAATTAGAGTATACTTGTATTATATGGGACCGCTACTATGCAAAATATGGTGAAACAATAGAAAGAGTTCAAAGAACGTTTTTTTGAACGTTTTTCATATGATAAACTTTGTGTTAAATATAACTTAGTCACAGACGTTCATTATTGCAGGCTATGTTTTTGTTTAATATTTGTCATAAAAAATTTGATTGCCCAGCGCCTTTCAGCCAGATAGGATTAATCCAGATATTACTGAAACTTTTTTTTGTTTCAGAATTAACAGATTTTTTAATATTTTGTACCAAAATGATGTAGTATTCATGAAAAAATATTTAAAAAAAATATTCGTGGTCCGGAAAATCCGGAAAACGAGTGGCGTTATAACGTCCGGTAGTAAGATCGGCTACTAAAAGTAAAACATTTTTGGAATTAAATAAAACACAAAACATATGCTTACAATGGTTTATTTGCCAAGAATCTAAACTTTTAACAGTGGTAGAGCCACGCGGCATCTTTTGTTGTCACACGGATGGGCCGGCTCGAACCGGGGTGGTACCACGACCTCACAGAAAACCAGCTTGAAGTAGAGGTTTACCTCTGCGTTTCGCTTGGTGAGTGCAGGTGGCCGGAGGCCGTTTTTACTGGAAATGAGGCATTCCATCTTAGTCCTCACGGGTGACAACGCATCTACATTTTGATTTGTATTAGATAGATGTAGATGTCCATGGGCCGCAGCAACCACTTACCATCAGGTGGACTGTGTGCTCGTTTGTCACCCTTATCCTATAAAAGAAACTTTGATATGATAGGAAATAAAACATTTTTTGGGTGTAAATACAGCTGACATTTACGACAAATGAATTTTTTTTTTTACAAATAGTGCAGCGGCTTTGAGATTCTTCATATTCAATTAGATGATCAATGTGATCGTATCGCGAGGTTTCTCTATGGTTGCTGGGAGTACGGCAAGGTCCCCGTTTTTCGGTTCTTTTATACGTCTCCAATAATCCTCTGGCAACTACTCTACGAAAAGTTAAGTGTTCGTATTCCCCACCATCACTTTTGTACAACTGCCAGGCATTGTGTGTAGCCATATCCAAGCTATGACAAAATAACAGTGGTAGAGCCATTTTACTGGGAATGAGGCATTCCATCTTAGTCCTCACGGGTGACAACGCATATGCATTTTGATTCGCAAACGATGTAGATATCTATAGGCTGCAGCAACCACTTACCATCAGATGGACTGTGTGCTCGTTTTTCACCCTTATCCTATAAAAAAAAATACAATTTTTCCCCGGATCGAAGTTCTATAAGTATAAGCCAATATTTTGGTCAGTTCTATCGACTCCACCCATATTTTTGTTGTATGATTTTATGATAGCAGGTTGATCAATTAACACATATCTTTTCAATTGCTGAGAAAATCGCTTGGTTTTGTGAAGCGGCTCAGTTTGGCTCGGCTTGTTTCCGCATTAGAGGCGACACTTAAGACACTATTGTCATTCCATTTGCAGACTAAGATCTGCTTGGGTTGACTAGACTTATAGAAGAATGTGCCGCTTTCTGTTATTTTAAAAACCTTGTTTTCAGGTAGTGAGCATCTAGAGGTACGATTCTCACGAATAGTTCCTGTAGCTTTCAATCCTCTATTACTCAATTCGTGAAAAAGAGGGATAGAAGAAAAAAAGTTATCAAAAATAAATGAAATGGAGTGTTTGGATAGCACGATTGTAAAACATCATCAATGCTCAAAATTACACTTGCCCCTAATCCAAATTGTTTATTGCATGCTAGGATATTCGAAGAATGTCCCTGGTATGGCTCAAACCAAAAAACATACCCCAACCTAGTTGCACCTACCCACAGTTTATACCCCCATCTGATTGGTTTCCCGCGTATAAATTGTTTGCAACTATGGCCTCCATAGTATGGTACCATAGCTTCGTAAATACTATAGTTTTGTTCAAAACGTGCCATGTCTGAGAAAATTTTATTTAGTAAATCAAACAAAGGCCTAAGTTTCGCAAAAAATCTGTACGAATGACATTGTTGTCACAGCAATGTAAGTGATTCATTATCATTGTAAAACGATCCTTAGACATGGCATTATAAACAACATCAAAGTGAGTATCAGTAGATTTCTCCCAATACATATACCTGCGTGGTACCACAACATAATCGCTGTATAAAAGTATACCCAAAAAACACTTCATTCCTGAAGTAGTTATATTAGCGATGACATTCCTTTGGCTTGCGTAAAGATTAGAGTAATGTACCAAAATTTCGATTACTTCATTATTCACCATGCACTCATAGTAGTACAAAGATGACAGTAGATTTTTTGGGCCCTCACGATCCTGCCACTGTGTAAATTCACTTGGATTCTGCCTGTTGCGCCACGTATACTATTGGGTTTTGCTTGCACTAAGAGTGACGTTCCTCGATGAACAGCTTATAGATGGAGTGGAGCAAGAAGTAGAAGATATCTGTTGATCCATATCTTCTGGCAAGCATTCATTGGCATTTCGTATTCTTTTTGTTAACACAGGCAAAGATAAATCATTTTCAGAATCGTCACTGTCTGAAAACGTATCATCATAAGTAATCTCTGCTGGAGCTCTTAGCAGAGAACCTGAAAAGTAATAAATATATTATACAATTGATTGTGAGTTCAGTGACTGAAATGAATTTCGTAATATGCTCAAAAGAAATAACCAAACCTGGGAGATTATGTAATGTCACAAATTCTTCATTACCAGAATCTTCGTCTGTTATTTCGTTATTTGGATCTTCCGGTGGAAAAATGGTAATTTCACTGGGCAGATCGTCATCAGAATCTATATTGTGTAATGCATCAACTATGTCGTTGAGATTCAAAGGTCGTTTCGTCAGTAATCTAAAACATAATAGTAATAATAAATAGACGTCAATTTTACTACCGGGCGTTATAACGCCACAAGTTTTAACATAAGATAATTTTCATGCAAAACCGTGAAATTCAAGTTTATTTTATGTTATATTCATATTAAAATAACAGTTCTTTACAGGATCCTACGTTGTAGTGTTTAAAACTTTATAAGTATATTTAAAAAACTTGTCTTTTTCAAAGCAATCACACTGTTAATTAAAAACACGTCTTAACTTCAAAATAATGGACGCACTGTGACAAATAGTAGGTGCACATTAAAGACGGACCTGTTCTGATGACGGTAATGTAAGACGATCTTTGTTTATACAATACTGAACATGTAAATTTGGCAGGTACATTTATCATTCAATTAGTGGCGTTATAAAGGACGGTAGTAACAAGTGGGTTAGTACCTCGCCATATTAACTTACGAAGTATACGCCGACGATGTGTATTCGCCATTAGTGCTTGCCGTACTAATGCCGGCAAACGCATGTCACTGCGACGGTTGATGTCGGTATATAATGATAACTTTTTAGATATAGATATTTTTTGCAACATCTCTACCCAAGGCCAAAAAAACAACTATTGCTGCACTAAAAAAATATATGTTATTTTTTCCTTGTCATTTTTATAATATGTTACTTATATTATGTATAAAAATTTGCATAAGTTTGTTTTGTTTGTACTTAGCAAAACTTACACTTATCCAGTCAATTTATAAATTAAATTTATATTCTTGGTAATACTCATTGTACTACTGTTTGTTATCCCAAATAAATAAAAAAAACTTGGCGAGCATATTATTTCAGTGGGTCCTTCAGTCAGTGAGTGGTATTTCTCGTATATATATATATTTATTTATTTATTTATTTATATATATAATAATTTTGAGTGTATATATCTGATTCATCACGGGATGTTTGAAACTATACACTCAAAATTTAGTAAAGTTACTCATTTCACAATGTAAACGCTTACTAAGTACGGATTTCACGATAGTTAAAAAATTTAATAGGTTTCGCAATAAAATATTATCGTGCGCCCAGTGAGCGGGTGTCAGCTAGTTATACAAATAATCACTTAGCCAATAACAAATAATCAATTGGAATTTACTTACTAGAAAATATGTATTAAATTAAAAATTATGAGTTGACTTACACATTAAGCAATTTTAGATGAATTCTCGGTGAATTTTTAACCTTCATTTGCCTGGATCAGACAGGAGAAACGTATTCACCTCAATTAGTATTTGCTTTCTTTATCAATGTAACTCAGAATTTTGGAGAAAAATGCAAGACCTTGCCAGCCAAACGCTTTCAGTACGGCCCGCATGCAATACAACACATTTAAAACAACATTATCCATTACTGTTACAACATGTAAAATTCCACGGACACGTTTTTCCAAAAAATATGTGTTAATAAGTAGCTACTATAAATATATTGGTGAATTTTTAAAACTATATGGATTCTTCTAGAAATTCCGGAATAGATAACGAAAATCTTCAGAACTTCAAGAAACTTTCAAAAGCACTCGGTAATCTTTAAGACTAAAATATTCTTTCAGAAGTTTAAGCAGTTGCGCGCATATAAATTCCTTGTAGACACTTTCCGTATGTTCCCATTCATATATAAAAGTAAAAACTAAGGTAGATATTATCTGACAAACTTTGTTTCAAGTTTCAGTTTCGTTTAACTATGCGTAATCTAATCAATGTACTCTATATAATTCTACATACATGTACGAGTTATAGAATACGCCAACAACATCAAAGGATACGTATATTACAAAATATCGTACAGATGATTGAGTTCGTTCTAGACTTACATTCTAGTAATGTGAGAGGCTGCTATGTTTAATAATTATAATATTAGTTGTAATTACCAAACTGAAGACAATAATTTAATATATGGTAAATGTAAATTAATAATAGTTGTATATTCTACACATTTGTGGTTGAAAATATTATCTAAAGCTGTATTTGCTTAGGAGAATATAGAGTACAGCGTACTAAAATAACATAGTATTATAGTTTATATGTTGTACCTGAATATCAATTATTAATTTATTAATATTAAATCAATTGCTATTTATAATAGAACCAGTAATGTACGCGTACTGTTATAATGTTAAATATTAAATGTATAAATAAATTATTTTAATCAATTTAGTTAACTCTAGTTCCTTTTATTTCATTTTCCAATCTTGGTTTGTTATTAAAGTAAAGGTAGAATAATATCAATTATTAATAAACCATCATAAAAAAAAACTACATTTGAGATGGATGAAGCTATTATCTATGTAAATTGTAACAACATTTGAAAATAAATTCTGACATCATAATATAAAAATCAATTTTACATTTTGAACCATTTACATACATACCCTTTTTACTGGAAACGTGGAATTCCATTTTTGTACTCAGGAATAACAACGCATTTGCATTTTGATTCTTAATTTTAATGTAAATATGTATGGGGCACATCATACATTTACCTTCAGGTGGGTTATTTGCTCGTTTGTCACCCTTTTTGTTAACATAACCGATACGACTTAGGAACCTTCAAGAAAAGAGCCTTCTCCTTTTTAAAAGGCCGGCAACGCATCTGCAATTCCCCTAGTGTAATAACTGCAAAAAAAAAACATAAAACCAGCCTGTCCGTAGTAGGCTGGTAGTCTTAATTTGGCCCATCTTTAATATTCGCTAATTTGGTCGATAAAATTCCTTTTTGCCATCTCTTGCCGAATTACTAATAAGCAAGTTATACGCAACATCTTGGTTACTAATAACTGCAGAAAGTACGAATGGAACTTATTAATATTATTTAACTACTTACTAATACGTAATGGAATTTATTCAATTCTAAAAACACTAATTTCGCTTCAGTATATTGTATATATAGTCCCTGGATTTGCTTTTTCCAACAAATGTTAGAATTTACACAGACGTATTTTGCGTATGTTGCGGAAGTGAACGGCAGGGTCGGGAAGGGATGCCCTAGACGAAGATTTATCGACCAAATCGGCGATACATTAAAAATGGGCCATATTAGGAGTACCCTTAACCGACGAGCGTGTATGCGTAGATATATGGATGTAAAAGAGGCGAGAGAGGTGTGTCAGGATCGCGCCAAATGGAAGTCCGTAGTCTCTGCCTACCCCTCTGGGTGACAGGCGTGAGTGTTTATGTATGTATTTTTCTACAGATTTATTAAAAGGTATTATGAAGATTTAAGCCGTCTTAAAAGTACTGTGTGTATATAAACCTCAACCCTCCAAATTTTCGAACGTATTAGTACTTAAGCTGCGAGAATTTTAGAACAAACAACGGACAAACATGTTTTGTTAGTTTAGAGAGCTTCAGATTTTCGATTTAGTTATAAAAAAATATTTTTATAAATGTTGTGTTTTCTACATAAACTTATAAAATATTACTATTTCAATATTGAATTTTTGGAGTGTTTACGATTTTATTTCACCGAGATCATAATCATGATTGTTATTATTTTCAATAATACTTATAGTAGTTCAATTTGATAAATTATTTTGTTTAGTTCAATTTTAACATTTTGGTGGATTGACAGATGTTAAAAACAAATACTACAATGTCGGCTTAAAACTGTGTAGCCGTGGTAGCTAAGTAGGTGGGGGTGTGCTGAGCGCTCACCTAAAATATTAGAATACGTGAAAAAGTAGCACTAATGCAGTTGTTTGCTTGCAACTTTAAGTGCTTATTTTGTCCCGTGAATTAAAACATCATGATGAGAAGTCCGCCAATGCACATTGGCGCAACACGAAGGACATTTACTTGCCCTGTTACATTACTCATTTCTATCGCTTAAGTAATATAACTGTCACTGCAGTGATTTTTTTGTTATTTTGTTTAGTTTAGTTTATTTTTTCACTGTATTGATTTTTTAATGTTTTTTTTGTAGAAGAGGGGGCAAACGAGCATGCTGATCACCTAATGGTAAGTGACTACCGCCGCCCATGAACAACTACTACAACAGGGTACTCGCAGCTGCGTTTCAGGCCTTTTAGAAAGAAGTAAGCTATTTCCTTGTCTAAGTAAGTCATAAGTCGTATCGATCCGGAAAAATTATCGGTGATAAACGATTCCAAAAGGAGGCCGTACTAGGAAAAAATTTCTAGTAAAATGCAAAGTGGTGGACTGCCGAGCTTTCAAATTATGTGGATAGTATCGTGACATTTGTCGCGGTGTGCTGTGGTGAAATTTTGCAGGAGTTATTCCGAACAATTCCTCAGAGCACTCCCCGTGGTAAATATAAATAAGTTTGTAAGTTCCAAATATAACTGATATTAAATGCTATATTAGAAGTAATTATGAATTGAAAATAAAAATGCATTCGTCTAACAGATTTTTTTCCTATTTAGAACTAAAATTTTCATTATTTGAAACCAAGAACATAAATTAAAGGTCCTACAAAAGAATTTTAAAGAGCTCTCTCGGTTACTTCCACAATTCTTCAAAAAATTGTTTTAAGCATTCTTTCCTACTACATACTTCGACACAAACTATTATTTCTAGCGTAGTCCGTAAAAGACGAGATTTTTTCCACTTATGAATATTTTGCAAGATTTTTGTTAAAGGAAAATATCTTAAGAATGTACCTACAAATTTTGGGTCTTAAGGTATTGATTTTGTTGCAGTATTTTATATATTTTTATTTGGCTCTGGCTTATTGGCTCTCCAGCACCTTAAAAACAGCAAGGCACCAGGCGAGGATGGAATTACAGCGGAGCTTCTGAAAGCGGGTGAAAGACCGGTACTTGAAATCCTTCAGAAGCTCTTTAATTCCGTCCTCCATGGTGGCATTGTGCGGTGCGGTGGTCTTGTTCTTTAAGAAAGGTGACAACGCTCTCTTAAAGAACTACAGACGGATTTCCCTTCAGAGCCGCGTCTACGTGCTGTTTTCGAGAGTCATTACGAATCGTCTCGCACGCAGACTTGACGACTTCCAGCCTCCCGAACAAGCCGGTTTCCGAAAGGGCTTTAGCACCATTGATCACATACATACCCTTCGACAAATTGTACAAAAGTCAGAGGAATACAATTTGCCACAATATCTGGCGTATGTGGACTATGAGAAAGCCTTTGATTCCGTCAAAATTTGGGCGGTGCTGCAGTCCCTTCAGCGGTGCCAAGTTGACTGTCGGTATATCGAAGTGCTGAAGTGTTTGTACAATAGAGCTACGATGGCTATCCGAGTACAGAACCAGAGTACGAAACCAATTACAGAGAGGTGTAAGACAGGGTGATGTTATATCCTCGAAACTCTTCACCGCTGTATTGGAAGATGTTTTCAAGCTACTGGACTGAAAATGATACGGTATTAACATCAATAGCGAGTACATCACTCAACTTCGATTTGCCGACGATATAGTCCTTATGGCAGAGTTGGTGGAGGACATAAGCACCATGTTCAATGACCTCAATAGTGTCTCCCAATGAATAGGTCTTAGGATGAACATGGACAAAACAAAGATCATGTTTAATGTCCATGTCACACCTATGCCAGTAGTTGTTGGGAGCACTAAGCTCGAAGTTGTTGACGAGTATGTTTACCTGGGACAAATAGTCCGACTTGGTAAGTCCAACTTCGATCGAGAGGTCAATCGACGGATTCAACTCGGCTGGGCAGCGTTCGGAAAACTACGACACATCTTTTCGTCAGACGTACCTAAAAACCTTAAAACGAAATTGTACAACCAGTGCGTGTTGCCAGTGATGACTTACGGATCTGAGACGTGGTCCTTCACTGCTGGCCGTATAAGGAAGCTCAAGGTCGCTCAGCGAGTTATGGAGAGGGCTATGCTCGGGGTTTCTCTGCGTGATAAACTTAGAAATGAGTATATCATAGCCCAACGGATTAGTAAGCTGAAGTGGCAGTGAACCGGCCATATAGCTCGAAGAAACAACAACCGATGGGGAAGAAAGGTTCACATGTCTTCTTTAAAGTAATATTTTTCTTTCTCATTTCTCAGACATGCAGTTTTCCTCACGATGTTTTATTTCACCGCCGAGCACTTGGTAAATCAGCACTTAAAATTGAATTGCGTGCCGGCGGGGATCGAACCCGGGTTGTTTGCGTACTGTGAAAATTACCGCGAGCGCTAACCATTTGAGCTACCACGACTCTTCTAGTACTTAGAACACATTATAATTTGAACAACATTATGGTCTTAGTGAAATCCTCAAAAAGTCAAGACCCATTCGTTTCACATATTTAAAAAATATTTTTAAAGAAAATATGCCCGGTTGTGCATTAAGACATTGTAAGTCACGATATGGAGCAAAAAATGAACGTGATTTCGTTTTATTATCGTCAATATAACATATGTTTACCGAATAATCATTAAATTTTATTACCTTTAGTAGATTGTTCTAGAACATTTATTTTTATTGTAATAAGCGCCCTCTGTTATCCAGTAAACGTCACTATTTAGTTACCAATTTTAAAGTTAGTGATTGACGAAGTTTATCCATTGGGGTTATCGATAAAAATTATACAGGATGCCTATTTAATCCTTTACAATATCTAAAGAGGTAAAACAGTCAAAGACACTGTACCCATACCAACAAAAATCAGTAGCATATACCAACTATGATAAGTACCCTACTTTATTTGGAGCAAGATTGGGACATTTTTAGGCATGCTGATGAGATTTTCTGTGTTGCTTATGAGCATGCTGATGATACTTGCTGTGTTGATGTTTAGCAATAAAGCAAGTCTTCTCTTTTACATACTAGGCTTCATTGTCTGGTGGTTTTACACCGGGCTTCTTGTCTGGTGGTTTTCAAGAACAAATCAATTGTAGATCCTCGCTTACAGTTATAGGAGAGGGCAATAGATTTCTTATATTAAAAACAATTTGTAATGTTAAAGATATTAGATGCAAGAAGTTTTAGGTTAAGCCTGAGTTAGAACATAAGGTAAAATCTTTAAATAACAATTTTAGTAGTTAGGCTTTTAAGCTCAGTATTTTCCTAAAATATTTTAGATTTGAAATGTATTATAGTAATAGAAACGAATTTGAAAACATAGAGGCGCCGACCGATCAATCATATGCTATTATTATAGTAGCTAATGGACTGAGTGACGTCATGCCACCAAGGTGGCAACCACAGTGACTGCCGTTTGAATTGATTCTTGGTTATTGGAAATTAAATATTTTATTTAATGACACTAAAGGGGCGTCAAAAGTTAATATTATTTTATTGTGTGATGGAAGTCATGATAAATAGATTTATACAATAAAACAATCATGTATATTTCCTATTATTATATCGAAAATCATTTCAAACTTAGTAATCTTCAACAACATTATCGATACTTTGATATCGAACCGGTAACATTCCTAAAACGAGGTTATATTTGTTAGCGTCACCTACTGGGGAATAGCTAAACTGTTGTCTTAATAAATGCTTAGCGTTGTTTTGCTATTTTTAGCTAGAGGGTGCCACACGCGCACTAGCTCAAAGTTTTTGTATATAAATGTTCCCAATGTCCGCTCTATAGTATACCTATATATTTAAATCTCTTTGAATAAAATAAATCTATTTCCATTTCTAATAATATTACATGATGATGTAGTCCTTTTTGATCCATCGTTATACTTCGGGATAGAGGATCTTAATTGCGTTGAGATTATACAAAATTATAATATATATGTATATATTATATTAAACACGTCTATAAAAGGTAATCTGATATCCAAATATCAAACGAGCAACAATTTTTGATCATAAATACCATCACTGATAAACAATATCATGAACAACGGTGAATACATATAATGTTCTCTTTCACTTTAAGTTTTTGTTATATTCCAAGTATCAAATTTATAAAGCAAAAGCGAGTAAAAATGGTATCGGCAACGTCAATATCGCTTTTTATTATATGGTTAGTTTTTTTGCCTTACCGCCTGTTAATTTTACAATCTTTAGAAGTTCATTTTCTACACCTCATAAGTTACGGCGTCTAACAAAGACCTTCATTTCGTTGGCCTGAGCTTTAATCTTGTTTGCTTTTTTATTATCCTTTAAATAATTTATTATAAGTAGATAGAAATAATATTTTTGAAAATGACAAAATTGATTTTAAAAACTTATTTGAAAGTTTTGAAGCTTGGAACCAATATATAAAGAAATACACTACCGTAATCGAAGTTATCTAATCGGAATCACTATCTAATCGGAAGTACGACTCAAATGGCAGGGTCGTCATATAAGGTTGTGGATTTGAGAGATGGATGAAAACAAATGCATAATTCTGAGTAACTTTTATTACTAGCTCCATCGCCACCGCAACATTCTTCATAGTATGTAACATACACAGCTTTTTATATGTAGAATAAGAATGAAAAGCAAACACACAGTCCACTCGGTGGTAAGTGAATGCTGTGGACCATAGACATCTACACTTATCCTCGATTGAGAATCAAAATAGTATGATTAAGTAATATGTATGCTATACCACATACTAGAGTTTTTACTTTGGATAATTAATTAAATTATAGGCTACACGTGTTACCATTTGCTCTCATCTATAAAAATATGACCAATAAATATTAAAATGTTATAGGAATGCGTCAGAGGGCGCAAAGAAATGGCGACGGCAATAAATATAACTCTGCGGTAAACATTTTTTTTTTATTTACTCCTGTGTCACAAAGTTAATGAAGACCGTTCCATTGTGTATTTGCACGACATAAAATACTCCTTCCTCTTTTAGCATTTATTTAAATATAGATTAATCAACGCAACGCAATGACTTAAGGTACGATGACGGTATCTTAAGTAATTCGCTACGGCGATCCGGGGCCGTGAGTTCAAATCTTGCACAGAAAAAATATGTGTATAAAAATTTCTACGAATCTTTTAATTGTTTATGTGATATTTATTCATGTTTAATAGGCTAAATACTCGAAATAATTGTTTTTACAATTATAGTACGCAATAGTGTAGCAACGTTTTTTTAATAGCACAGACGCTGAGACATCCGCCATATAGCCCTGACCTTGCACCTTGCGATTTTTATTTATTTTGTTTTATGGACACCGAAGAAGCAGTGGCTGCGTTTCAAAATGCCGTCGAAGAGATTCCTAAGGACGAGAGGACAAAGTGCTTTCTCAGTGGTTTCATCGGAATTGATGTAAATGGAGACTATTTTGAAAATATGTAATAAAACTAATAACTATTTTGTTCAATTTTTGATTTTCTTAAAACTTTCAGTGTCACTTGTTTATATGGGACCACATGAGAAACACCAATCTTCAATAATAAATAAATTATCGAAATCGGTTTACCCAGAAAAAAGTTATGCCCAGTAGTTTTATTAATAAGATTATTTGGTAAGATTACTGGGAATACAACACACCACGAAGATTCCTAATAGACTTACTAGTAAGGCTATTGGGAAGTTCTCATTAGGATATTCCTGTTAGTTTTACCAGTAGAACTACTTGGTAAGACTACTGGGAATACCCCAGTTTTTATTGTGCTTCTAATTTTAAGTATCAAAGAGCATTTGTCGAATATTCTGTAAATGATGTATGCGTTGAAAATAAAAATAAAATGTTGTACATCGCACAAAATCTTTTAGGACCTTTGGTAGAATTTTAATAGACTTTTGAAGGTAATATCAAATTCTTTTAATTCAATTCTAAGCGTTGGAGAATATACCGTTGTGTCGTTTAGGGTAACCGCTATTTAATAAAATGAAATATTAAAGTTATAAACTCATTGTGTAAATATCTTTACCGACTTTTATGGGAAAGCTAAGTTCTGCTTGATCAAAATTTTATGAGAAATATATTTCAAATTCTTAATAAAGCGGAAAATATACGCCTTAATATACTACGCTTATTAGGAAAATAGATTGGATGCGTGTATTTTTTTCTCAACATGCTTCATCCAATCCATACGTAGACGTAGACATGTAAATTAGTGTCGTGTATTGCCGGCGTAAGAAAATCCACTACTTTAAATAAAAATATCTCATTTCCAGTAAAAAGCGTCTCCGGTTCGCTATTTTTTCCATACAAAAAATCATTATTCTCCTTTTTTACGCTGGTATACTGTGAGAGCGTTGTCCTTCCACAGTCGTGCCGTTCCATTAGTGCTACAACCATAATATAGCTGTAGCGTGGCTCTACCACGTAAATCATGGCTCTACCACGTATAAAATGTGTTATTATTGTCTTAGCTGTATTATACTTAGGTATTTTCTAATGTCAAATATTTCTTTATTTGCTTTTGTAATTTTGCTATGTCTTAATTTTATAATATTTTATCTGCTGTGTCATCTGTAAGAGTGCATATTCGTACATCAGTTCCTAGAATTAAGCTGCATTTCTGCTGCTAATAATAAATAAATAATAGGTATTTATAAAAGCTTTTAGAAAAATTTACTTCCCAAATATCCGCGTTATAAAATAAAATGATGTGTCTTACCTAGTATGAAGAACACCTCCCGCCCTCCCTCAATTGTGTGCACTATCCCCGTCACCACTAATCCCAACACCGCTACTCCCAACACCACTACACTAGGAAAGACACACCACTGACGATAATACGACACGTGTTTTTTGAGGCATCCTCAGGTGATATAGACTCTACGGTGGCTAACCGCTAAGTGAGCGGCGAGACAAAACAAGTGCCTTTTATACAGACCGATGACGCAACCGCTCTCTACTTAAGGAGCGAGCGACTGCGTCATGCGATAAAACATGCGACCAATCACCGCTGGACTTACGCAGTCGTTTGTAAAATTAAAAACAAACCGCCGCGCAACGCCTACCCTCCAACCACGCAACCAATCGCCGATCACCGTGAGGGTGACAAACGACCATATTGCGAGACTCTCTATTATTAGAGAGCAGGCTTAAAGATATTTAAGAGAGGTGAGTTAGTAACATTTGTTTGTTCGTTCAGCAATGCAACGGTATTATTATTACTTTTTAATATCTCTAACTGTTCCAGCACACACAGCCGCAGCCCTTTATTACACGTATGTAAGACTTTAAAGGAGTGGTCGTTGGCTAGGTTTTCTCCAGTATCCAAAAGATGTTTGGCAAAATGGGTTTTATGGGGATTGGAATTCCTGTACGCGGCTTAATTCTCTTTATAACGTGTCTCGAAATTGCGACTAGTCTGACCTACGTAAACGGCGTGGCATTCATCACAAACAAGTTTGTAAACACCTGACTTTTGACGAATATCCAACTTATCTTTATTATTACAGATATTTCTAACAGAATTGTTTGTTTTGAACATTTATATTAAGTTTATTATAAAAATATGCAATTTTTTTATAGAATAATGGTGACAAACGAGCACACAGTCCACCTGATGGTAAGTGGTTGCTGTGGCCCATAGATATCTACATCTATCTTCGTTGGCGAATTAAAATGCAGATGCGTTGTCAGCCGTGAGGACTAACATAGGATGCCTCTTTTCCAGGAAAATGGGTCTACGGTTCTCTACACTGACCATACTAAACACATCAGCTGCTATTTTACGCTGGTACTCTGTGAGAGCATGGTCCTTCCCCAGTCGAACGGACCCATTCGTGCTACAACTATACCTAGTCAGGTCATAAATTCTGCCACATGTTTAATATAAAATAATTGAAACAAGTTTATTCATTGTGTAACCATTTATATACTAAAATGAACTTAACAAAACATAGATTCTTATGACACTTAAGTTTATTCAAAATGACCTCCGAGATTTTGAATACAGGCCTTCAATCTGCGCGGCCAGTCGTCTATCGCAGCACGAACGAGGTCCATGTCAATATCGGCGGCTGCCTTAATCAAGGATGTCTTGAGTGACTCCAAATTGGGACGAGGCTTTGAACACGCCTTTTTCTCCAAGTGTTGCCATATCTTGTAATCTAACGGAATTAAAACTGGACTGGAGGAGGGCCAGTCTCGTGCAGGATGAAGTCGATTTCACGCGCTGCCAGCCAGTCTTGTGTGCTCTTCGCTCTATCGCTGAATCTTGTTGGATTACCCAGTGCCTGTTATTGAACATGGTATGAGAAACAGGTTCCACGAGGTTCGTCAGGGCTGTATTTTGATACCCAACTGCATTCATTTTTACACCTTTCTCACAAAAATGTACCTCTGTTAAGCCCCAATAAGAAACTGCCAACCATACCATGAGCGAGGATGGAAAATGACCTCGTTGGACACGCGGAATACGGTTGCTCGCTTCTACACTACTGTGTGCGTACACCTTATCATTTTGTTTGTTGTAGCTCTCTTCTACGGTAAAAATTTTTTCATTCGAAAAAAGAATTTCCCGATATTTTTTCCCGCGTACCGCTTCAACAAAGCGCAGCATCTCTTCAGTCTCAGATCCATTAGACGAGCATTCAAACGATGTCCTGTTTTTTTTCGATATGCACAAAGCCCTAAGTCTTCATTTATCACCCTTTTCAGCGTGGTTCTGCTTAACCTTATCTGAAGGGCCAACAGTTTCTGCTTACGTTTGGGATTTCTTTGAATTCGCGCCTTAACAGCTTTTATCACTGCTGGAGTCCTAACATACCGAGGGCGACCACTACTTGACCTGTCTTCTGACACTTAAGTCTTCATTGTATCGTTTGAAGGTACGATAAACGAATCTTTTGGTTATATTAAAATTTTTCAGTATGTCAAAAATTTGAATTGGCGCGTAACCGCAACGATGCAATGCAATAACTGCAACACGGTCTTCTTTAAGCGTCCACTCCATATTTAAAAATGAGTAAAATTCTAAAAAGTATGCAGTTTTATTTTCATGAACAATTCGAAATTCGAATTCAGTAAACTTTTTTGTGGCCAGCATTCTAAAAGAAAAGTTTTTACTGTGTACAATACTAATGACCTGACTAGGTACTATCAATATAGCTGCAGCATGGCTCTACTACGTAAGAAACAGTTACAAACTAGCCATTTGTTTTTTGATTAGCGTTATGTTTCATCGCATTTGAAAATTTTTCGTCATCACGTTCAAAAATTTGAGTAATTACTGAATATGAGTACCGTCGTGGCAGTAACGTGGCACAATCGGCACGCGTCATCAACGAAGTTTACGGGGCAAATGCTAAAAAACACCACCTGTAATTTTTTGCCTGCTTCCTTTCTGGATAATTTGGACCTGAAAAATGAATCTCGTGATCGTCCGAAGACTGGTCGACAATGACGAATTAAAGGTGATTGTGGAAGCTGGTGATACTCTATCTACGGCTGAATTAGCAACAACTTTCGACGTTAGCATCTTAACAATACTGGTCCATTTGCGTCTAATTGGCAAGGTAGAAACGCTTGACAAATGGTACCCCACTAAATAAATGATTGACAGCGCGAAGTTAGCATCGAGACGTGCCTTGCACTACTCAACAGGCACACGAACGAAGGAATTGTTAACTGGTTTTGTTTGATATTCGCAAGCGCTCTAAACAAAAACTTACTCCTAGAAAACTGATGGTCACTGTTTGGTGGTTTAGCACCGTGTTATTTGTTACAGTTTTTTTCCAAACAAGATGAACATTACTGCAGATGTGTACTGTGAAGAACTGAACACTATAATGGAGAAACTCGTACGTATTCAATCACCTTTGGCCAATCGATCGTCACCGCTGCTTCTGCACGACAACGCGTGACCTCATACTGTATAATAGACTATCTCCAAGTCACAAGAGCTAGGATTGGGTCTCCTTCATCCGCCGCATTCAACAGACATTGCGGCTACAGATTTCTAATTTTTCGAGAATATGGATAACTTTTGGCGGAAATAAAATTAACTATCTTTGAAGAATTGTTTGCCTCTCATCCAGCTGATTTCTTCAAAAAGGTAATCAATAAACTGCCACTGCGTCGGTATGAATGCAGCAATTGCATGGGAGAATACTTTGATAAATAGAAAAAAATTAGAGAAAATAACTGACTTTAACCTACTTCATAAAGAAACGGCAATTTCTTAGGTAAAGACTAATAAATACGTAAAATTTTGTACAATCCAATCCGGCAAGTATTGTAAGAGTAAACTTACAATAAACTGGGAAGACTTTTTTCCGCTTCTGACTGTCATAGTTTAGATATATCCCGATAATTCGGTAGGTTTATGAGAAAAGAATGACATGTCTAATTTCCCACGCTTCATTCCATCTTCTGACAACCGGAGGCTCGACTGGTTACACGAACCAAACAGATTGCTTCGTCGTTCATAATGCGTACAGCAAAGGAGTGGAAGAATATGCCAGCATCAGCCTTTCCATCCGATTATAAAGCGGGCGTCTTTAAGTCGAGTTTGTATAGTGTGTTAAGCTAAGTCAGTGTACTTTAAAATATGCGGCTGCATCACGATTTACTATCAGATGGGATAGTAGTCAAGCACTGGCTTATAATATGCACAAAAGTACACAAAGATGTCTTATATGTTTTTTTTTACGCTGTAAGAGACTCACCCGGTAGTAATAAGTCACCTTAGTCATCAAGTCATTGGTAAGAAATAGGCAACTGTCATTGGTATCCCCAAGCCAGGAAAGTCTCACAACCTCCCCTCCAGTCTCATCAGCCTCCTCCAGGCCATGGGCAAACTCTTTCAACGAGTCATCCTTGCTCGCATGAGGCTCCATCAGTTTCCCACAACTGGCGACGCTCTTGTCATCCCCCACCAATTTGGTTTCCGAGCGAAACATTCTTGTCTTCGACAAGTTCACCGTATTGTGGAGTATATCCTCAGCGGTTTTTATCCTCGTCGTCTTAAGACCATCGCGGTCTTTTTCGGCATAGCAAAAGCGTTTCATAGAGTCTGGCACGAAGGTATATTTTTATATAGGATAAGGGTGACAAACGAGCACACAGTCCACCTGATGGTAAATGGTTGCTGCGGCCCATAGACATCTACATCTATCCTCTATTACAAATCAAAATGTAGATGCGTTGGCACCCGTGAGGACTAAGATGGAATGCCTCATTTCCAGTAAAAATGGTAAGGGTATTATCTACAAACTCTACAAAATAGGCCTCCCTGATCGTTTTGTTCGTTTCGTGGTCTCCTACATGAAGAATCGTACCTTTCGTTTTAGACACGAAGGCACGCTCTCCTCTCAGCGTCCTATCAAAGCCGATGTCCCTGGCTCAGTGCTTACCCCTATGCTATATATCCTGTTCACCAACGACATTTCCATCCCGTCGAAAAGTGTTCAGCTCTCCCTCTTTGCAGACGACACTGCCCTCTACTGTAAAGGTATCTCAATAACTTTCATACAGAATAAGATCCAAAAGTCAGTGAATGACCTAGAAGATTGGTTAAAAAATTGGCGTATCGATGTTGACCCGGAGAAGAGCTCTTCCGTTCACTTCGATCATAAACGACGCCGCCCCACTACCATTTCGCTCATCCATATGCTAAGAACCCCTGTACACTGGCATACGACCGCCAAATACTTAGGTGTCACCCTTGACACGAGGGTCACCTTCGAGATCCATGTCAAAAGAGTAACTCGCAAAGCGTGCTTCTACCTGAGTAGGCTCAACAGTATGCTGAGCCGACACAGTAAAATGTCCCTGCAAAACAAGCGAACCCTTTATAAGGTATATATACGACCAGTTATGACTTACGCGGACCCCATATTCGCTTACGCTCATCTCAAAATTATTAATAAACTCCACATAGTTCAAAACCACTTTTGTTGTCGGGCAATGAACACACCCTGATACGTCCGTAACGCCGACATCCATCGAGACTTAGAGCTTCCCACAATCCACCAATTTCTAAAAACAGAAGAAGAAGAAGAAGTTCTCAGAGAGAGAACTTCTTCAAAGCCTTAGAGTCTCACCCCAACTATCTCATTCGTGAGGCAGCTTCCTGTGCAGCGCCACTTCCCTCTCGCTATCGAGTCCGAAGACCGAGAAACTCTCTCTCGGACCCCTTAAATAAGCTTTCGGCCGACCCAAGCCGCCAGCTGGCGGCTCAGGCTCTTCTCCTCCCCAATTTGCTTATTAAGGCTCCGCTCTCAGCGACTCCTCACCACCAGCGCCCCCTTTCCCCTAAAGAGGGTCGCTTCCGATTCGGCAGAAAGGCCACACAATCCAATGCCAGTCTCACAGGTGGTGTTTAGTGGGTAGGCACTTAGGTTTCGCAGTGAGTCCCATATAACCACGGCAGCCGGCTGTCGTGGTATGCTTAGGGCATTCATCACCTCCCTTCTCCGCTTCCCGGAGGGTAGCCCTTTTCATTGCTACTGGGCGCAAAAAAACCGACGGAAATCATTCAATTCCTAAGCGGCAGAGAAGATAATATCATCATGAAAGTAGACCTCAAGAAAATCCCTCTAGTGAAATAGTGCTAGGGCGAGTAGATGTTGAAACTAAATAAAATAAGCCGTGTATGAAGTATTAACGATATTCTTTTTTTATTTAAAAGGCCAACATGTGCCATTAAGTGTTGAATATGATATCGTTCAAATACCCGCCTCGGCTTCTTACAGTGGCACGGATCAGAGTGGTCTAATTTTCAATGCCTCTTCTGCGTAGATCCGGCTGAATTTGAGCGATGGCCTGCGTTATGTTCATCTTTTGGGCATCGGTCGATTGTGGTTTTTGCATATACCCGCGAAATCTGGGAACCCCACAAAAAACCTAGCAAGGTCAAATCGCATGACATTTTGTGAAATGACCTTGTCAGCCAATTCTTAGGCCAATAATTAGATGTAAATGTTTTGAAAGCTATTTTTTTTAAAACGTTACCCCCACACTAGGATTTTCTCCTGTGTCATGGAGGCAGTTTACAAACATAAATTGCACAAGAACAAACATCCAGACCCGGAACAATTATTTGTAGGCCATACAAATACTGGTTCCGTGCGGGATTCGAACCCGCAGCCCCCAGTGCAACAACTGATTACTAAGCCACTGCGCCACGGAGCCGTCAAGTATAAATACCTTGTAATTATATTTCTCTTGTTTCGTCAAGGCATTTCATTTCATTTCACAGAGATTTCAACGCATGTTCAACATTCATTATCAAAAGTTGGTTGTAGGTGTCCATAGACTCCAGTAATCACTTATCATCCGGTGGTGTAAGATTGTTTGTTACTTTTTAAAGAATGTGGTATATTTATACGTAAACTGGATATAGACCAACATTCAGACCCAGAACAATTATTGGTAGTCCATACCAAATACTTATATTGGGGAATAATTTCGTCACGTCTATTGCGCTACCGACATTTAGCATGCTTCTTTTATGCTTTATACTAGGGGTCGGCGACCTTTAGAATCGGAAGAGTCAAAAATTATAATTTACAAAATTTCAAAGTTTTTAAAGAGCCACAAATCTTTTTCTTGCCAAACATAAATAGTAGAACATGCATTAATAAAGTTTTGTTGATAAAAAAATGAATCTATTTATTCATAAGAAAAATATATATTTATTCATATATAAATAGTGTTTTTCACAATAAATTAGAATCTAATTACTATTATTATCTAATTATTAGATTATATATATATAATAATATAATAATATTCCACAACTATCAAACAACGCCATCTAGTCCCAAGCTAAGCAGAGCTTGTGTTTGGGTACTAGACAACTGATAAACATACCTATATATTTCTAAATACATACATATTATAAATAAATTACACCCAGACACAGAACAAATGATCGTGTTCATCACACAAACATTTGTCCTGGGTGGGAAAACGAACCCACGACCTCCGGCGTAGCAGTCAGGGTCACTAACCAATAGACCAACAGGTATATATATATATATATATATATATATATATATATATATATATATATATATATATATATATATATATAGCACTCTCCATCGCTCACTGAGCGACCTTAAGCTTCCTCATACGGCCAGTAGTGAAAGCCACGTATTAGATCCATAAATCATCACTGGCAATACGCACTGGTTGTACAATTTTGTTTTCAGGATTTGAGGTATACCTGACGAGAAGATGTGTCGTAGTTTCCCGAACGCTGTCCAGCCGAGTTGAATCTATCGATTGACCTCTCGGTCGAAGTTGGACTTACCTAGTCGGACTATTTGTACCAGGTAAACATACTCGTCAACAACTTCGAACTTAGTGCTCCCAACAAATACCGCCATAGATGTGACATGGACATTAAACATGATCTTTGTTTGTCCATGTTTATCTTAAGACCTATCCGTTGGGAGATACAATTGTGGTCACTGAACATTGTGCTTAGGTCCTCCAGCGATTCTGCCATAAGGACTACATCGTCGGCAAATCGAAAGTGAGTAATGTACCCGCCATTGATGTTAATACCGCATCCTTTCCAGTCCAGTAGCTTGAAAACGTCTTCCTCTGATTCTGTACTCGAATAGCCATCGTAGCTCTACTGTACAAACACTTCAGCACTTCGATATACCGACAGTCAACTTGGAACCGCTGAAGGGACTGCACCGCCCAAATTTCGACGAAATCAAAGACTTTCTCATAGTACACATACTCAAGGCAAAGTGGCAGATTATACTCCTCTGTCTTCTGTACATTCAGCCGCAGGGCATGTATGTGGTATATGGTACTAAAGCGTTTTCGGAAATCGGCTTGTTCGGGAGGCTGGAAGTCATCAATTCTACGTGCGAGACGATTCTTAATGACTCTCGAAAACAGCACGTAGACGCGGCTCAGAAGGGAAATCGGTCTGTAGTTCTTGAAGAGAGTGTTGTCATCTTCCCTGAGGAACAAGGCCACCGCACTTCTGCTCCACGCCTCCGGAATAGTGCCACCATGGAGGACGGAATTAAAAAGCTTCTGAAGGTCGTCGGGTACCGGTTTTCTTCCTGCTTTTAAAAGCTCTGCTGTAATTCCATCCTCACCTGGGGCCTTGCCGATTTTAAGGTGCTGGATAGCCATTTTAACCTCGCTCAGGCTGACGTCCGGGATATCTTCGGAATAGTGTCGGATAAGACTCGCTCTTGGATCGTTACTCACGCTTGTGTGTGGCTCCAACGATGACGTGTACAGCTGCCCATAGAACCTCTCAATCTCACTCAAAATTGCAAGTGTCCTGGAAACGATGCTGCCACACTCGATCTTCAGCTTTGACAGTTGGCTTTTTCTAGCAGACAGATCTCTGGCAAATACTTTGGAGCCTTGGTTCCACTCGATCGCTTCTTCAATACAAACTGCATTGGAGTTGCGTAAGTCCCGCCGCATTCAGTTGGATATCTGTCTGTTCAGTTGCCTGTATGTTGTCAAATCTGTTGAAGAATGTAACTTCATCTCCCGTCTAATAGCCGTATAGTGTGTTTTGGAGGAATGCATGGCTCTAGAGATATCCTCATACGTTTCCTCCATCTCCTCATCGGGATGTGCCGAGTTTGGTGCGTAAACCTATATGACCTTCAGAGTACCGTAAATACCGTTTGGCGATTCTGAGTATAAGGTACGCTACCCTCGTCGGCACACTCTCAATCTTTACAACGTTGTTAACGAGAGACATGTGGATGATAAATCCGACACCTCCTTGGGACAGATGGTCGCCCTCCCAGTGATAGAACAAGTTGCCGAACACGAGGATTGCCGTGTCCTTCCCCTCTCTTCGGACCTCGAATAATCCTTTAATATGCCAGCGTAACTTGTCCATCTCTTCTTCCAGCTCCACGATCTACGCTCAGTACTCAGGATGCGTGCGTTGTAGGTTGCCAGGTCGAATCGTCTTAGGTGGCAACCGAACCATTACCGGAGATTCTTAGCCTCTTCGCCTCTTACGATACCTACAGGATGATATGGGGTTCATTTCTTTTAAAGCTGTTCATTTGTTACGTTACGTACATACTTTGCAACTTGCTTTTCAACTCTGTAAATTTTCAACTTCACAAACATTTACTTTTGAAATCGATCACTTGCATTTCTAGAGATCTACTATAAACTCCAAATGGCTCAGTGTGGATCGATTTTTAAATGTTTCTTTTTATAAAATATATAATATTTGCGTATGAAGCTAAAGAGCCGCAGCTTCACATCCAAAGAGCCGCATGTGGCTCGCGAGCCGCAGGTTGCCGACCCCTGCTTTATACCAATATCTGTCGATTAGACATTGGCTATATTATTAATAAAAATGCTTAAATAATCGATTGACACAAGATACAATTTCCCCAAATATTTTAGATTTATATGAAATTTAACAGCAAATTGAGTATTGTTTTTTATTTGTATATTTTGAGATTCAAAAGGCCGCAGGCGCAGGTGTATCTTCCACCAATTCACGCTGTGGGGCGACGCACACTAAGGCCATACCTTTAAGCACTGTGCTACTCCCTTTGTAGAGAATATATGCTTTCACTGCCACGTACAGCTGACGGATGACACCTTTGACGCTGTTCTCTTAATTATTAAAATATCTCTAAAAACTAATTTTGGGATACCTCGTACTTGGTGATTCTTGTAATAATTTATTTGTATAGCATTTGATCTATACGATGACAAATTAATAACGAAATATACTTGAAGACAATTACAGGGTTTATCGTTAAAATAACATTAGCTTGGAAGTAATTTAGCATTTTTAATGAAATTCGCTGAGGCCTATGAATTTCGGCTTCTTAGGTCTCAACTATATAATTAAAAGGCTGAATGTTTCGACAAATTTGATTTAGATTACATTAATTTTCCCTGAAGCTTCGGCCTTGAAGACGTAATTTGAAATTACGTGGCTTTTCACCGTGTAAGAATTAACCGTTTTGAAACTCGAACACACGAATAAATTTACATAACATTTCAATTTGCTTGAAATTGTGTATAAATTAATTTTAAAACGCAAATAGGCACTAATTTCATTAAATATAAATGTTATTATTTATGGTTACAAATTTTTAAAACATTTACTTATTATATCATAAGTATAGACGGTTAAGATTATCCACTACCCCATATCTGTCCGTGGGTGTTGTAAAAGGCGACAAAGGGAAACAGGCAGGAGATGGGCACCAGCATCTTCCTATTAACAGCAAAAGTACAATGAAAAAACTGCGGTTGCCAACCCACTCGCCAAGCGTGGCAACTATGGCAAATACCCCCCAATGATGAGAGCAACAAAGAGACGGCCCCCAGTCCCCGGCGGCCCCGCTATTCTTGGCTACGGTGGCGACCATGGTAACAACGGGGCAGGAAGTGCAAGAATCTCCAGTGGACGTTCAGTTGCCTCCTAAAACGACTCGACCTGGCAACGTACAACGCACGCACCCTGAGGACTGACTAGAAGATCGTGGAGCTGAAAGAAGAGATAGACAAGTTACGCTGGCATATTATAGGATTATCCGAGGTTCGATGAGAGTTCCTATATCACATGGCGACCCTGCCAGGCGGTGCGCTGCTACATTGCACGCGCACCGCCGCGCCTACATAAAGAGAAAAAAAATTACAAAAAAAAAGATGGAAATTATCATGGATTGACCATTTAAAAAAGAAAATTATAATATAACAGAATGGACGCAATACCGGATGTGACGAAAAATAAATGAATATGAATAAAAGAAGAGGCCACAATAATAATTGTACAGAAGCTGACTAAAATATAAAAAGTATAATGAACATGAAGTAATATAATTCAAATGTATAATAGTACCTACTATGAAAGCAACTAAGAAATAATGAGGAAAATAAAAAGTGTTTTTTTTAAAATATAATTACCAAAGAACAAAATTTAAGAAACGGCAGATTTATTTAAAAATGAAAGAAACAGTTATTCTTTTGCAAGCTTCGTCCAGAAGAATGTGAAAATTGAGCCGAAAAGAACAAAGAAGAAATACTTAATAGGTAACTTCGCACCTGTATGATTTTAATTCCATTTAAAACTTTATTTATCTATTTGAGATTGTTTTTATATTTTTTTTTGCTATAATATTTGTATAGAATATATATATATATTTTTTGGAGTTTATGGCCTGGTATCCAATTTAGGCCAAGTCTTAAGTATTTTTATTCGGTTTATTGTAATTTCCCCACTCCTTCATAGTATACTGCTTCACAATATGTTGATGCGTCACATTGTGCAGTTCTTGGGAGATTTTGGCGGCAACTTGATCCAGCAGACAGCTGATAGTTGGCGATGGTATCTAAAGGTGCCTATGCAAACAAACAGCTTATCTTGAGAATCCATCACCATCAGAGCACTTGTTTCACTGTTTCCACTAATAGTTCACATGCGTTGACACTTAATACACAAAATCGCAACACTTTTACATATCAAAGTCCACTTCGAACCATTATTTAAACAATAATACAGGAGCAGCAAACCGCCGCCGGTCAATTTCCCGCCAAAACCCTATAGAATATATATGTATAGAATAAATATAGAATATTTAATACACGAATATTTAAATTGAACTTATTTATCAGATAACTCACGTTACAATTGATTTTTCAATATATTTATCACTATTTATATACATAAAAAATGTAATCATAATACAATATCAAAAGAGCACGTTACATTTTAGGGCACAAGACAATTTTATATTAAATTTTATTTAGTTATTGTTTATTGTTTTATATTATTTTTATAACTATGCAGGATACAACACAAAAAACGAATGAAATAATATAGTAGATTACATTTTTACATACTTAAATTCACCATAGTTTACCATAAATTAATTTTTCGTATAATTAAAATAATACTGATATATTGTTAAATATGATATATTTTTTTTTCTGTAGTAAATTTTATTTAAATGTAAGTACTCAATTTGAAAAGAGTTAAAACAATTCGGTATTATTAATAAGTGTTAGGTTTTCTTTTCTTTTATAAAGGCAGTGACTTTAAAGTTATATATTAACCTACTTAAAAATATTTTTTTTCTTTTGAATGTCAAAAATTAAGTAAGTAATTATTGTTTTGTTGTGTAAAGTTGATATTTGTTACAGTAATTATTCAATTATTTTCTGTAAACGATATAGTAAATACCATACTTCTAGAAATCTTTTTCGATCTAAGCAAAAGTAATGTGTCTAAAATTCTGTGTAAATAAGAAATTCAAAACTATAATTTTACTTGTATCCAGATATTATGTATGTAATAATAACATTGTATAAATTATATTAGAATAAGGTGATCATATGTTATCGCAGACGTTTCCATATACGTACTTTGGTAATTAAAACAAAGGTGTCTCAAATCGCTTGCGCTGCTAAGAGTGGAATTACAATTTGTACTCGTATTTTGATCTGTCTGTCGTTATGCGATTATGTTACTGATATTGAAAACTATTACGTTGCTTTGCTTCTTTGTTCTATATCTTAATATGAAATGAAATAATTTATTTTTGATTTTATATTGATTAAACTTTCATATCATAAGGTTTTAACTATTATAATTCATTATTTTTGGGATAATAGATTGAATATCTAGCCTATTTGTGTATATAATGAATATATAATACAAATACTTCGTTTAATTCAATTTTGAAACTCATTATATTATGTATACAATTAATTGATTTAAAATTGGTTGTGCCCATATTGTGAGCCTCAATCCCTGACCGACAACTATGTAACTAAATATTATACGAGACTATTTTATGATATAAATTTGTAAAAGACGTGAGTAAATGTTTGGCTAATTTACGGAATACGTAATTGTAAATGAAAAATATTAATTGTGTGTAAGTGTGAGAGTAAGGTAAAGAAAAATTATCGGAGGTTAGCATATCCACATACAATCAGCTTGATCAGCTGAGAGTTTGGAAAACCTAATAACCGATTAAATTTTAAGGTGGTTCTGACACTATTAAATACGGAATGATTTTAATGAATTGTTTACAGAAATGGGACTTTATCAAGAATTGTATAGGAATATTGTCCATTATCTTGATCATGTATGTACGCCAAGCCGTGTACGTGAAAGTATTGGTGCAATTAATAAATAATATGAGTTGAAATACTATATATGTAAAGAGGTGAATGAAATAATATTAGTCATTGTCTTGATCATGTATGTACGCGAGCCGTGTACGTGAAAGAAATGACACAAATATTGAATGAATATGTAGCAAAAATGCTGAGAAGTAAAATGAAAAATAAATAATTGTTAAACAAGAGTGAAGTAAATATATGAAGTAAAAAAAGGGAACAAAGAGAAGTATTGAAGTGTGAAAAGAAATATGAAAATGAAATGAATACTATGTATTATTAAATGTCCTAACTAGATGACTTGTCTTGATGATTAAGGATACGAATAAAAAATAATATAAATGTTTGCGAAAATGAAACCATAAGTAATAATATTATATTCTATTATGTTATACATAATTATGCCTGACTATGTCATATACTTCTGTGAATACGCGATTTTTACTAACGAGAGAGCGTTCCCAAAAGCCCTGCTCAATCTCGGTATACATTAATTTTTATAACACTTAGACTTAATTTCCATTTAATTTTAATTAAATTTATTCATCAATTATGTTTAGAATAGTCTTGAGGTTGGATAAAGGTTTTTTTTTTGTCGGTGGGAGGTGTAGTGTAGTATAGCCCCACGACTATATATATTAGTGTTAAGGTAGAATAAGACAGTATAATTAAATTTATAGAAGCAGCAACACGTCTCATTTTCATTTACATAGTTCCTATATCACACTATCACCGGGAGGGCAAAGATCTGTCCCAAGGAGGTATCGGATTTATCGTTTCCAAGTCTCTCGTTAACAACGTTGTAAGGATTTAGAGTGTGTCGACGAGGATTGCGCACCTTATACTCAGAATCACCAAACGATATTCGCTGAAGATCATAAGAGTTTACGCACCAACCTCGGCACATCCCGATCAGGTGATGGAGGAAATGTATTAGGATATCTTTAGAGCCATGCATTCCTCCATAACGCACTATACGGTGTTAATGGGAGACTTAAATGCAAAACTAGGCACAAGAGAAAAACAGTGATCTGAAAGTAGGGAAATTTGGAATAGGGCAACGGAACCCAAGGGACCAGCAGCTGGCCAACTTCATGGACAAAGAGGGACTCTTCAGGATGAACTCTTTTTTCCAAAAGCGGCCTCACAGAAAGTGGACCTGGTCGATTCCCGACGGTTCGACAAAAAATAAGATTGACTTCATTTTGACCACCAGACGACAAGGTGGGGTGAGGGTGAAAACTGGTAGCTATCACCGAATCGTTAGAGGCACACTGAACCCAAACGTTAAGTTGTAAAGGTCTCGTCTAATGAAATCAATTCTCCGTCCCCCTAGTGCTCTATTCCAAAGTCCCGAAACATTTCAGCTCGAGCTACAAAACAAGACCCACCGCAGAAGAACACAAACACTCTCTGATCACACTCTTAATCTCATGGCTGTTAGACGGGAGATGAAGCTACACTTTTCAATTGATTTGACAGCATACACTCAACTGAAAAGACAGATCTCCAAATGCATGCGGCGGGATTTAAGCAACTTCAATACAGCTTGTATTGAAGAAGCGATCGAGCGGAACCAAGGCTCCAAAGTCTTTGCCAGAGATCTGTCTGCCAGAAAGAGCCAACTGTCAAAGCTGAAGACCGAGTGTGGCAGCATCGTTTCCGTGACACCTGAGATTTTGAGTGAGATTGAGGTTCTATGGGCAGCTGTACACGTCATCGTTGGAGCTACACGCAAGTGTGAGTAACGATCCAAGAGCAAGTCTTTTCCGACACTATTCAGAAGATATCCCGGATGTCAGTCTGAGCGAGATTAGAATGGCTCTCCAGCACCTTAAAAACGGCAAGTCTCCGGGCGAGGATGGAATTACAGCGAAGCACTTGAAAGCGGGTGGAAAACCGGTACTTGAAGTCCATCAGAAATACTTTTATTCTGTTCTCCATGGTGGCACTACTCCAGAGGCGTGGAGCAGAAGTGCGGTAGCCTTGTTCGTCAAGAAAGGCGACAACGCCCTCTTGAAGAACCTACAGACCAATTTCCCTTCTGAGCCGCGTCTACGTGCTGTTTTCGAGAGTCATTACGAATCGTCTCGCACGTAGACTTGATGACTTCCAGCCTCCCGAACAAGCCGGTTTCCGAAAAGGCTTTAGTATTATAGACCACATGCATACCCTGCGGCAGATTATACAGAAGACAGAGGAGTATAACCTGCCACTATGTCTGGCGTATGTGGACTATGAGAAAGCTTTGATTCCGTCGAAATTTGGGCGGTGCTGCAGTCCCTTCAGCGGTGCTAAGTTGACTGTCGGTATATCGAAGTGCTGAATTGTTTGCACAGTAGAGCTACGATGGCTATCTGAGTACAGAATCAGAGTACAAAACCTATCCAACTGCAGAGAGGTGTAAGACACGGTGACGTTATATCCCCGAAACTCTTCACCGCTGGAAGACGTTTTCAAGCTACTAGACTGGAAATGATGCGGTATTAACATCAATGGCGAGTACATCACTCACCTTCGATTTGCCGACGATATAGTCCTTATGGCAGAATCGCTGGAGGACCTAAGCACTATGCTCAATGACCTCAATAGTGTTTCCCAACGGATAGGTCTTAAGATGAACATGGACAAAACAAAGATCATGTTTAATGTCCATGTCACACCTATGCTGGTAGATGTTGGGGACACTAAGCTCGAAATTGTTGACGAGTATGTTTACCTGGGACAAATAGTCCGACTAGGTAAGTCCAACTTCGACCGAGAGGTCAATCAACAGATTCAACTCGGCTGGGCAACGTTCGGGAAACTACGACACATCTTCTCGTTAGACATATCTCAAAACCTTAAACCGAAATTGTACAAACAGTGCGTGTCGTCAGTGATGAATTAAGGATCTGAGACGTGGTCCTTCACTGCTGGCCGTATGAGGAATCTCAACGTCGCTCAGCTAGCTATGGAGAGAGGGCTATGCTCGTGGTGTCTCTGCGTGATAAACTAAGAAATGAGTCCACCTCTATAAGGTAATATATGGAGTGGGCCTATGAAAAACAATGAATTTTAAATAGGCAGTAACGATAACGGCACTGCCCTCTAACTATTATGGCTTCTTATCTTACAAAAAAAAATAGAACAAGCACTTTATTCTCGTAGCGTAAAGTGCGTTAATTGTGCTAGAGTTCTCAATGAGTCACGTCATTATTTCGCTAGCGTTAGTTTACGGATTGTACTCCTAAATACTTACACACATTAATTTGAAGTTACGAAAACTACGCTTCGCTTAAGCAGCAAATGTCAACGAATACGTGCCTGGTGTAACTTCCTATACGTCTGTATATCCTTTAAGTGAGCAATTCTATATTATATAAATTGGTTCCTCGGAACTAACGCTTTGGATGAAATTTTGTATATAGTTAATGTTTTTTTGTTTTTTTCTACATTTATCTAGACTTGTTTAATCCTTGAGATTGTGGCGGGTGGAAGGAAAAGGGAAGATCTCCCGCCGGGCAAGGTGTTCTGCCCGGGGAGCGGCCAACGCTCCGATTGGTAGTTCGGAGCTATTCTATATATGCTGCTTTAATTGTGGAACTTTGTAAGCGCGATTTAGGCTTGGATGTGTTTGGCTTGTGGCGCGACGATAGCGCCGCCACATCACACCGGAGGTCGATAGTGAAGCCTAGATGTCGACGAATTTGCAAGTACCAGGGAATTGCCTTGTAAGTCTGCGGTGAGTCGAGAAGAAGGCAAGTAATCTGCGAGAGTGCCGTGAAGCAGAGGCGAGCAGTGAGGCTCAGAGCCGTGCCGAACACTGTAGCGCAGAGAGTAGCTTGAAGGAACAGGAAGCATTATTATTCCAGTGCTGCGATGAACCTTTGTAAAGCTAGATGGCTTGCAGAATGGGAAGACTGCAGACAATATCAGCTCGGGAGCGCATGAATGGGGTACTTGAGGATGATGAAGGTTTGAAGCTGTAGTTTTTCGAAGGTTGTTGGTTGCATGTTCATATCACGTCGGTTGGTCACCACTGTAGTGGGTGGAAGGAACAGAGGAGATCTCCCGCCGGGCAAGGAGTTCTGCCCGGGGAGCGGCCAACGCTCCAATTGGTAGTTCGGAGCTATTCTATATATGCTGATTTAACTTCGGAAATTTGTTAGCGCTATTTAGGCTTCGATGTGTTTCGCTTGTGGCGCGACGACAGCGCCGCCACATCACCCCCCTGCTCAGACCGGAGGTCGATAGTGCAGTGTAGATGTCGACGAATTTGCAAGTGCCAGGGAATTGCCTTGTAGTCTGCGGTGAGTCGAGAAGAAGGCAAGTAATCTGCGAGAGTGCCGTGAAGCAGAGGCGAGCAGTAAGGCTCAGAGCCATGCCGAACACTGTAGCGCAGAGGGTAGCTTGAAGGAACAGGAAGCATTATTATTGCAGTGCTGCGATGAACCTTTAATAAGCTAGATGGCTTGCAGAATGTGAAGACTGCAGACAATATCTGCTCGGGAGCGAATGAATGGGGTACTTGAGGACGATGACGAAGGTTTTGGGGTTGTAGTTTCCGAATGTTATTGGTTGCGTGTTCATATCACGTCGGTTGGTCACCAATGTAGCCGGTGGAAGGAAAAGGGGAGATCTCCCACCAGACAAGGTGTTCTGCCCGGGGAGCGGCCAACGCTCCAATTGGTAGTTCGGAGCTATTCTATATATTATGCTGCTTTAATTTCGGAAATTTGTAAGGCCGATTTAGGCTTGGATGTGTTTCGCTTGTGGCGCGACGACAGTGCCGCCAAAAGATAATTGTTTTTTCTAAATTTGAGCAAATCTCGGTCACCATTTACTACGATTTAAAGTGACATAAATATTTTTGATTTTTTCCTACGAACTTTCTGTTAGTGTGCGTCTTGCATGGGCTAGTTATGACTTTTTCAGTTCAGTTAATTTCACACATTCCTTACAGCCTATCAACAGTGTTGAGTTGCTGAAAATAGACTTCCTCGATAGTTAATCAGACTTAGCAGGCAGGTAAGCAACCGCAGTTTTTTTCATTTTGAGCTGTTATCAGGAAGATGCTGCTGCCAATCTCCTGTTTCATTTATTTCTATTGTCTCTTACAAAATCCACAGGATTATACTGGTTAGTGGATTCTATTAGGCCACCGCTACGTGGCTATTCATTTAACTTGTTGAAAAAGTTGGATACCGTAATAATGTTTGACGCCTTTTTGGATTTTTATGTTTGCCTATATTAGTATTTCGAACAAAATGGTTTAGCTTGTTATTCCGTGATGATAATGACGCCATCAGTCTGTCACTTTATTTTAATCTTACTATACCCACCGGAAAAATAGTTCAATGTACTCTTATTTATTTTCCAACGGGTAGTACTGATTCCAAAGGTAATGGTTCCAACGGTGATGTGTACAACTACCCATAGTACCTCTCAATCTCTCTCAAAATTTCAGGTGGCCCGGAAACGACGCTGACACACTCGATCTTAAGCTTCGACTGTTGACTCTTTCTGGCGGACAGATCTCTAGCAAAAACTTTGTAGCGCTGGTTCCGCTCGATCGTTTCTTCAATACGAGCAGTATTAAAGTCGCGTAAGTCCCGCCGCATGCATTTGGAGATCTGCCTGTTCAGTTGTCTGTATGCTATCAAATCTACTGAACGACTGCAGCTTCATTTCTCTTCTAACATCTATGAGATTAAGAGTGTAATCGGAGAGTTTTTGTGTTATTCTGCGGCGGGTCTTGCAAAGCTTAGATCCAATCGCATGGACAGTTTTCACGAGCTTGTCATTCATATCTTCCACTGCATTGCAATCTTCTATTTTGTTACATTATAATAATAATAATAATAATATAGAAATTAAATATATTATAACTTATAATTTGTAATTACTGTTTGTACTACTGCAATAGGTGACTCTTATTGTAGCAGTAGGTATGAAATAAATATAACTTTATGCTGACGAAGTGTGCTTTCCCAACTCTCTGGCGTAAAACCTTTATTATTCCCATTCCTAAATCCACCGAATGCAGCGTTTTATCCAATTTCAGACCAATTTCTATCCTGCCTTTTCTCTCTAAGATTCTGGAAGCGGTTGCTCATAAACGGATTTCTCTTTTGTTTTCTAAAATAATATTCTTTCCCCTTTTCAGTCGGTTTTCCGCCCTGGTCATTTTACTAATACTTCTCTTCTCAAGGTGACGGAAGATATCCGAGAGGGGATGGAAAAATCAAAGCTGACCGTACTCACGTTAATTAATTTTCCTGACACATTTAATTCTGTTGATCGTGATATCTTGTTGGCTCTTCTTTCTCATTTGTATATCTCGTCTTCAGCTCAGGAATGGTTCTCATCATATCTTCGAGCGCGCACTGCACATATACTATATGACTGGTGTTATGTGTCTACTAGCTCATCACATTAAATCTTAATTGCTTTTACCTTTTGTGTGCCGATAATCTGCAGTTATATGTGCAAGTGGAACCCTTAAATATCTCTAATGCTATGTCATTATTAAATGATGACTTAAAATACATATCCGAATGGTCCACTGTGTACGGCATAAACGTAAATGCCAAACGATAATCTTAGGTAGCATACGGTTACCGTAGGCGCGGGCCTGTGGACGGCGAGCAATGGGTAGCTCGCCGTCCGTCCGTCTAACGACGACAGGCCGTGTCGACGGCGCGTTTTGTTCCACGCGCTCCTCAAAGAGCTGTCAGCAGCGTGAAGGGGCCCGCAAGGGCCGACGCCTGCCGGGGCTGCGGGCTGTTCGAAAGAGATACCGCGGCTCCGGAACGTAAGGGCACTGAAGGAACACGGATGGTTTTTAGTCAGTAAAAGTCTGACACTCCCTTCCGCTCCACCCACAGCGAAAGGCGTCATTAGATGATTTTCCATCCGCAAAAAAAAAAAAAAAAGGTAGCATACGGTTATTATTGAAACTAGATATTCCCACACTACCATAAATTATGTTTAAAAATAATGTCATACCATTTTCTCCTCATGTAAAGAACCTTGGTCTGTATGTTGATGGTTGCTTAACATGGAACAAACATATACAGGAGGTGAGTCGCAAAACTACTGGAATTTTGCGATCTCTATGTCGATTAAAAAACTTTCTTCCCACCAATACTAAGATTTTACTTGTACAGTCACTTATTCTACCGATTATTGATTATGTCAATGTGTGTTGCTGAGATCTGTCTCAACATCACCTTAATACATTGGATCTTCTACTTAAAACTGCATCAGATACATGTATTCTTCGTAAATACGACCATGTATCTTCTTTTCGTGCTCAGCTAAATTAGCTGCCTATCCGTCAGCACAGATATGTGAGAATACTCTGCACGCTTTTCACAATTCTGAACGATCCATGTGCTCTCGAGTATCTCTGTTAAGCCTAATGGTTGACTGAGAGAGAATGCCCTATGGCATTAAGTCCACGATATGTACATCTTTGTGAATAAAAGTATAAGCAAATAATAAATAAATAAAATAATTCAGTGATATAATATATAAACTAGCTCTGAAGTTAATGCTATAAAATATTAGAAATCTCACCATTGTCGCAACATCTAGATTAGTTATTTCATTGACTTACATTCCATAGCATAAAGTCGTATAAAATTTCAGTATGGGGAAATGTGGCTGATCTAGAAACTTTTTTTGTTTAGCAGAAGAGAGTCATAGGAGCTATTTATAATCTTAAACCGAAAGAGCCATCAGCGACAAATTTCAGGAATATAATATAAATTAACTTTGGCCTTTTAATAAACACAAAAATCAACGTAGATTTAATTTAAAAAGAAACTGATAAACACTCTGTTAAGACCAGGACGAAACACAAGCTAGTAATACGAGTTACATGAAACCACGGAGTCAGTAATTCATTCATGGAGCAATGTATACGATATTGCAATAAAATGTTGGAACGTTACAATATCTCTCTATTACTAAGTTTACATGTTTACTAACCCAAGACTTTTTAAAAAGGGTTAATATTTTGAAAATTGAATAATGAAGATATTAAAAACCCTGCATAGCAATTTATAATATTAAATAATATGGATAACGCTAGATGAACTAGTAACCCTATATTTACTCGGTTTTATCTTAGCATAACCCATTTTAAAGCTAAAGATTTTTAAAAAGAATAATAAATGGTTTTATACGTGGTAGAGCCATGCTGCATCTATATTATGGTTGTAGCACGAATGGGTCGGCTCGACCGGGGAAGGACCACGCTCTCACAGAATACCAGCGTAAAATAGCAGCTTAACGCTGCTGTGTTTCGTATGGTGAGTGTAGAGAACCGGAGACCCTTTTTACTGGAAACGAGGCATTCCATCTTAGTCCTCATGGGTGACAACGCATCTGCATTTTGACTCTTAATCGAAGATAGATGTAGATGTCTATGGGCCATAGCGACCACTTACCATCAGGTGGACTGTGTGCGCGTTTGTCACCCTTATCCTATAAAAAAAAATATTTATTTTATTTATTTATTCTTTATTGCACCAAATATTTGTACAAAAGGCGAGCTAACGCTATATGGCATTCTCTACCAGCTAACCTTGGGTAGAAGAGAGAGTGAGTTTGGGCAATTAAGTTGTCATTATATAATTCAGTTCAAATATGTACATGCAACATATACATAAAATATAATATATGGTTGGGGAAAAAGTTTCTTCGTATTTTTTATACAATTTCAAGACATCTTATTCTTTTTTTTAATAGTATATGGGTGACAAACGACCACGCTGTCAACCTGATGGTAAGTGGTTGCTGTGGTCTATAGACATCTACATCTATCTTCGTTAGCGAATCAAAATACAGATGCGTTGTCACCCGTGAGGTCTAAGATGGAATGCCTCTTTTCCAGTAAAATAGGTCTCCGGTTCTCTACACTCACCATACGAAACACAGCAGCGTAAAGCTGCTATTTTACGCTGAGAGCGTGGTCCTTCCCCGGTCGAGCCGACCCATTCGTGTACAACTATACTATTAATATAGCTGCAGCATGGCTCTACCACGTACAAATCATTTAATTATATACATTCTTGAATATATACATTCGAAGTTTAATTACATATAATTATAATATATATGTGCCATTTTGCTCGATAACTTGTTGTCATCTTGTGGGTAACCGGTTACCGTAGAAATCTAAGGAATTTTGATTAAAAAAATTGGCAAATAGTTTTTACAATCCTTTCTTGATGTTAACCTAACACTACTCAAAAAATTCTGAAGAGACCAAAACAGGTGAAAGTCTGAGAATGCAAGGTCAGGATTATGTGGTAGATGCATTAACACTTTCCAACCAAGCCTATTTTTGCTGAGTAGCCAAAGATGTGTGTGGTCTGGCGTTATCATGGTAAAAGACGATAGTTTTGCCCGGCGGTAACAGTTCATAATAAACGATGCGTTTCAAATCCAACCATACATACATCATCACCTTATTGCCTGTTAATCCGGGTTTCGCTACAGTCTGTGGAGCTTGACTACCTTTTGACAATGATGTTTTTCGCACGTTCTTGTCGTAGGTGATCCAATTTTCATCACTAGCGACCAATATTTTCGAAAATTATACGTTTTCATTACGTTTCAATACAGAATCATAGTTTATTTCAGTGAGTCCGTGTGGTATCCAAATATGGAACTTTTTCGTATAGCCGGACTTTTTCAAATGGGTCAAAACTGTTTTGTGGTCAATCTTTAATTCCTCTGCTATGCCGTGACTGCAAATATGCCAATTTTGTCTTCTCTTTTACTAAAATGGCATCTACTTTATCCGTATGAGGGTAACCAGAGCGAGCTGTATTTTTTACATCAAAATTCCCAGACTGAAAACGCTTGAACAAATTTTGTGCTACGCTTACTGACTTAGGTCCTGCATTAGGTCCATAACCGTTACAAATGTTGAGTCGCATTTTTCCCTTACTCGTAATAAAACTTCTTAATTTATCGTACTTCGTTAGATTCACTTGTTTTAACGGATAGAAAAATAATTAAAAATCGTGGGAAATTGTTACTTACCTTTCATTTTTCTTTTTTTTTAATATCCTATATGTATTGATATTAAAATATAACCAAAGATAAAGTATAACCAAAGAGATTTTGATTTAATTTTATAAAAACAAAATAATATGAAATTTGTTTTACCGACCTATTATTGTAGTAATTATTAACGCCTAATTTGCATTAAATAAGTATTTAATTTGAAACAGATCCATAGTTAATTAAACTGAAACTCTAACAGTGCTAGAGCCACGCGGCAGCTTTTGCTGCCGCACGGATGGGCCGGCTCGAACCGGGGTGGTACCACGACCTCACAGAAAACCAGCGTGAAGTAGAGGTTTACCTCTGCGTTTCGCTTGGTGAGTGCAGGTGGCCGGAGGCCCTTTTTATTGGAAATGAGGCATTCCATCTTAGTCCTCACGGGTGACAACGCATCTACATTTTGATTTGTAATAGAGGATAGATGTCGATGTCTATGGGCCGCAGCAAACACTTACCATCAGGTGGACTGTGTGCTCGTTTGTCACCCTTATCCTATATAAAAAAATTAATGAAATTTACGAAAAATAAAATTATAATTCTAAGCATTTATTGGCCCCCTGAAATATGATTAGAAGTAATATGCTCATGAAGATCATGAGGTCCCGGGTTCAAATCCCGGGTCGGGTTAAAAGTAGTTATTCAATAAATATTAAATTTCAAAAATCATAATTATTTTTTTAATTACTTATATCTCTCAATAAAATCTCAGTAGCTTCCCGGAGTTGGCGGTGTTTTACCTACGTGCCTCAGAAAGCACGTTAAGCTGTTGATCCTGTGTCTGATCTCTCTTCGGTCTTGTTGAATAACTATTCCATCGGACTATGAGAGTAAGGGAACAACAACAAGAACAAGAACAACAAGAGTGCATTTGTGCTTGTGAATACACACGGGCACTACAACTTCTTCCTGCGCTGACGGCTAGTCTCCTTTGAGACTGGCCACCGTGAACTAAATTACTTACTTATCTTCACGCACAATCCCAGACGGGATAGCCAGAGAGAACAGATCGCCAAGTGTTACGATCCTTACATACCTCTTTCGCTTCTTTCAGATTCATTATCTTCTTCATACATGCACGTCTAGGTATCCGAGTACTCTTGACCCTACCCTCTTCGAGCAATTTGCTCACATGGTCTTCGAAAGTTCGTCTCGGTCTACCTCGACACCTTTTAATATTAACTTTCGCGCTATATATTTTCTTCACCATTCGGTCTTCACTCATTCGCTCAACGTGCCCAAACCACCGAAGCACGCCCTTATCAATTTTTGTGATAAGGTCATCTTTCAAACCTGCCATATTGCGAATCTCTTCGTTTCGCTTTCGGTCGGCCATGGTAACGCCGCACATTTTACGAAGAGATCGCATCTCCACTGCATTCAACTTGCTTTTATGCTTCTTCTGGCATACCCAGGTTTCGCTGCCATATAACAAAGTCGGTATCAACACTGCGTTATGTATTGCAAGGCGTGCACTCTTCACTACGCCTTGCCTTTTGACTAACGCAGTCAAGGCACCATTGACTTTGTTCCCGGCAGCGACACGCCTGTCCACATCTAAATCACATCTTCCATCCCGGCTAAAAGCACTCCCCAAGTATACAATTTCATTTACTTGTTCTAGACATTCCTGATTTACCCATATTTCACACTTCGTTCTCTCTTCGTCCCTTTCAAATACCAGAACCTTAGTTTTATTAGCGTTCAAACGGAGACCTTTAAATTCACATTCCTCTTTCATACACGTGACTAATGCCTGCAGTTCTGCCTCTGATGGTGCAATAAGCACTGCATCATCAGCATACAGCAGACAATTTACTTTTATGTTCCAACCCAATTTCACACCCAAACAGCTATCTTTCAACTTTTGTAAACAGCTGTCGAGATACAGTATGAACAGCCAGGAAGACATGACACAACCCTGTTTTACTCCCGTTTGGACGCTAAACATGGGTGACAGGCCATACCCTACCCGCACACAGGCTTTACAGTCACAGTAAAGAGACTGCACAGCCCTTAGCAATCGACCATCCACACCATACCCCAGCAATAGTTCCCACATTTTCTTCCTTACAACCTTATCAAATGCTTTCTCAAGATCCACAAAAGCTCAGAAAATCTTCTGGTTAGCAGCCAGAAGCTTTTCCGTGATCATGCGGAGAGAAAACATTTGATCAGTGCATCCTCTTCCAGGTCTAAATCCGCATTGTGCCTCCCATAGAAATCTTTCCGATTTCTCTTGCATCCTACGTGTCAAAACCTTCGAGTAAACTTTACTTGCTAAACTGGTCAAGCTGATCGCCCGATAGCACCCGCAGTCAAAATGTGAACCTTTACCTTTATATAAAGGCGCAATGACTGCTGATCGCCAATCATCCGGGACATCCCCCGTCCGCCAGCATAAATTGCACAGCAGATGAAAGCTGTCCCAGACGCGAGGCCCACCATACTTGACCATTTCAGCAGTAACTCTGTCTAGTCCCGCAGCCTTACCACATTTCAAACTTCGAATCGCACGTTCAATCTCTTTCATACTGATGACCTCAGTGTCATCGAGGTCCGGGTCTGGCATACCAGTCACGGCGTCATCCCCGGACCCCTCACTAAGATCATCACACGCATACATTTCTCTATAAAATTCGCTCCATCGCTGCATGACGTCCGATTTTTCTGAGAGGACGTCATTAGTTCTCGAAAGCACTTTGTTCATTCTTAAGGCCGTCGCACCACTTCGGGTCCTTCCAACCTCTTTCCAGAAGAGTTTGGAGTTCTCCTTAAAGTTAATTGAATGAACTAAATTAATTTTGAAATAAATTATTGGCATGATAGAATAGAATAAGGGTGATAAGCAAGCACAAAACCCATCTTAGACGTATACATCAATCCTCGATTACGAATCAAAATGCAGATGTATTGTGATTCCTGAATACTAAGATGGAATGCCTCATATCCAGTAAAAAGGATCACCGGTACTTTACACTCACCATACGGATCACAGCAGCATTAAGCTGCTATTTTACGCTTTATTCTTTGACATCTTGGTCCTTCCTCGGTTTAGCTGACCCATTTCTGTTACAACCATAATATAGCTGCAGCACGGCTCTACTTCGTATAAAACGATCCTGAAACACTGCCACTACACGGTCAAAGAAAGATAAGTTAAACAAGTGTGATTCCAAAAATATATATTTGAAATTCATACGCCAAATATTTTTATTGTTGAAGATTTTTTTAGAGGAATTACTAATTAGTCTTCAAAAATGAAAAACGAGCTGAATTCTCATTAATAGTGCCTGATTTAACACCTGTGCTCTTAGAAAACTGAACAAAACATTACATCAGAATGAAATTTATTTATTTTATTTAATGTAGCTGGCCTGCAAATACATAAATATCTTAGAAATTTCCACACTACGGCTGGAGAACAGTTATTGATACAAGTATGGAAATATCGGCGTTTAGCTACACGTACAATCTGATTTCACCTATTCCTGGCTGCTTAAAAAGATAACCAATTTTCTTCAGTACGATCTCTCTTCAAACGAATAAAAGCTCGATTTCGTCTAGATTTTGCCGATGCCCTCTGTCATCCATGGGGTCGGCGGACGCTTCAATCTTATCTTGTGAACTGGAGCATGAGCATCATAGAGGCTGAGAACATTGTGGTTAAGAATCGAAACTTTATCGTTAACAGTAGGTGCTTCAATTAAAGAGGCTAAATCGAGATTAAGAGCGTCATTCTTTAGCTTGTTAAAGTCTATTTTAGAAAAGCTGCGGAGATGCATTACAGTAGGGGAATATTTGGAAGGTTTGAGCTTATACGAAGCATAAATCAAGTCATGGCGTGAGATACTCAAAGCAGGTAACTGACCATGAATCATCACACGTTTAGGAGAATCATCAAGGATTCATCAATCAATGAAAATTGTTTACACCTGGTGCATCAAAATATACAAGGCATGATAGGCAAAGAGCTAGAAATTGAGTTGTTCTTAAATAGCAACAATATTCATATCTTATGTATTACTGAACATTGGTTAAAAGCTTATAATTTAATGTTTAACTTCAGTAATCACCAGGTGGTCAGTTCTTTCAATAGAGATACGGTTTTAAGAGGTGGCTCCTTAATATTAGCTAGTAAATTATTATCATGTAAAGAACGTAAAGACATTGTGAGCCTCTCTGTTGAGCGAACTGTAGAAATGGCATGTGTTGAGTTTGAGCACCTCATTGTTGTGAGCGTCTACAGACCCCCATGTTGTACATATGATGCTTTTGAAAACATTATGGAGGAAGTTTTTGCTAAGCTTAATAAACAGAATAAATCTGTTGTAATATGTGGAGACTTTAATATCAATCTCCTAGAAGCTTCCTCCATCAATATTAAATTTAGATCATTGTTTAAATCATATGGTCTTTTTAATTTATTTATAGAGCCAACGCGTATTTCTCAATCTAGTGCAACATGTATAGATAACATTTTTACAAATTTGAAGCCGTTGCATAAATGTATAATTCAAAAATTAAGTTCTGATCACTGTGGACAAGTAGTTTCGTTACCTTATGTTCACAAAAAGCAAGTAGATGAGAAAGTTGTGTCTGTTCCAGTAAATGCACGTCGCTTGGAGAAATTTAGAAGTAACGTAGTGAAAAAACTTCCATCACTTTCATACCAAAATGATCCTAATTTTTTGTATGGAACATTATTTAAGCTTATTTGCAATGAATTTAATAATACTTTTACTTCTAAAACATTCTCCTTGAACAGTTGGAAGTCATTCAATGAATGGGCGACAGTAGGAGTCCATAAGAGCAGGCATAGGTTATATGATCTTTACCATGAAAGGTCATATAATCATAGCGTCGAATTTAGGGAATATGTAAAAAAATATTCAAAAATATTTAAAAGAGTGTGCTCCATAGCCAAGTCTTTGCATTTGAGCAACAAAATTAAGACGGCTTCCAATAAAATTAAAATGACATGGAGTATAATTAATAGCGAAACTGGTAAGATCTGAAGAAGACTGCAACTCTCGCAATTCAAATTACCAGTTAAGTGTTAACAACAAATTAACTGTATCAGATCAGGACGTAGCAATGGTTTTTGAGAAATATTTTACTGATGTTCCGATATTGACCACTAAGTCACTGAATTCTTCTCCTGCCGTCGCCGAATCATTACTTAAACAAAATGTAAATGTGTGTACAAAGAATTTTACATTTCATAAAGTGTCATCAAAAGATATTGTAAAATATTTTAAAACTATTGATGTTAAGAAAACTGCGGATCTGTGGGGGATTTCCGTTAAAGTTATTGCGTCTATAATAGATACAATCGCGCCTCATTTAGCTATTATTTTTAATACTAGTATCGAATCTGGTGTGTTTCCTGATTTAATGAAGCATAGTAAAGTAATACCTTTATTTAAATCTGGTAGTACATTAGACCCCGCCAATTTTAGACCTATTTCTGTACTACCAACACTTAGTAAGATTTTTGAAAAAATTGTTCTTGTTCAAATGTTAAATTTTTTTAATATAAATAATTTACTTCATAAAAATCAATTTGGTTTCACAAGGGGTCGCTCGACAACTGATGCCGGTGTTGAGCTGATTAAATATATCTTTAATGCATGGGAGAATTCACAGGATGCTTTGGGTATATTTTGTGACCTATCCAAGGCCTTCGATTGTGTTCACCATGAAACATTAATCAGGAAACTTCAACACTACGGTGTAAGAAGTGATGTCCTTAAATTAATTATTTCATATTTAAGTAAGAGAACGCAAAAAGTTGTTATTAACAATATGAGCTCTTCCGGATCGATGGTACAAATGGGCGTGCCTCAAGGCTCAATTCTCGGCCCCTTTCTGTTTCTTGTATATATTAATGACTTACCTTACATAGTAGGGGATAACCATGATATAGTATTATTTGCAGATGACACTTCTTTCATTTTCAAATTAAGTCGACAGTTACTAAAATATGACGAAGTAAATAATGCTATCTCTAAATTAGTAAGTTGGTTCGATGTTAATAATTTGCATTTAAATGGCACTAAAACAAAATGTATGAAATTCGTGACTCCAAATGTCAAACAATTAAATACTAATGTAATTTTAAGTGGGGAGAAACTGAGTCTTGTAGATACCACCATTTTTCTTGGAATCACACTAGACGCGAAGCTTCAATGGAGCCCCCATATATCAAAACTAGCAAGCAGACTTAGTTCTGCAGCATATGCTGTAAAAAAGATTAGAAGTTTAACCAGTGTTGAAACAGCTAGACTAGTTTACTTCAGCTACTTCCATAGCATAATGTCGTATGGTATTTTGCTATGGGGACACGCAGCTGACACTGAAATTATATTTGTTTTGCAGAAGAGGGCCATAAGAGCAATTTATGAATTAAAGCTTAAAGAGTCGCTGCGACAAAAATTTAAGGAAATTAATATATTAACTTTGGCCTCTCAATACATTTATGAAAATGTAATGTACGTACACAAAAATAAAAGTAGTTTTACAAAAATAAGTGATATTCATTCTGTAAATACTAGGAACAGACACAAGCTAGTAGTACCAGTTACTCGACTCCATCGAGTCAGTAATTCATTCTTGGGGCGATGTATACGCTTTTACAACAAAATTCCAGAAAATATACAAAGTTTGACCTGTTCAAAGTTCAAAAACTTTATTAAACTAAGTTTGTATAAAAAGGGTTATTATAATATTAAGGAATTTATGGAAGATAATAACCCCTGGAAATGAGGTGATCGCTACCAAGCTATTTCTAATTTGTTGTGTTGTTAATTTGTGTAACATCATGATTGTAAGCTGTTATTTAAAAAAAAAGTCCCGCTGGGTTTCTTGCTGGTTCTTCCCAGGACAGAGGTTTTTTCCGAACCAGTGGTAATCAAACAAAAGAGTGACTTTCAATAAGTATTATTTATAATCTATATTGAATAAAAAAGTTTCTGTTTCTGTTTCTATTAGATCAATCAATGAGTCATCGTTTTCGATATTGTGATGAGTAGCCTTTAAAGGGGGAATAGAAAGATTAACCGACTCAATAATTAAAAGAGGCTTTTTGGAACGAGGGCAGTTTTTCAACAGATCTGTATTAAAATCACCCATGATTATACAGTGTGTGTACTCAGAACAAATATTAGTGAGAGCCATATCTAAAGTGGCGAAGTAGTCAGTCGAAGGGGGACAATACACTACCCCTAGAAGTGTCCTGATGCCCTCGAAATCGAGATCCACAAATAAAAACTCAGAAGAAGCGGAATAGCAAGAAGGAGATGTTAAACAACTTTGGATGATGAAAGGTGGTGATGGCTACACCACCTCCACCTTTTCCAACACGATCATTCCTAACGAGTACAAAGCCGGGTAGGGGATATAAAGTTGACGGTAAAGTAGGCTTCAGTCAGCTTTCCGACACTAATATGGCATGAATATACTCGGGAAAAAAATAAGCTTCAAGTTCAGAATAGTGGCTAGGGATACTTTGAGCGTTAATATGGCATACGTTCAAAGAGTTGTTAAAAGACGTCTCAACATCATACATAGTTTATGGACTAAAATAAAAAAATAAAATATTAAATAATAATAAAAATATAAAATAAAAATAACTATAAGGAAGGAGTTGAAAAGAATAAATAGAAGAAGGTTAAATTTACACGTTGGTTCTGTTTTTATTGAATTTAATGATATAATGAATTGTCAGTAATCACATGGTTATTAGAATTCAATTTTACTTAAGGCGTCATTCAATCTTTTCCAAGTATTTCAAAATAATACCGAGTAATATCATGTTTTTGGGTGAACACCAAACGCGTGCAACTGATTCCGTGTGCGTGACACTCCTCAACGGGCATACCGGTACGCAAGCGAAGCTGACCGGTACTACCGCAGACTTCGCGGGCAGTACTCCGCTCTCTTTCATATCGCGGCTCATCGTTCCTCCCTCTAGTTGTCGAGTTGACTCACTAAGAAGAATTGAAATTGAATATGAAATTGAAATTGAGAAATGAATAAAATTGAAAATTATTGAGTGAGTAAGAATGAAATTATACTCCCTAAGCATGTTGAAAAATGATTTTATTTATTCATGAGGCAGTTAATATTATTAATAGTTCGCCACAACTTCTTTACAATTTGAAAATAAAAATATTTAGTTTTAAAATAAAATAATAATTTAGTTTCGTAAACAACGTAAAATTTGTAAATCTTATTAATTTACACGTTACTTTAATCGCTGAAGCAATTCAACTCTATCATTCAAGTCCTACAAATAACTACAGATAATTTTTCTGTGTCTGGATGTGTTTGTCTTTATTCAATTTAGGTTTGTACCATAGAGGAGAAAATCTTAATATGTACAAAGTACTATTACTTACAAAATCATGTTTGTCACACAAATACATTATGAAAACATATGCCAATATATGTAAATAAAATTAAAGCAGGGGATAAAGAGGGAATTTATATGTCCCTAATAAAATTGACAACGCTCTGAGGGAATTTTAATATCCTACTCTGAAAGAAGTTTATTATGGTGTCGGTTATGAAAAAGACATAAAATATTTGGGTCAAATCCATTACATAACATTTTTGAGAAATAAAGTAGTATGTTGAAACATCGTGATCCCAACCACAAGCAATTTTTTCGGACTAATACGACTTAGGGAACTTCAAGAAAAGAGCCTATTCTTTTTTAAAAGGCCGGCAACGCATCTGCAATTCCCGTAGTGTTGCAGTTGTTCATGGGCAGGGATAGATATAAGCTTTCAAATGAGCCTCATTCTCGTTTATCCACTATAAAAAAAAATTGCTTTCCGTCGTCGGTAGAGGTATTTTTACGTCAGATGTTAAGATATTTTATACGACTATCTATTGAAAGTTAATGTTCCTGTAATTTCCCACTATTGCCTTTTACGACACCCTCGTGACGAAATAGGACGATTCATTGTCTCAGTATCTATAACGATTTGATTTAAATTAGTAAGGGGCGTTAATTTTTTGTCTAAATAACAAGACAAACGAGCAATGGTGACCGATTGAAAATGTAAAATCTATGTCCTATAGCAAGAATTAGTGCGAAATCATGTTCTGCATGTTTTAACCCGCTTATCTACTGAGTAAATATGTGGATACAGTTTGAAGCATATATTTAAAACCATATATCCAATATCAGATAAAAAAGACTACCTAATTTTCCTAAGCAATTTGTATGAACAAAATGGTTTTTTTTTTATCTACATACAGTTTTATAAAATTGTTAACTCTGCTTAATTACTAACCGTTTTCAGTGCCAAGAAGACAGCAATGAAGTGTACGATATGAATAACAAGCTCGTGGAAACTGTCCATGCGGTCGGAGATAAGTTTTGCAAGACTCGCCGCAGAAGAACATAAAAACTCTCCGATCACACTCTTAATCTCATGGATGTTAGACGGGAGATGAAGCTACATTCTTCAACAGATTTGACAGCTTACAGGCAACTGAACAGACAGATCTCTAAATGCATGCTGCGGGACAAAGATCAATACAGCTTGTATTGAAGAAGCGATCGAGCGGAAACAATGCTCCAAAGTCTTTGCCAGGGATCTGTCTGCCAGAAAAAGCCAACTGTCAAAGCTGAAGACCGAATGTGGCAGCATCGTTTCTGGGACACCTGAGATTTTGAGTGAGATTGAGAGGTTCTATGGGCAGCTGTACACGTCATCGTTGGAGCCACACGCAAGTGTGAGTAACGATCCAAGAGCGAGTCTTATTCGACACTATTCCGAAGATATCCCGGACGTCAGTCTAAGCAAGATTAGAATGGCTCTCCAGCACCTTAAAAACGGCAAGTCCCCGGGTGAGGATGGAATAATAGCGAAGCTTCTGAAAGCGGGTGAAAAACCGGTACTTGAAGTCCTTCAGAAGCTCTTTAATTCCGTCCTCCATGGTGGCATTACATCGGAGGCATAAAGCAGAATTGCAGTGGGCTTGTTCTTCAAGAAAAGCAACGCTCTCTTGAAGAACTACAGGCTGATTCCCCTTCTGAGCCACATCTATGTGCTGTTTTCGAGAGTCATTACGAATCGTCTCGCACGCAGAATTGACGACTTCCAGCCTCTCGAACAAGCCTGTTTCCGAATAGGCTTTAGTACCATGGATCACATACACACCCTTTGGCCAATTATACAGAAGATAGAGGAATACAATCTACCACTTTGCCTTGCGTATGTGGACTATGAGAAAGCCTTTGATTCCGTCGAAATTTGGGCGGTGCTGCAGTCCCTTCAGCGGTGCCTGTTTGACTGTCGGTATATCGAAGTGTTGAAGTGTTTGTACAGTAGAGCTACGATGGCTATCCGAGTACAGAATCAGAACACGAAACTTATCCAACTGCAGAGAGGTGTGAGATAGGTATTGTGATTTTTTCACTTAAATATACAAGAATTTAGGCTCGCCGGGCATTACAGGGCGATGGAGCAGGCACGGTCTTTTCAATTTCGGGGGAAAATGACATTTTCTCGAATAAAACGGGGAATAAAAATAAAACTCTCAAATAAAACTATTAATATATTAAAGACCTTTTTTAGTGTCAAAACTATTTAAGAGCTTGTGCCGTTTTGGAGAAATTTTGCAAAATATGGCAAAGATAGGTACCCTTTGGGGATTTGTTTCTAAAAAGGGGTTCACCAAAATACATTTTTATTCAATTAAAAACATTTATTAAATCCTCTTCCCTCATGCTTAATTTTTTTAGTGGAATAAGTGACAGTTATTGTGATTTTTTTACTTAAATATCCAAGAACTTAGGCATTTCACCCTCTCATAGGGCCTTAATATACTTAAAAACCTAATTTACTCTTGCCTTGAAAACAGCAACAGTGCAATTGAATGTAAGGACATAGTAGTAGTGAGTTGTAGTTGGGCCATGAAGTGGAGCAACGACTAATTTGAGTAAAATATAGGTTATAGCCCAATAAAGCTGATGTACTTCATGCAAAAATGTTTTGTCAAATTAAAAATAGCATTTTAATCTAGGCTTATATCGCTTAGGTTTTAGTTACGATATTTTTGCTTTTTATTACTTACTTTACTTTTATTACTTATAATACACACCGACATAATTCTAGATATTATATAGTCTACTTTTATATTGCAGTTAATTGTGTCGCGTGTGTCAGGTATTTTAAACTATTACTTCGTTATATTATTTGAGGGGTCCTTCAAGGAGGCTTAACTATATAATAGCCCAGAATATAGTGTGTATTTATTTCTGCTTTGACGTATATACGTTATGGTTTACCTATTACCACTTCAGTGTACTGAGCTGAGCGATGTTAATTTTTATAGTAAAATATTTTGTAGTTAATACATAGAAAACAACGATGGGTAAACAGGTATTTTTTTACGTTTTCAAAAATTTCCGAACTGTATTGGATGATTAGAAAGATTTCCTCAATACTCACCATGTCAAACAGACATTTGGAAAACGCAAGCAAAAACTCCTCGCACTAATGATGTTCATAATTCTACCACCGGATGAGCTTAGGCTAATATTTTTACAGAAATAAGATTGCCATACAAGTACGCAGTTCACATAATAACAAGTAAATAATGTGGCCCGTGGACACCTGCATCTACCTGCATATACCTTTAAGAATAAAAACAGTGCATTTTGTCCACTAAAGACTTAGATGGAATGCCTATTTACTAATAAAAACCTTCAGTTATTTAAACTCACCATACCAAACACAGCAGCATTAAGCTGATATTATGTGCTGGTATTCTGTAAGAGCCAGGTCCTTCTCTGATTGAGCCAACACATTTGTATATAATAATTAATAAAAATATTATTATATAATAACATATCCAAAAAATTCTTCATATGAAGAAGGTATCACAATGGTATGAGTAGGTAAGAGCTTATCAAATAACAATAATAGCGGAACCTTGGCCTAAGTTATTGGACATTATATTCATTATAGTGTGTGACAATAAAGGCTGTATTCTATTATTATTATTATTATTATTCTCTCTTTAATGTTGTGCCTTATTCTTATTACATAGACAACTAAAAACTGATATGTTTTTAGTTGTGCTACAGCTTAGCGTGAGCAAGGAGATTGTAGTAATTACAGCAATACTTATTACATATTCTATTCATAATCTTGGCTTAATTACATGACTAAAATTATTAGTAAGTTCATATTTCGTTCTTCAGAGTAAAATTATTAAGCTCCAATTTATAGCAGTGGAGAATATCTCAATTACTGAATAAAGTTTTCTGCTAAGGGAATTAAATACCCGCAACCCTAATTCATTTATATCAAAATTTAATTTTAAAGTATATACTAAACGTTTCATTTATTATTCAGAAGAGGCGAATATAAACGACCCTTGTAATTATCCTGTACATAGGATAGTATCAATAAAAGTAGATGTTTTCGATAAACTTTAGAACCAATTTCCTTGTAGCATGAGGGAAATGTGTCTAAAGGATATAATTATGTAGTCAATAGAATATCGCAACAGTATAAAACGGATGAGATCGATCAATTTTTTCTTTACATCAAGAATATGTAAAACATAACGATTTACTTACGAAAACTTTTTATATAAGTGCCTATAAGTATTACATTCATGCTTGTAAGAAGTGAGGTGTATTTATTGTAACAGAAATAAATTAACAATTAAAAAAAACATTCTTAAAACAAGCTTTTATTTGCTCTAAAAAGAAGAAAATTATTATTACATTACACAATTTATATAATATAAAAGCTTGTCACGATATTAACCTATTTTCGAAAAATCATAATGTTTTCTTAGTATTACCTACTTTTGTCAATATCAAGTTACATGTTGTATTCTTGTTTATGCAGGTAAATCTCGCGACAAGCTTTTATGTCATATAAATTGTGTAATGTAATAAATTGTGTGTAATATAACAAGTCAAAACGAAATATAGTTTATGGATAGTCTCGGGCTTAAAATTATTTGTAACAAAAGAAACCCTTAGCTGCGGAACCACAATGTTTGTGAATTGTGACAGCAAATATGTATGTAATATGTATATCATACTTAACATTTAAGTTCGCTTGCTCTCACCGCCCCCTGCTAAACGGGCCTACATTTATACCTATGGATACTACCCTGTGATTTCCATTCACCCATCCATTACAGCCTACAAAAGTCCACTGCTGAACTTACGTTGAAATATTTGCAACGTTTGGCAGGCGGGTTAGCAACCACAGTTTTTATTATTTTGAATTGTTATCAGAAAGATTCTGCTGTCCCTTTTGTTTCAGTTTTCCAATGTTGCCTCTTATGACACCCATGGTGTATATGGGATGGTGGATATTTTTACACCACCTGTGATTTGTATAATATCATATATTTTGATAATATATTTAATAATTTTATATCTGTTTTTAAATTCCCTATCCTTTTTAATTTTAATTCACTAATCGTAGTCCCCTACGATTAGTAAATTAATTATCTAAATGGCACTACTACTACTACTACTCCTGAGTAGTTAAGGATCACCACTTTTACTATTAAGAAAATATTTTACGGCTGAGAAAAAAAAACATTATTCTGTATAATATATAATACCTAATAAATCCCTTTCATATTTTTATAGAGCGAAGGGTAAACAAACTACTATATTTTTATTATCTTCTTTGATTCTATTGACAAAGTAAACAAAATAATTAAGCAGGCGTCTCTTTGATTGCCAATAATTGGTTAACGTGATTCATGTAAAATGAAAATTGGAGCACCAAGAAAAAAAAATTAAGCTATTCGATCATCGCTTCTAGTAGTTTATGTACCATTATGCGAAGTTTTCTTTTTCGACTATAAAATATTCATAAAAATTAGTGTGTCACAGGGGATCGAACCTGGATTCTGTTTCTTCATTAGATAGTAAAAGTTTACTGCTGTGCAAAGGTCTATCCCTGGACATGGACATTCTTACGCTTTGCTGAAGGATTGAGAATTGAATTACTAGTGAACCAAAAAATATAAGGCAAATGCTCAGCGCCTAAGCCATCAAGATTAGTATATATATATTAAAATTTATAAAAAATAATTAATTATATACAATATGAAAAACTGTAATAATTAAAAAAATCAAAACTAGAAACTTAATTTTATAATAATAATATATAAATAATATAAATTTATTAATATATTTAACACATATATATATATATATATATATATATATATATATATATATATATATATATATATATATATATATATATATATATATATATTAAAAATATTAATTTATCGCTTGTCCTCGTAGCCACTTAGTCGCTTTAAGCTTTATAAATTATAATCTGAAGGTAGCTTGGTTTAATCATTTGAAAACCTTAGTCAATGAAATGATCGTAGGTGCTGCAAAGCGCTTGTCTCGATATTAAGCATATATTTTCAGCAAGAGAATATACAATACTTACCTAAACATACGAGACATTCGAATCTACGATAATTAATGTACCCGATAATAGCACTTGTGTCAATCAAAGAACAACATCCATATTATGGAAGAGGCCACAGTCCAGTGAGAATTTCAAAAGCTGAAAAATGTTTACTTTTTAGGCATATTGATTTCAATAAAAATCTCGACTTAGTTTAATTCCTTTGCTAAGCAGATAAAAAAATATTTTAAATGTTTTAACCAATATAACGCCCTTATTTCATATAATTTGACAACTGGGACATGGAACACTTGTAAACGCTTTGACCTTTCACGGGTACCAGCCGAGCAATAGCATATTTTGCAGTAAAAATAAAATGTCTTGCGAACTTTAATAGATGACATACAACGTCGAGTATCTTTATATAATATATTCCGAAAAATCAGAATACACTTTATAAAATCTCCCGATTTTGACATATTTATTTTATTGTGTAAATTATTCATGGTAAAGCCATGCTCCAGCGTGTTATGGGCGCAGCATTAATGACTTAACTGAGGAAGGACTACGTTCGCACCGAACGTGAAATAGCATCATAAATCTGCTGTGAAGTGAGTGACAAAACCTGGAGACCATTTTAACTAGTAAGTAGGCATTCCTTTTTAGTACTCCGTGGTGGCAACGCATCTACATTACGATTTCTAGATTTGTTCGTAAGTTCCTAGATTCGCATCAAGTGAACTAAATGCTCGTTTGTCGCCCATGCTTCTATAACTGTGTTATTAATTTAAAAACAATTTTCATACTATCAAAAGCATGATAGTATCATTAGTGCAGGAGATAAAATGGGCCACAGCTGAATAATTCAATACAGATGCACTTATTTTTAACGTGTACCTGCCCTTATCAAGGATAAAACGACAAAGATACGAAGACAATTACAACCCAAAATAATCAATAATACCAAAAAATTCTGAAAAAATCGGCATTCTGGATAGTAATAACCGGCTGGATTAGCCAAGTTGACTTGTAATCGTTAATGATAATACAAAACTATAAAAATAAATTAAAATGACGTATTAACGTAAGGAAGTACGAGTAATAATAGTAAGATAGTTCTCAATGTTGATGTTCTCCTCATCGGAGACTAGTCATCTGCGCAGGATATGATAATAGTACAGGTGCACTCTTTATTCCCTAATATTCATAGTCCGTTGGAACGGCAAACTGACTCAATTGGAGAGAGATTAGGTGCAGAACACATGGCTTTACGTGTTTTCCGAGGCATGGGGTTGTAACACCGTCACTCCGGATTTATCGGGATTGCAATTTCTGCTATATGCGGCTAAATGCTCTTTACAACGTGCTTCGAAGTTGCGACCGGTCTGACCCACGTAAACGGCGTGGTTTTCGTCACAAACAAGTTTGTAAACACCGGAATTTTGACGAATATCCAACTTATCTTTATTATTACAAATATTTCTAAGAGAATTGTTAGTTTTGAACGCCACATAAACGTCGTTTTGTCCGAGAGTTTTAGCTACTTTTTCAGACATGGGCCCTAAGTAGGTCAAACTGCTCACATATCGACGAACACTTTGAGGTTGAACCGCGTACAGAGAGTTGCGAAAAACATGCTTTTGTTTCTTTTTAATTAAATTGTTAATGAATTTTTTTGAAAAACTTTTAAAAACGCTATTTGATAAATTACATTAAGCTCTTTTAAATAATTTTCTTTACTTAATGGGACAATGGACAAACTATTAATATAACAATAAAAAGTGGCTAATGAATGTTGCCACGGATCATACGATGACGCGGAAATGACTGTGTCGGTATTAGTTGGCTTTCGATAAATTTGGAAACATGTGACGATTTTTTTTTATATGATAAGGGTGACACACGAGCACACAGTCCACCTGATGGTAAGTGAAAGCTGCGGCCAATAGACATCTACATTTATCCTCTATTCCAAATAAAAATGCAAATGCGTTGTCACCCGTGAGGACTAAGATGGAATGCCTCATTTCCTCCGGCCACCGGCCACCTGCACTTACCAAGTGAAACGCAGAGGTAAACCAGTACTTCACGCTGGTATTCTGCGAGGTCGTGGTACCGCCCCAGTTCGAGCCGGCCCATGCGTGCGACAGCAAAAGCTGCCGCGTGGCTCTACCACTGTTGACATTGATGTTGACACTGATTCTTTTTTTGTTATTGTCATCATCATCATTACAGCCCTTCACAAGTCCACTGCTGAACATAGGCCTCCCCCAAAGAATGCCAAAAAACACGGTCCTGAGCCACCTGCATCCATCGACTTCCTGCATGTCTTACCAGGTCGTCACTCCATCTCGTGGGGGGACGCCCTACACTTCGCCTACCGGTACGAGGCTGCCACTCGAGAACCTTTCTTCCCCATCGGTTGTCGGTTCTTCGAGCTATATGGCCGGCCCACTGCCACTTCAGCTTACTAATCCGTTGGGCTATGTCGGTCACTCTGGTTCTACTGCGGATATTCTCATTCCTAAGTTTATCACGCAGAGAAACTCCGAGCATAGCCCTCTCCATAGCTCGCTGAGCGACCTTGAGCTTCCTCATACGGCCAGCAGTGAAGGACCACGTCTCAGTTCCGTAAGTCATCACTGGCAACACGCACTGGTTGTACAATTTCGTTTTAAGGTTTTGAGGTATGTCTGACGAGAAGATGTGTCGTAGCTTCCCGAACGCTGCCCAGCCGAGTAGAATCCGTCGATTGACCTCTCGGTCGAAGTTGGACTTACCTAGTCGGACTATTTGTCCCAGGTAAACATACTCGTCAACAACTTCGAGCTTAGTGCTCCCAACAACTACCGGCATAGGTGTGACATGGACATTAAACATGATCTTTGTTTTGTCCATGTTCATCTTAAGACCTATCCGTTGGGAAACACTATTGAGGTCATTGAGCATAGTGCTTTGGTCCTCCAGCGATTCTGCCATAAGGACTATATCGTCGGCAAATCGAAGGTGAGTGATGTACTCGCCATTGATGTTGATACCGTATCCTTTCCAGTCCAGAAGCTTGAAAACGTCTTCCAATGCAGCGGTGAAGAGTTTCGGGGATATGACGTCACCCTGTCTTACACCTCTCTGCAATTGGATAGGTTTCGTACTCTGGTTCTGCACTCGGATAGCCATCGTAGCCCTACTGTACAAGCACTTCAACACTTCGATATACCGACAGTCAACTTGGCACCGCTGAAGGGACTGCAGCACCGCCCAAATTTCGACGGAATCAAAGGCTTTCTCATAGTCCACATACGCCAGACATAGTGGCAAATTGTACTCTTCGGACTTCTGTACAACTTGCCGAAGGGTATGTATGTGGTCTATGGTGCTAAAGCCCTTTCGGAAACCGGCTTGTTCGGGAGGCTGGAAGTCGTCAAGTCTGCGTGCGAGACGATTCGTAATGACTCTCGAAAACAGCACGTAGACGCGGCTCAGAAGGGAAATCGGTCTGTAGTTCTTCAAGAGAGCGTTGTCACCTTTCTTGAAGAACAAGACCACCGCACTTCTGCTCCACGCCTCCGGTGTAATGCCACCATGGAGGACGGAATTAAAGAACTTCTGAAGGACTTCAAGTACCGGTCTTCCACCTACTTTCAGAAGCTCCGCTGTAATTCCATCCTCGCCTGGGGCCTTACCGTTTTTAAGGTGCTGGAGAGCCATCCTAATCTCGCTCAGACTGACATCCGGGATATCTTCGGAATAGTGTCGGATGAGACTCGCTCTTGGATCGTTACTCACACTTGCGTGTGGCTCCAACGATGATGTGTACAGCTGCCCATAGAACCTCTCAATCTCACTCAAAATCTCAGGTGTCCCGGAAACGATGCTGCCACACTCTGTCTTCAGCTTTGACAGTTGGCTCTTTCTGGCAGACAGATCTCTGGCAAAGACTTTGGAGCCTTGGTTCCGCTCGATCGCTTCTTCAATACGAGCTGTATTGAAGTTGCGTAAGTCCCGCCGCATGCATTTGGAGATCTGTCTGTTCAGATGCCTGTATGCTGTCAAGTCTGTTGAAGAATGTAGCTTCATCTCCCGTCTAACAGCCATGAGATTAAGAGTGTGATCGGAGAGTTTTTGTGTTCTTCTGCGGCGGGTCTTGCAGAACTTAGCTCCAACCGCATGGACAGTTTCCACGAGCTTGTCATTCATATCGTCCACTTCATTGCAGTCTTCCAGGCACTGAAAACGGTTTTGTTACTCGAGCTGAAAGATTTCGGGACTTTGGAACAGAGCACGAGGGGGACGGAGCGTTGACTTCATTAGACGAGACCTCTCCAACTTAACGCTTAGGTTCAGTGTGCCTCTAACCATTCGGTGATCGCTACCAGTTTTCACCCTCGCGATCACGGAGACATCACTGAACAGTTGTCGTCTGGTCGTCATAATGAAGTCAATCTCATTTTTTGTCGAACCGTCGGGGCTCGACCAGGTCCACTTCCTGTGGGGCCGCTTCTGGAAGAAAGAGTTCATCATAAAGAGTCCCTCTTTCTCCATGAAGTCGGCCAGCTGCTGGCCTCTTGGGTTCCGTCGCCCTATTCCAAATTTCCCTACTTTCAGCTCACCGCTCTCTCTTGTGCCTAGTTTTGCATTGAAGTCTCCCATTAACACCGTATATTGGGGTTTGGAGGAATGCATGGCTCTAGAGATATCCTCATGCATTTCCTCCACCTCCTCATCGGGGTGTGCCGAGGTTGGTGCATAAACCTGTATGACCTTCAGCGAATACCGTTTGGTGATTCTGAGTATAAGGTACGCAACCTTCGTCGACACACTCCCGATCTTTACAACGTTGTTAACGAGAGACTTGTGGACGATAAATCCGACACCTCCTTGGGACAGATGGTCGCCCTCCCGGTGATAGAGCAAGTTGCCGGATTCGAGGATTACCGTGTCTTCCCCCTCTCTTCGGACTTCGGATAATCCTATAATATGCCAGCGCAACTTTTCTATCTCTTCTTCCAGCTCCACAATCTTCTCGTCAGTCCTCAGGGTGCGTGCGTTGTACGTTGCCAGGGCGAGTCGTCTAAGGTGGCAACCGAACCTCCACCGGAGATTCTTAGCACCCCCTGCCCCGCCGTTACCATGGTCACCACCGTAGCCAGGAATAGCGGGGCCGCCGGGGACTGGGGGCCGTTTCCTTGTTACTGTCATTCATAGGGGGGTATTTGCCATAGTTGCCACGCTTGGCGAGCGGGTTGGCAACCGCAGTTTTTTTATTGTAATTTGGCTATTATCAGGAAGATGCTGCTGCCCATCTCCTGCCTGTTTCCCTTTGTCGCCTTTTACGACACCCACGGGAGGATATGGGGTAGTGGATATTCTTGACCGCCACTACACGGATTTTGTTATTGTAAGTCAAGAAAATTAAGGGAAAAATCTTGTTCCAATTCAAATTTAAATTTAATTTTGTCGTGGACTCTATTTATTTTATTAAGGAAAATATCCGGTTGTCTCCTTGTGCCAGTCCAGCAAATAATTATATCGTCTACATATCTATAGTAATATAAGGTATTTTGATTGACAACTTTATGTTGTTTTTCGAAATTATCCATGAAAATGTCCGCCATAAGGGGACGTAGAGGGGAGCCATAGCTATCCCTTCTTTTTTTAGATAGAAATGGTTATCAAAACGAAAATAGTTTTGATAACCATACAGAAAGAGGTTAAGTTAAGAAGATCGTTTGTTTACCCGGGATGTAGACAACGTTTATCAAAGAGATTTGCGACTATACGCAAACAGTTAGGGAATGTGTCATTTGTGAAAAGACTGACTCCTCGGACCATTGGATGGGAATCACTGTTCTAAAGCAATATAAGATGATCCCAGTTTTACTATAATTTTTCATTGGCTTTAAATTTTTCATTATCGATTTTAGTCTACAGTCGTCTAAAAGGATCGATGTTGGGATCGAAATTTCCAGAACGGAAGTAATCATAGCCAACCTTACACTCGTACACACCGTATGTTCATTTGCAGCTCTGATCCATTATTATACGTCGTCGACTTTTTGTACCGTCCGATTAACATTAGCAATATGACGGAAATATTGTTGAAAAATTACGAAAATGTTCATGTTTTGTGTTTAATAGTGAAAATCCAGCAATTTCAAATAATGCCGTAATGAACAATAGACATATTAAAAGAAAAAACAATACACTCTTATTTCATTAATTGTATTTTGAATTCAAAGTATTCCAGATTACTTTATTGAAATCCTAAAAGTAACCCGTTACATAAAAGATTCTTTCAAAGTGACCATAGCAACGAAAAAACATGATCATTCTTTTTTTTTTAAATTTAATCTCGTGTCTATTGTCAGATATTGAGCTCCGGATCAATGAATTTGTAAACAGGTATTCTAACTGGATTATATAGCTAGTTAATTTTTTTATATACTAGTAATGCTATTAAACATTACTAATATTCCTTTTAACCACTTCTGGTAAGCTTAAAATGCTTGTGTTAGAAGTGGTTCACGACAGTAGATTCGAACCCATTCGAACCCACGACGAGTACGGCGTCTGCTCCCCGCCATTAGGCTACTGACGCTTCATTAGGCTTTAAGTAATAAATTTGAAGCAAAAGCTTGTCATCATTATCATTACAGACTTTTATTGTCCACTGCTCAACATTGGATCACTCATAAATGCCCTTCTGGTCTTATGGAGATATTTGCCAACGTTGCCACGCTCAGTAGGCAGGTTTAAAAAAAAATATGTTGAATTGTTACTAGAAGATGCTGCTGCCCATCTCTTGTTTCAGTTTTCTCTTTGACCTATTACGACCCACCCTCGCAACGATATGGGATAGTAGTTTCTCTTACGCAGCCACTAAACGGCAAATAAAAATTATTAATATTCAATTATATTATTAAATGTTAATACTTTTAAACTCATCATCATCTTTATCATTATAGACCTTCACAAGTCCACTACTGAACATAGGCCTCCTCGAAGGAACGCCAAAAAGTTAGCGCGGTAAATTTCTGGCCACAGCCGTCACAATCTTAGCCTATTATATGAATAAAAAAAACAAATTCAGTACTTTGTTCACCTCTGCTCAAAGCAAATATTAGTTTCATGTATAAAACAAATTTACCCGTGACAAAGAGGAAAATAGCGTTACTTACTTCGTAATTTCCGCTTTGATAAAATATTAAGGGGATTTAGAAGTGAACGGACAAGTTTCCTTTCTTAAAGTAGATTAGGGTGAGCATTAGTTGTCGGCATTTCGAATTTAAATGGTATGTTTTACCACATATAGGGTTTTAATATAATAGTCGTTGAAAAGGAGGTTTTCGTTTATACTGATAACAATAATATACAAACAATTCATTAATAGAATCAGGCGTCACTTTGTAGCCATACATTATATTCAAATTGGTAAAATTTACTTTGCCAATATCCGTTCAATAAAATAAAATGATGTGTCTTACCTAGTTTGAAGGGCACCGCCCTCCCTCAATTGCGTGCACATCCCCGTTACCACTAATCCCAACACCATTACTCCCACCACCACTACACTAGGAAAGACACACCACCGAGCATAATACGACACGTTTTTCGCCTCTACACGAGACATACTCAGGTGTAGTGGACTCTGCTGTGGCTGACCGCTAAGTAAGCGGCAGCCAAAACAGCTAGCTATTTATACAACTCGCCGACGTAGCCAGTCCCTACTTGAGCTACTCTGAGCTAAGTAATGTAACTACAAACAATACCAACAAATTCTGACTCGAATCCAACGAGTACTTTACCGTTGTAAACAAATAATTTGAGGTACACGCGGACATAAGGCCAAACGTCACCATCGTTGAAAAAATTAAATCTTCCTAAAGTTTATATCATTTGTAATAATCGTCACACACATTTGGATACCTAGTAGATTAGTTGCTATGCTATTGATATTTCATAAGGGACACTTATAACTATATATATATATATCATTAATTTTAATCAAACATCTTCGGATCCTTTTTGAATATTTTGGATAATACAAATTCTTTTTATTCAATCGTGGAAAAGTGATTAAGGAACGTATACAAAATTGCAATTCATACTGAGAATAATCATTCAAATTGAAAAACAGAAGAATTATTTGTCGAGTTTCAGACGAAATTTAGGTTAGGATGACGAAGGAGGCTTATTATGTACAAAAGCGGCTAAATTCTTTTCATTGCGCTCTCCAGAAGGCACACATTTGTCATCGCGGACGCTTGCAGAAGCGCTACGAATGCTGCGGAAATTAAAGAAGAATTCTTCTCAAATTTTCACTGAAATGTTGTTATGGGTGGCTGCTTTGTCTTAATTAGAAGCGAGGATTTTATAACTTGTTATTAAATTAACGCTCTGCTCCTATTTTATGATTAAATGTAAAAATGCAGTAATTTTTTTGAAGCGTATAATTCTTTGGATTTTTCTTATTCTTATATCTTATACTACTAGTTTGTCGGATCTTTGTTAGTCTGTAAACAATTCACCGCTAGACGTGGAAATATTCTAAAGACGATTATCATAATCGATAAACTTAGTGAGCAGATTGCAATAACAGTACTACCATTGTCAATTCTTACTTTTGAGGTTGCTCTTTATTTGGATGATCATTGTGCAAATGATGGATGCCATGAGATGTTTTTGATTATAAGTCACATCCTTTACATATTAAAATTTTTAACTTTATAATTAATATAAAATTTGTATTAAGAAGAACAATACCAAACAAGATGTTGGCATTTTATTTATTTTTATTTCAGAATAACGATGACAAACGATCGCACAGCCCGCCTAATGGTAAGTTTGAAAACCAGGCACTTAAAGAGAAGTTCTCGCTATTGCTTTAATATACCACTGAGGGATCATGTCTCATCATATCTTCAGAAACCAATATACATTCATAATAATACATTCTGTCTTCTCAAAATAGTGTCAAGAGCCCCATTTATTTCATATCCCTGCTAATTACACATTCTAAATACCCAAGTTCTTCTACTTGCTTTCTTCTAGTTGCCTTAGTATCTCTATAAAAATCTTACCTGATCTAGTGACCATAATGTTCATAACACGCATTATTTGAAATAATTGCTACCTATTCTATAACATGATAATGTTACCTTTAGAGGCAGTTTTCGTTATTTGTTTACCAAATGCATGAACAATCTTCCACCACCTCTTCGAAATATTAGTTCGCAAGTATATTTAAATCAAGAAAATAGTGTCAATACTCGTACCTCTTGAATGATGTTATATAATTGCCGTCTTATAAATGTTAAATTAATGTATTTTTTTAGGATTAAACTTATTTTCTGTTATTGCACCAATATAATACACTACCGTATCACAATGTGAAGACAAATAAGAAATAAAATATTGTCAACACTTCTTGAACGATGTACTAGCATTGACGCATTTTAAATTTCATATAAATGTCGTTTTTAGGAATATACCTATCCACTATTATAACAATAATATAACACACAAACGTATCATAATCTGAAGACAAAGAAGAAAGAAAATAGTGTCAATACTTCTTGAATGATGTTTTTTTTTATAGGATAGGATGACAAAGGAGCACACTGTCCACCTGATGATAAGTGGTTGCTGTGACCCATAGACATCTATATTTATCCTCTATCCTCCTATTTACGAAAAATGCAGAAGCGTTGTCACCCGTGAGGCCTAAGACGGAAGGCCTTTTTTCCAGTGAAAAGCGTCCCCGGTTCTTTACACTCACCATACGAAACACAGCAGTGTTAAGTTGCTATTTTACGCTGGCATTCTGTTAGAGCGAGATCATTCACCGGTCGTGTAACCCATTCGTGCTACAGCTATACTACTAATATAGCTGCATGATGGCTCTACCATTTATAAAAATACTAATAATAGCATTACCGCATTATAAATTTTATAATATAAATGTTATTTTTAGGAATATATCTATCCACTATTATTTTAACAATACACTGACGTTTCACAAAGTGAAGTCGTTGGTAAAGATGTGTCACAATGTGACGTCGTTGGTGAAGACATGTCACACTGTCTCTCACATTTGTTGTTAAAGTTGTAAAGTTTAATTAAAAAATAAATGTAATTTATTGTTTAGCCTTATAATATTTTAGGTGGTTTCTTTTTTATTTTGCTTTGTATTTTTGTTTATATTTTGATTAATCATGTTTTTTGATCAATTGTGTTGACTATAGATAAATTAATAAAATATTTAATTTATTATTTGAATTAGAAATAAATATAAAAAATAATTAGAACATAATTTTTGTGGTGTGTACTTAGAGCGACGCCGAGTCATGCGCGGTGGTAGAGTTGCTTTAAAGACGGATCCAGATTCAGTTTCAAATACGCAAATAGATATTATAAAGTCGCAAAGTGTGCCTCCAAGTATTTGCATATATGAACAAAGTTTAAGCATACGTTTGCACTTTACGATAAAGTGTCAGTTTTTTCGCGAACATCAGAATTAACAAAATACAAAGTTTGGACAGCCAGCCACACTTTTGCAAAATTTGAAAAGTTTAGTTACGCGTGTAGAATGTGCTTAAGTTTAGTAACGCTGATTGCAGCAGTTTTAATTGTCGACAATGGACTGGACTAATGGTAGTGTTATCGAATTTATTTTGCTTTTTTTATGTCTACTAAGGGTGTCAATCGAGTACATTGTTCACCCGAGGGTAAGTGAATGATGTAGCCCATCTACCTATTTCCTCAATTAAGAATCTAAATACATTGTCACCCCTAAGGACTATGATGGAATTTTTTGATTCCAGTAGAAGGCGTCTCTGGTTTTCTAAACTTTTTTTTGTTTTTTTTAAACGTTACTCCCACACTAGGATTTTCTCCTGAATCGTGGAGGCAATTTACAAACATAAATTGCACGAGGACAAACATCCAGACCCGGAACAATTATTTGTAGGCCATACAAATATCTTGTTCTGTGCGGGATTCGAACCCGCGGCCCCAGCGCAACAACTAATTGCTAAGCCACTGCACCACGGAGCCGTCATTCACCATTGCAGCATCATAGCTTTCAGCTTAATTACCTGAATGCAATGATGGGATTCCTCAAAACATGTAAAACAGTGTTATTTTATTCCCCCTGTCAACCATCACAATATTAGATGCACTGCCGCTTAGTGACAAAAATAGGTAAAATAGTGGTATGTCCCTACACAGAATCCTAGTCAGGAAAGGATTTCTACCATATACAAAGTATTTGACGTTTATGCACTAACAATATTGTCATTGTATACAAGGTAGAGCTACATTGCGGCATATTACTACTGTCTTTTTATATAAATATGCTGAGAAACGAACACACAGTCCAGCTGATGGTGAGTGGATCCTGTGGCTCATAGATATTTATATCTATTTTTACACGTGGTAGAGCCATGCTGCAGCTATATTATGGTTGTAGCACGAATGGATCGGCTCGAACGGGGAAGGACCACGCTCTCACAGAAAACCAGCGTAAAATAGTCCTCACGGGTGACAACGCATCTGCATCTTGAGTCTTTATTGAGGATAGATGTAGATGCCTATGGGTCACAGTAACCACTTACCATCAGGTGGACTGTGTGCTCGTTTGTCACCCGATCCTATAAAAAAAAATCTATGATGCATTTTCACCCTGACGACTGAAATGGAACGCCTCATTTCCTGTAAAAAGGTTCTTCAGTTTTCTACACATTAAATTCAATAACAATATAATTAATAGATGTAGCTGTCAATAGGCCATAGCAACTTCGCGGGTACAAGTCTCATGCTAACTCGACATTTGTGCAATTTTTTCAACTTTTTGAACAATCATACCACCACCATGTATTTATAATGGGAATACTACCCATAATCCTGACTTCGCGTTAAAACCTACTTCCGATCTTACAATACCGTAAGTGCATTAATAAATAGTAATCGACGGTGCCGTGGCGCAATAACTTAACATTCATTTTCAGCGCAAAAGGACCGAGATTCTAATCCCGCACGGAAGAGGTTTTTGTATGACTTACGAAATAATCGTTCCGGGTCTAGATCTGTCCGTGTGCAATTTATGTATGTAAACTGCCTCCACGATACAGGATACAATCCTAGTATGAGGGTAACGTTTTTTAAAATGACAAATGCGAAACATCGTATACGATTGGGTTAAGATAGTAAACAGTATCACTTGAAGCACTATAAACGACCTGCTTAGTCGATGGATGGATTCCGTATTCAGAAGTTAGGCCGGAGTAATAATCAGTTTGCAGAACGTCCAATAATTAAGTTATATTAATAATAATAATAATAATAAAAAAAAATATTATCAATTATTATCCAATAATTAAGTTATATTAATAATAATAATAATAATAATAATAAAAAGGCGTAGGGAAGTGACGACCCCATCGCCCGCTGACGTAACAGTTAAGTGACAAAACTGCTATGTCAGCGCAGTCAGTCAGTGCCTTGCCAAGAGGTGTGAGCGCCGTGCCTCGGCAGTATTGAGGGTGCAAAGGCCCGTTTGTGCTTACGGCCACACTATTAAACGGCGCCGGGTCTGGGCGTCTCCCGTTTATTGACGCCCAATTCAATGGATGATGGAAAATTATAGAACGCGCATAGGGCCGCTGCCTGGGGGTCGCCGGGGCGCGTCTGGAGCTGGCGCTGGACGTGACAGCATGCGAGCCGCCAGCCGAGCGCGAGGTGCTGCACGACCACCTAGCAGCCCCTCGCGTCCATCATCCCCACCAGACGGCTTGGTGTCGGCGGGGTCCTCTCGGACTCGGCAAGCGGCACCCGCCGCTGGTGGAGTACGCCGCATGCGTTGGACAAAACATATGAACATAAACGCATTGTGGGCGTACTATAGGGCGAAAGGGGAAGAAACTGGAGGGATAGCGTATCGGGCTCGGATGCATCGCTTTTTTGCTGAGCTTGAGCCGTCAGTTCCCGTCACGGAGCAAAACCTGGCAGACCGAGTTCGGTACATCATACGCTCGAAAATATTTGATGATGCCGAACTCGAACGACTACGACGTGAGGCTATTCCCTCATCGAATGAACCGGCTAGAGCTGGGGATGCGGCTCTTCAGGCCACAGACCAGCAGCCACATATAGAGGGCGCCATGGATCTCCCTGCTCTGGTTGATTCAGGCGATGATGGAATAGTCACCCAAGAACTAGAGCAGATGAGGAGTAAATTGGAGGAGGCGATTGTGGAAACGCGCAGTACGCCTCTCGAAAATCGACCGCGACTCCCGCGCATACCCCTAAGCAAGCGGAATCGGGCTGTCGTGAGGGCTCTCAACCCAATGCTGGTCACCTATTTGGAAGCCAGCCGGGACCTTTGCGAGACGGACTCAATTCTTTTTGGCGCCGCACTGGCAGTTTGTCGTATTGTTGGCGCCAAACTTCCCACGGCTGGACGCGCTACTAGATAAAGTAGCGCCATCCCAGCCTGGAGAAGAAGGATTGAGGACCGTATCGTAAAGGCAAGGGCCCTCATCGGCAGGCTGATAAGCTTCAGGTCGGGCAATAATAGGCCGCGAATTGTGCGCACCGTCAGAATGGCGTTTGCTGAGACAAATATCAGTTTGTCCCAGCCGGATATAACGCAAAAACTGACGGAGAACATAGACGACCTGAAGCAGAGAATCGCTGCTTGGGGGAAGCGGATTCGGCGATATACCGAGAGGTCGACACGGTTCAACCAGAATCGTCTCTTCCAGAGTGATCAGAAGAGGCTATATAAATCATTGGAGCGACCAATGGTACGTGGAACGGGCCAAGCACCGAATCAGGCCGACACTGTCGCATTCTGGCGCGGCCTGTGGTCAGAGCCCGTAAACCACCGCGAGGGCCCTTGGACGGAAGCTGTGGTGAGTCAGTGTGCGAATCTTACGCCCATGGACCCCGTCATTATAACGCCGGACGATGTAGCTGAGGCGGTCCGAAGGGCCCCGAACTGGAAAAGTCCGGGGCTCGACGGGCTGCATCACTACTGGCTGAAGGGGTTCGTGGTGTGTCACGCTGTGCTCGCCCGACAATTTCAAGAGGCTCTCGACCAAAAGTCGCTCCCGAGCCTCTTCACTACTGGGATCACTCATTTGGTTCCTAAAGACCGGGATACCATAGACCCGAGCAAATACCGCCCCATCACGTGTCTACCCACGATATATAAGACACTAACATCCATTTTGAGCGCGAGAATCACTCGTCACCTGAACTCAAATCAGGTGATGTCGCGCGCTCAAAATGGATGTCGAGGCGGTGGTCGTGGAACCAAGGAACCACTCCTCATTGACGCGGTCATTGGCAAAGTGGTTAAACGCAACCGTCGGAACCTATCCGCCGCCTGGATAGACTACAAAAAGGCATTCGACTCGGTGCCTCATACATGGCTGGAGAGGGTCCTCGAGCTGTACAAGGTTGACTGTACAGTTAGAGACTTCCTTGGGCAGTGTATGGGGCAGTGGAGTACGATCCTTTGTCATCTAGGCGAGCGGATGACGGCTGCGGAGAACCACATAAGGATAAGAAGGGGTATCTTCCAGGGCGATTGTCTGAGTCCAATCTGGTTCTGCCTCTCTCTGAACCCTCTCAGTACCTTACTGGAGGGTTCCGGGAGGGGATTTCAGCTTCGGAGGGGAGGTACAAAAGTGACCCACCTTTTCTATATGGATGATCTCAAGTTATTCGCCTCCAGTCGCTCTCATCTTATGGAATTGCTAAACATCACTTGTGATTTTAGCAATTCTATTAGAATGGAGCTGGGGACGGATAAGTGTGCGGTCCTCCATGTTGAAAGGGGAAGGGTTGCTAACTCTGAGGGCATAGATTTATCTATGCCCATCAACATAAGGACCCTTTCCGAGGCTGAAACATACCGATACCTGGGTATGTCACAGAACATCGGTGTAGATGAGGCGGGTATGAAACAGTCAGTTTGCGATGTGTTTTATGCACGCTTGACCAAAGTGCTTAACAGCCTTTTGTCCGGTGTGAATAAGACGCACGCATATAACGGTTGGGTCATGCCTGTTCTCATGTATACCTTTGGCATACTTAGGTGGACTCAGACCGAACTAAACGCTCTGGACAGAAAAGTCCGCACTATAATGACGTCCCACAGGATGCATCATCCGAGATCGTCAGTAATGAGGCTGTACTTGCCGCGGAAGCATGGCGGGCGCGGCTTTTTAAGCGCGCTTACCATGCATAATCGCGAAGTGTGCAGCCTCCGTAATTACTTTCTGACGAGAGCGGATGATCCATACTATAGGGACGTTATTTCTTGTGATAAAGGACTGACCCCTCTATCCTTAGCCAACGAGCAATGGCAAGACCCAGCAGTACAGTGCATTTCCGACCGGGAGACCGTATGGAAGGAGAAGGAGCTCCACGGGAGGTTCTACAAGGCTCTACATGAGCCTTTCGTAGACACAGTCGCCTCCCTTCACTGGCTACGTTTCGGTGACCTCTTTGGGGAAACCGAGGGTTTTGTCTGTGCGATACAGGATCAGGTTATTAAGACCAACAATTATCGGAGATACATCCTAAAGGATGGCGCCGTCGACATCTGTCGAGCTTGTCGCCATCCCGGTGAGTCACTTAGGCATGTCATCTCCGGTTGTTCGGCGCTTTCTAACTCTGAGTATTTGCACAGACACAATCTAGTAGCCAGGATTCTACACCAGGAGCTCGCTCTGAAATACGGCCTCGTGGATCGGAAACTGCCGTATTATAAGTACTTGCCGGAAGCCGTGCTCGAAAATGACCGCGCCAGGCTCTACTGGGACCGGGCCATCATCACAGACAGGACTATTCTTGCGAATAAGCCTGATATTGTGCTGATGGCCCGGGCACAGTCAAGGATCTTTTTGGTCGACATTACCATTCCTTATGACGAGAACCTCGTGAAAGCCGAAACAGATAAGGTGACAAAATATCTGGACCTGGCTCACGAGGTTACCGGCATGTGGGGTGGTCTGCCGACCGAAATTATTCCTGTGGTCGTTTCTGCGAATGGGTTAATCCCAGTCAGCCTCCCGGGTCATCTGAGGCGGCTGGGACTCCGTGACGGACCGCTCCAGGCTCAAATGCAGAAGGCGGTGCTCCTCGATACCGCCCGCATCGTCCGCCGGTTTCTTTCCCTTTCCCCCTAACCCTCGGCCGTCTGGTCTCCCCTGCCGAGGGCTTCCATCTGGTTGGGTTTTTATATATTTATGTATTTTTTATGTATTTATTTTATTTTATTCATATTTATGTATGTTTACCATTTTCATTTACAATTATATATTTATACTGCCCAACCAGATGAGAAAACTTTATAGATACCCCAATAATAATAATAAATATAATTCCATAAAGTCATAGTTCACAATGATACTAACTATACTCCACTTAGACTCGCCGTAAACCAAACTCAAGAGACATATAATAAAATTGATCAAGAAAAAGAAAAAATAAAACAATGGAAACAAAAGGAATTACATGGTAGACATGCTAATGACCTATGCCAACAACATATAGATATATCAGCATCAAATAAATATTTAACAATTGGCACATTATTTGCCGAAACAGAAGGTTTTATAAATGCCATCCAAGATCAAGTCATCAGTACTAAAAACTATAGAAAATTTATAATTAGAGAACCAAATCTTTTAAATGACAAATGCAGAAAATGTAATTTAGTACCAGAAACTATACAGCATATCACAGGAGCATGTCAAAACTTAGCATCAACAGATTACACCCACAGGCATAATCAAATTGCAAACATAATACACCAAAAGATAGCCCAGAAACATAAACTCATCGATAACAATTTACAACCATACTACAAATATAAACCCAACCCTGTGTTAGAAAACACCTCACATAAACTATATTTCGATAGAGCCATACTTACTGATAAGACCATCCATTACAATCGACCCGATATAGTTTTGCAAGACAAACTTAACAACATAGCCTTTCTAATTGACATAGCTGTACCAAATACGCATAATATTCAAAAAACAATAGCCGAAAATATTAGTAAATATAACGAACTGAGCGAAGAAATAAAAAGAATATGGAAATTAAATAAAGTTTTCATCGTCCCAATTGTACTCTCAGCTACAGGATTAATACCAAAATATTTGCATCACTGCCTTAAGTTATTAGATTTACCCTCAAATTTATATATTAAAATGCAAAAAGCAGTTATTTTAAATACATGTCGCTTAGTGCGAAAATTTTTACAAATCCCAGAAACTGCTCTGGATAATACATTAATAATACCAGCAAATGATGACTACTTGGCTTAAAGCCCGTATCATCATAATACCCTACATGGAGAAAAAAAAGAGAAAAGAAAAAAAAAATAATAATAATTAATTTTATTTTCTCACCACAATACAGAATTATTGTACATAATATTATAGTATAGCCTCAATAATATACTGTGGGAGACTGGTGCCTAAGCTAGACTTTACGCCTGTATTTCAGGACGCCAGGTCTCCGCCCTATGGTTCTAATTACAATACTTTTATTATGCACTCGTACATGTACCATATTTATAATTTACATAATATCTCCTTTCATTTACTTAGGATTCTACATATATTAACTAGTATTAGTGTGTGTGTGTGTGTGTGTGTGTGTGTGTGTGTGTGTGTGTGTGGGTGTGTGTGTGTGTGAGTGTGTGTGTGTGTGTGTGTGTATGTGTGTGTGTGTGTGTGGGTGTATGTGTGTGTGTGTGTGTGTGTGTGTGTGTGTGTGTGTGTGCATGCTTTTGTTTGTTAGTTTGTAATTAACTTTTATTAGATTAGTAATTAGATAGAATTAGTAAGTAGTTGTTCAGTGTCATAATAATTTAGTTCTTGGAGCCAGATAGTTATTTTCTTTTTGCATATAGTTTTGTTAAGGTTAAATATAGGGATAATTTTATTGATTTTATTGTATAAGAAATCTCCAAGGTGACAAAAGAAACGTTTAGATAATTTGGTGGATAGATTTATATGATAGCGGTCCACGGGGTTAAAACGCCTTTTATCTCGGGAGAGTGAGGGGTTGTATTTTAATAAAGCATGTTGTTTTAGTACGGTACTTTGTATAAACAGTTGCCGCACAGTTAAAATTTTCAACTCTATATTGATTTCATAGTGCTGGTGTAAGTCGGTTAAAAAAACTATTAACATTAGTTAGGTTGGAATTCATTATTTTTTTAATTCTATACATTGAATGTTTTAATCATTGAATGTGAATTCATTCATAAGGCACAACAATAATTATATAAGATAATTATTTTATAAAGGAGATGGACAGTAGCATCTTACTGATAAAAATTCAAAATAGTAAATAAACTGTGGTGCCAATCCATTACCTAGTGCGGCAACAATGGCAAATATCCCCTATCAGGTAATCTAGGAAGCCCTATTTTCAACAGTGGTCAGAAAGTCAGTGTTGACTGATTGAGTAATGAGACTAAGTAGAAAGTTTTTTTTCTTATGTTATTAAATTATTTAGCACATTAGTACATTTATTGTAATTTATCGAAATTTTATTTTCATACATCGAACATATATATCCATACATCTTAGGTATATTGATGTAAAGGAGGTAAGAAAGGTGTGTGAGGATTATGCCGTATTCTATGCCTACCCTTTTAGGTGACAGGCGGGAGTGTTTATTATATGTATGAACATTTCAATTCTGAATGTCAATTCACTCATTACACATAACGCGCTGAAAATTTCATCAAATTTTCAACAGAGTAAGTAATAACATTACTAATGAGAAATCATCATCATTCTGCAGACTGCTTCGTTCCAGTAATAACTAACTGTTAAACTGTTAGACTTAAATTTTAACTAATTTTTTTATTGAAATAATTATTTTGAATGCTCTTATTTCTTATATTGCATTATCTTAAACTGGTTTATAATGAGAGGAAAATAAAATAAATACAAAGACATTTTTCCCTACAATCAACTTAGAAAATATTAAAATTGAAAGAACTTATTAGTTAGGGAAAAAGGCAAAATATTTGAACTCATATCAAAACTTTGGAAAGCAATACTAATTACACAGAACTTTATCGTTTTCTTTTTAAGAACTAAGATCAGCATCGTTCACCACAAGCTTGAACTTGATTAAAAAAATACTTCGATAAATGACTTTTGTTTTGTATATTTTTAACGTTTATATTATACTTACATATAATGTTTTCCCCTTAAATTTTAAATAATGGTATAGCAAATTACATTACATTATTCAAATATGCCGAATTTATTTTTAACCTTTTTGCTTTACACAAAAAAGAAATTCGTATACCATAGCCCTTTATTGAGCCACGTATATAATAAACACGAATAAACAATAAGTTTTTCCTAATATTATATTTTACAAACCGTTTGCAATAACTAATTAAGTTTAAATGGCAATAAATACGGACAAAAATTATAAGACCTTTAACTTTATAATTACTTACCACTGAGAAGCACACATGAACATTATTAAATCTTAAACAACATCACTTTAATGGAATACAAACACAAATCACCAAACTAAGAGCATTTAAGATACTATCGAATTAAAACGTACGAAATAACCGCGAGGTTGCGACGAAAAGGGCACAAACTTCCCTTCCCCACGTCTACGGTTCAACTGAATGAAAATTCACAAATTTACCGTCACAGGCTATCTATCTATCTACACTAGCTCTCACATTTTCCGCGATAACAACGCCGTCTGGTGGTTAAAAACTTGTACATTAAGCCAGATAAAATGAAGATGCTCCGACCAATTTAAATAGAATTTTAAGCGATTCGGTGTACTTATATAACGCACTTGAGTACAGGCCATTTGATGGTAATTGGATGATATAGATCTGACACACGTACATTATTCTCTACTAAAGATCAAAATGAATATGAGAGTTGTCACGCCTGAAAACTAAGATATACCTAATGTTTTGTTACTAGTAAAAAGGTTCCTGGGGTTTGCTACTCTCACCCTACGAAATACAGCAGCAATAAGCTGATATTTCGCGCTGGTCAGAGAGTGGTCTTCTCTGGTCGAGCCTAGTAAAATGTATCTTTATCTCGTAAAAAGTAATCAAGGCTTTGTATAATATATTCGCCACTAAAATTCTTTCTCGTCTCTAACAATTTTGGATACCATGTGAAATTTTTGCTTTGATGTAGATAGGGATTTAATGGCAATAACCTCACTCACGCGCTTTAATTATCTATGAGCATTATGAACTACTTAAGATATTCTATCGCGAAAAGTGAATAAGCAAAATAAAATCTTCAGATGTGAGCCTCTTAAAAATAAAACGAAGAGGTTGACAGATCTCAAAAGATAAATGTTCAAAAAAAGTAGAAAAAAATACGATTTAAGAAACAGATTATTTTTGCTTTAATCGCAAAGCTTTGTAGGTGGATCGTCGATCGTAGTGCCAAAGCTCTCGCATACCGCTTCTAATTGTTCATCTGTGTTTTTTCTGTTCATCGTATATAAATTAGATTGTTGGAAACATCAGAATCTTTCTGTCATATTCCATAGTCAAATCATACGACATCCATGACTTGAAATGTGGTGGTGGATATTCTTACGCTGTCCACACGCAAATGTTCTATCCTGATGGTATTAAAATTTATATAATTACAATTTATCGGTAGCCTCAGCCTCATTTTTTTATTAGCAAGGCACCACTTGGTACTGAGAAGTACCATCCCATTCTATCTTTTAAATAAACCCGATCGAATTTCGGTCATGGCAACCAGACAAGCCATCTGCGCAGGACATGATTATAGTACCCAATTGTATGCATTATCACAGGTGGACTTCCTATTCTTTCACTTTCACGGAAGGTGATCCAACACGACCGGAGAGATATCAGGTTCAGTACTAACCGTTTTACGTGTTTTCCGAGTAACGCGGCTGAAACACTGCCAGCTTCTTGACTCCTGGCTGCTACTGAGAGTTTCTTGATAGATAAAACCTAATAACCAATTTTAGCCCGACCGGGGGTTTGAACCTGATGATCACTAAACCAACAAGGTATTAAACTCAAGTCAGTTTAAATACCAGATATTTGTACTAACATTAATCTTTCGATCTTTCGACACCACAGAGTCAGTATTTCATTGTCGCGGCAATGTATACGCTATTACAACAAAGTTCCAGCAAATATACAAGGTATCTCTATTATTACCAAGTTTAAATTATTAATTAAACAAAAGCTGTAAAAAAAGGATTATTATAATATAAAAAAAAACATGGTTGATAATAACCCCTGGGAATGAGGTGGTCGGTTCCAAGCCGTTTCTAAAATAAATTATGTAAATATTTTGTAATCATATATATTGTAAAATTTATTTAAAAAAAGTCCCGTTGGGTATCTTGCTAGTTCTTTCCAGGACAGATGATTTTTTCGAACCAGTGGTAAAGTAAAAAATTACTTTCAATAAGAATTACCTACTTGTAATCAATATTGAATAAAAAATTATTCTATTCTATTCTAATGGAAAGACACAACATCTTCCAGAAATTTCAATTAACAGTTCTGTGGCGCAGTTGCTTGGCAATAAGTTACAGTGCTGAAGGTCGCGGGTTCGAATCTCTCACGAAACATGTATTTGTATGGCCTAAAATAATTATTCCGGGTTCGGATAATTGTCCATATGAAATGTATGTATGTAAGCTGCCCACGATACTGAAAAAATCCTAGTGTAGGGGTAAGGTTTTCTTTAAACAAAGAAATAAATAATTCTCTAGTCTCCTTTTACTACACTTGAATGATCTAATAGAGTAATGGATTCTCATTTTCCACGGCCACAATATGATGGTTAGAACCTAACCCTGTAATTAATATCTCTATTTTGGTCACGAATTAAAAAGAAAACGCGATCGCCTTCTACAATTACGGATAAATTTGTTAAGTATCAACTTAACTGAAATTGCTATGATTCTCCACAGGAAATAATAAAAATCAACGTTTATATGGTAACGTAAAACTGTTGTAGAAATTGAACCACGAGGTTAGGTTGCTATTAAAAGTCAATTACTTTTAAAACCTTGCCTCAACCCTTGACACAGTATAAATTATCAGTAGGCTCATTACCGTTAACATTATTTTGAACTGTTGGTTTTAAAAAAATTCAGTGGACTTCTACCTCGTTCTTTCCGAGGTAGAGATATATGTAAGCTAGTGTTTATTTAAGATTTAAAATTACTAGCGATAAATATTACTAATAATTTATATTGAAATTTTTTTACAATTTAACTAAAACATCATTCTATAACTAATCAGTATGAATTAATTAAACAATTTTGATTCTGCTACGGTATTAACAAAAAGTCGCGGGGTAAAAACAAATAAGTGTACTGTATATTTGTACACTACACCTCAATTCTTGTTTGAAATTACTCTCGAGAGTACAATTCTTGGCCGTCCGCGAGCTTTTCGTAGAAAACGCCTTTGCTTCCATCTAACGACCTTTGTGTGTGCTTCATTAATTAATTCTTTGACCAATCCTGATAAATACGAGCAGAAATTTGTTGAAAGCAGCCTTTGTTCGTTAAGCTCCTTTGCTTTATTTGTCAATTTCGGAATAAAATTTATAATACTAGCTAATTAAGTATACAGTTAGCTTGCTTCCTTGTACGTTAGAAACGCTTACTTTATAACTTCTTTTAAGACTTACAAATGAGCACTAAACAATAAGTTAATGAAATTGTTTGAGAGTATGAACAGTTACGTGGTGGAGTCATGCTGAAGCTATATAATTGAAGTAGCACGAATGGGTCGGCTCGACTGTGGAATGACTACAATCCCATAAAATACGAGCGTAAAATAGCCGATTAATTGTGTAGTTCCTATGGTGAGTGTAGAGAACCAGAGACTGTTTTTACTGGAAACGAGGTCTGTCTACAAGGTCTACATGATCAAGGATGACAACACATCTGCATTTTTATTCTTAGCCGAGGATATATCTAGATGTCTATGGGCCACATTATCTACTTACAATCGGATAGACTCTTTGATTGTTTGTCATCATTACTATTAAAAAAATGTTACTTGGACTAATGGTAGCCGTAGGTTAACTCAGAAAGTCGTAATGTTCGACCGGCTATTTGGCTTTTATCGAGAACAACAATACAAGTATTTTAAGCTTATATGGAATAATTACCAGGAATTACCAACTCAGTATATAATGTTAATAGCGTTGCTAGTATTATTTCTAAAAAAAACATTGTAACTTATTCTTCCCTTTCAGACTCTAGAATCCACAGAATTTCGTTAAACAATTAACTTACTGATTGAACCGATATCATCATTTTCAAATCGCCTTTTGTATCTTTTTACCAGTGTCTTGGATTTGGTATGATATATTTGCATGATTTTCTATATAAATGGTAGACAGCGCCTTGTTCATCAATTAGCAAGTAACCAGGTCCACGTGAGATTTGAATACAAATGTGAAGTATTTACTAATCACTCTGCAACAGCGTATCAGTTTAAAATATTAGTTAGATATATAATATCTAACTAATATTTTAGATAATAGATAGTAATATATAACATCTTTATTTCTAATAATTATTATCGGCCCACTAGCACAAATGAGTAAGAAATAAACGCCTTCCCCAATAGAAAGTACAAACTGGCTTACGTATTTCTATATATCAGTTGACTTAATAAATTTTGGCGTATATGGACAAGTACTCTGTAACGATCCGCGTGATATGATGTCTCGCATTGTCAAGCATAAACAAGAAATTTTCTCCGATAGAACCAGTATACGGCATTACGTAGTCTTTGAGAATGTCAGTTATGTATCAGTCAGCTATTAATCCACATGTACAACTTCCACTGTTGACGGGGTCAACGAAGACAAGTTCCTTTTCTCCGTATAGAGGAATTCCTCCCCACACAATAAAAAGCACCAAACTTACAGTTTCTCGAATGCAAGATTGGGAGGTCGTTTATAAACTGTTTCTCTCGTCATTGCTAAGAAAACAGATTCTCAACTCGTCAGAAAACAAAACTAACCACCAGTCTTCTAAAGTCCAATTAATGTGGTCTCGAGAAAATCCCAGGTGAAATTCCTGGTTTGCTACAGTCAATTTTGGGCCAGATGCTGGTTTTTATGATGTTAAATTTTGTTCCTTTAGTCTTCGTCTCACTACTACATTCTGATTTCACCACCTCTAACGTCACGTAACGCTTTCTGTAGCTGAAAAGCAATTAAGTCCACGGTCGTGCAACGAACTGGTTGAAATAAAAATAAACACGGTCGTTACGTTCTGTGATTGACCGTGGTTTGCCTCTACTAGGTTGCCTAACAAAAACGTCAGTCTATAGATACCTTTGGTATACCCGCTGTACCTTTGAACGACTCAGATTCAGTCTGCGTGCCATTTCAAGGTGTCTATTTTCCAGCCTTAAGTAAAGCTACAACTTGGGCACTTTCCGTCGGTATAGTATCCATTTTATCAGGCTATTTGAATACAAATATACAGATATAGACAACAATAACACGTAAAATTGGGTATAATTAACAAAAACCACTAACTTAACCTTTTTCATAATGGAGTACAATTAAAATGTCATAAGCAAATAAAATGCGATAATTTTATTCTACCCTCTAAACTTTAATTAAAAATGAAAATTTGACAACTAACTACGGCTAATTGTAAAAGCTATTAAATAACCATTTGGTGATATATTGTTCGAATCGATGTGTTCTATAACACTAAAAATAATAACCAGAATGCGTGAAAAAAGCTCGATTTATTTGCTCCCAAGTGCATGTGTTATTAACTACGTGGTAGAGCCATGCTGCAGCTATATTATGGTTGTAGCACGAACGGGTCGGCTCAACCAGGAAAGGACCACGCTCTCACAGAGTACCAGCGTAAAATAGCAGCTTAACGCTGCTGTATTTTGTATGGTGAGTGTAGAGAACCGGAGACCCTTTGTACTGGCAAAGAGGCATTCCATCTTAGTCCTCACGGGTGACAACGCATCTGCATCTTGAGTCTTTATTGAGGAGATGTAGATGTCTATGGGTCACAGTAACCACTTACCATCAGGTGGACTGTGTGCCCGTTTGTCACCCGATCCTATAAAAAAAATTAAGTTAGCTGCTTACAAGTATTAAATAATAGCCTGCAAAAAAGAAATAGTATGTCTTCAATGAACATCAAATATAAATACGCAAATTCAGCATCCGATTTTAAGAGAACCTATACAAAAGTCTGTAATCCTATTATCTGCGTTCGGAGAATAAATGGACGCTATTTCTTAAAACTCATCGGAGTCTTTTGAAAAGGTAAGCTCTCTGATTTTCAAATCAAACAAGAAAATCTCAAAATTGCTTTTCTTAAAATAAAATCCGATGAATTACCAAAGCTATCTGGCAATTTTTGATAAATAAGATAGAGAGAGAGAGAGAGAGAGAGAGATAGAGAAAGAGAGTATTCAAAAATTAAATACCCTTACAGTTTATGTGGTAGAGCCATGCTGCATTTATATTGTGGTTCTATCACGAATAAGTCAGCTCACAGAATACCAGCGTAAAATGTCAGGTAAATGCTGACGTTTTTTTATGATGAGTGTAGAAAACGGGAGTCCCTTTTAACTGGATTTGAGGCATTTTGATTATCGTATGAATAGACACTTCCATTCGATTGACAGATTAATAAATATTAATTGTTCATCCCATTAGCAGATGACTAGAAACACCATGATAATAACCCCTGAGAATGAGATGATTGCAAGCGAGCGATTTCCAATTGGTTTTGTATTGCTAATTGTGTAACGTATAAGATTGTAAACTGTTATTTTTTTTAAAGTCCCGCTGGGTTTCTTGCTCTTTCTTTCCAGGACAGAATATTTTCCGAACCAATGTTAAATTAAACAAAAGTGATTTTCATTAAGTATTATTAATATTCAATATTGAATATAAAAGTTTCTGATCCAGTGGAAATATTAAAAGGTATTCAACAAAAGTCAGTTAACTAAGAGCCAGTAAATCTGTATACAAGTAAAATTAAATATAAATAATTTTAGATAATTAGGTAAATTACTTTTACCTGGATCGAAAAACATAGATGTATGATATTTACTATATCGTTTACAGAATATAATTGAATATTTACTATAACACCTATCAACTTTACACAACAGAACATTAAAAAATTTAAACATTCAAAAGAATAATTTTATATTTAAGTAGGTTATATATAACTTAAGGATCACTGCCTTCTTAAAAGAAAAGAAAACTAACAGTAAATTTTTTTGAATACTTACATTTAAATAAAAATTACGACAGAACAAAAATACAACGAAATATGTGTGTGTAATTTTAACTAAACGAAAAATTAATTGTAAATAAACCATGGTAAATTTAAGTGCGTAAAAATGTAATCTACTATATTATTTTATTCGTTTTTGCAGGACACAGAACTAAAATAAACAATGACTGAATAAAATTGATTATAAAATCGTTTTCTGCCATTATACATACATGAGTGCTTAAAACGTAACCTAATTTTTAATACGAGTATTGTATTGTGATTCTTATAGATACACGTATAAATATATTAAAAATATCATTTAAATCGTGAAGTATTTGATAAATAAATTCATCTTTACCATAATATATTAAATACAAAATATTAAAAACATTACTTTTTTATAACAGTTAAAACTTTTTAAAGTAATCTTAAAAGAAATGACAAAAAATACGCTGATTCGATGTTATATCTAATTTTGTTTTGTTGAAGTGAAAACTTCTTTAGCGGCGTTGTGCACTTTTTTCGTAATGGGTAAAAAATGTTAAACTCGCGTCAGGTCACGTGTCCTGATCGAAAATTCGTAAGACGGACGGAGAATAGACAGCCGGCGCGGCGTAGTAGTATTATTCAGGTTAGGTTAGGTGTAATTAAAAAATGTGTAGTGTTCGCGTAAATATAAGAAATTATTAGGTTTAATTAATTTTCATTTATTAATTAATTTAATTTTATTATTAAGATTAGGTTTCTATCGAGTCTACTGTACTGCTTGACGAAATCTATACATATAATAAAAATGTAAAAAGCAGACGTCTGTACATTTTATATTTTTGTAATAAAAGTGATTGAGAGGTACTAAAAATAAGTAACTAAATACATTTCTACCATTTTTAGAATTTTCTGTCTGTCTGTCTGTCTGTCTGTTTGTTTGTTAACCTATCACGTATAAAGTACTAATTTATATCATAAGAATCATTAAGGAAAATATAAAGTGTATCTTCGTGTTACATTTAGTCTTTATTTTATTAAAATCAGTTCATTCAATCAAAAGTTATGATAAATATTCTGAAGTATGAATACGAAGTATAGGTACGAATTTGTTCAACGGTGGCGTTGGTTGAGTCATCAAGTGCATTTTAAACTAATACTATATCATAAATCATAATTAAATGAGGTAAAATAATGTTCTATAATGATATAATTATATCTAAAATGCAGTAAACAAAAGTATTAAAGAACGTATTACATAAAATAATATACAAAAATATATTATAAACTTATTAACTAAATCTAAAGTGAAATAGTACCAATTTCATCGATAGATGGCGGTATGCTCAAAATGTAATATAAAAAGGCGTTTTGCTTACTATGCAGACACTGGTTTATAAGTTCTTTTATGTTTTATATAATAATGTACCAATCGCGTCAATTAATCTCTTTTATTTTTAGAACTGATTGATGTTAGCAGCGCCATCTCTCTTGAAATATATATTATATACCTACTTATAATAAAAATGGTGATAACATGTTGTGTCTGTTTTTGTACATTGATTTTATATATATAATTATGTACCAATCGCGTCAATTAATATCTTTTATTTTTAGAATTGATGATTGCTGTTAGCAGCGCCATCTCTCTTTAAATATATACTTATAATAAAAATGGTGATAACATGTTGTGTCTGTTTTTGTACATTGTATAGAATATTTGTCACTAAAATCATTATAGGGAAATGAAAATAATTAAGTAAACACATTTTTATAATTTTTAGAATTGTCTGTCTGTTTGTTTATAAACGCATCACATCTAAAGTAAAAGAAATCGTTAAGAAAATCATAAAGCGTATCTTCAAGTTACATTTAATTTTTGTTTTATTAAATTTGGTTAATTCTATCGAAAGTTATGATTATTAGTTTAAAATGTAGGTTCTAATTTGTTCAATGGCGCCATAAAATCTCAGAAAAAGTAATAAAAAGATTTGTGTGTAAAAAACGTTCTATAATAATATATTTATACTTAAAACAAAGTAAACAATAAAAAAGATGTTTTCCTTAAATTAAAAAAGTTTTCTCACAACGAACGTAATAGATGGCAATGTACAAATTACATTCTTTTCTGAAGTGCGGCGTTAAGATACTTCGAATCGTATTGAGACTCACTGACGTGCAGTCAGTCTCACAAATAACCATACATTACGCAGAACCAATGTAGATATTATATATTTTCAATTTCAATTTCAACTTAATAAATTAAATTAAATGATATATATTATGAGTTCTAAATAATATAAATATAAGTATAAGTATAATAAATATAAGTAAAATAGTCAATTTATTTATTATCAGATTATAATGAACATACTAATATCCGAAATCACAACTTCCCACAACTCAATAGCGAACTCATATCCCAACTTCAAAGGGTGCCACATGAAATAAATCCATACGTTCATAGTTTTAGGGTTGCATTGCAATCGATCCGTCAAGATTTAATAAACAATTATAAAATAGTTATTAACGCTGACAGGCGTCCTGTTACTAAAACAAAGTTACTGAACACCGCGGTAGCAACGTTCCTGTCACTGATGAAGTGGCAGTGGTATTAGTTGACCAGGAGTGTGATAGACGTGACATCGTGTTGCACACACATGACGATCGACTGCCAGGGATTTATGAAACGCATCGATATTATGATGCTCTACAATATCCATTAATATATTGTCACGGTGAAAATGGCTACAATTTCGGTATTTATCAAGTTAATCCTAATACCAGAGAGACCAATTTTAATAAAAAAATATTTGCTCTGCAATTTTGTTCGCACCTGTTACATGTAAGGCATATATCTTCTTGCGTATCTGCAAAGATTTCGGGGGTTGTTTTACCAATTTATAGTGGACATGTATGCGAAAATAGAGACGGAGCGCTTAGTGTATATACGCACTAACCAGAGACGTCTGTTACACTGACGTCTAATAAGTGATATTGATAGAGTAATGATATAAATCGTTTAATATTTTCTTACCTGAATGTCAAATTCTCCAAGTAAAACCTATATACGCGAGCTACGCCGCGGGCACAGCTAGTTAATAATATAGATGTAATATTTGTAATATGTTTATACTTTATAGCATTAACCTATATTTTCATAACATCACAATATTAAGCACATGTGCGGTGTAGGTTTACCAAACAAATAATTTCGAATGAAAATAAATGAAATAAGATAATAATAAATAATCTCCGCCATTCCAAAATATCAAAAATGCACAACGTTAATATTCAAATTTTCACTTCTGCCGGCACTCCCGGAGTGCAACCCGTCGTTTTTTTTCTTTTTGGTTTAATTTTCATATTCTTCTGGACAAAGCAAGAGTCCAACCGATTGTTTCCTTTATAAATTAATCTGCCGTTTCTTGAATTTTGGTCATTATATAACAAATCACTTTTTATTTTCCTCATTCTCTCTTAGTTGCCTTCATAGTTCTATTAAACATAAATATATTATAATATTACTTCATATACAGATTTTTTTTAATTTTTCAGTCAATTGTGTCCTCTTCTTGTATTTATATTTACTTTTTGTTACATCCGGTATTACGTCCATCCTTTATAATATTTTTTTTGTCAATCGTTTCAATATTGTCTTCATTGCTTAATCTAGTAATATTTATTCCAACTTTTTAACTAGGCGGGGTGGTACGCGAGAATTGTAGCAGCGCACCAACAATAATTTCATTAAAAAAAATCATTAAAATACTTAAACATAAAAATAGCAGTGAAATTACTGAACTATAAATTACTGAAATACTAAATATATATAATCAGCTGACTAGGGGCCAATGTACGCGCGAACGCCGAATTCGCACGGCACGCAGCTAGTGGGCCATACCAAAATACCTATTAATTTACAACACTTGTCTAAATACCTAACTTATTTACTTAACCTACTATTTTTCCACTGTGCTTGTCTCCACGTAGCCACTTTAATTCGAATTCACATGTTAAATAACCCAAATAACTGGTTCGATTGCCTAAATTCGCAAAGCATTCCCGCGAGCTTCAAGGCACATTAACATGTTGCCGTATTCACGAGCACTTTAAATATTTCATTTTAAATATTTTAAATATTTCAGTTACTGTTTAAATAATTCCGAAGTGAAACATGTGCCGAGATCTGATAATATCGTTTTAGGAATTCCGAACAAAGAGATAAAATGAACTAATGTACAAGCCACTTCGTCATTGCTGGAAAGTTATCATTGGATATACACATAAACATTTGGTTAGGTCATCTTGTAAAGTTAATATGAATTTGAAACTTTGCAAACCAGCTTCGGGTAGTGGACCGACTATATCTAGAGGTAATTTTACGAATGGTTTTGTACTTGTGAAAGTTATCACTATTGGAGCCTTATTACACGTTTTAGTGGTTTATTTACTTGGCACAATTTACAATCTATACATATAATAAAAATCTAAATAGCCGATGTCTGTACATTTTAGATTTATATAATAAAAGTGATTGAGTAGTACTAAAAATAAGTAATTAAATACATTTCTACCATTTTTAGAATTTTCTGTCTGTCTGTCTGTCTGTCTGTTTGTTTGTTAACGTATCACGTATAAAGTACCAATTTATATCAGAAGAATCGTTAAAGAATTTATAAAGTGTATCTTCAGGTTACATTTAGTCTTTATTTCATTAAAATTAGTTCATTCCATCAAAAGTTATGATAAATATTCTGAAGTATGGCTACAAAGTATAGGTACGAATTTGTTCAATGGTGGCGTTTGTTGAGTCATCAAGTACATTTTAAACTAATATCATATTATAAATCATAACATAATTAAATGATGTAAAATAATGTTCTATAATGATGTAATTATATCTAAAACGCAGTAAACAAAAGTATTGCATAAAGAACGTAATAAATATATTAAAAAATATATTAACCTTATTATCTAAATCGAAAGTACAATAGTTAACCCATTTCATCGATAGATGGTGGTGTTGCACAAATGTCATGCAAGAAGGCAGGTTGTGGTTTTTTTCTGTAAATTACTTTTCATATTTGCTGTTAATCTTTAAATTACTCGCTGCCCTACTGTGTATTGACAATGTCATTTATCCTTTACCGCCGAGTACTCTACATGGTAAATCGAATTTTAAAAGAGCTATTAACAATTTCGTTGGTTTCGGCGAGGAACAAACTTTCTTCCTTGCTTACGATGTAGGCCTGATTTATAAGTTCTTTTAAGTTTTTTTATTGTATCAATCGCGTCAATTAATCTCTTTTATTTTTAGAATTGATTTTAACAGCGCCATCTATCCTTATATCTCTATACATGCGGTAATCACATGCTGTGTCTGATTCTGTACATTGTATAGTATATTAATTTGTGACTAAAATCATTATGGAGACTGAAACTAATTAAATAAGTACATTTTTATAATTTTTAGAATTGTCTGTCTGTCTGTTTGTTTATGAACGCATCATGTCTTAAGTAAACATCTTTTTTTCAAAGAAATTGTTTAGAAAATCATAAAGCGTATCTTCCAGTTTATTTAATCTTTGTTTTATTAAAATTGGTTAATTCTATCGAAAGTTTTGATTATTATTTTGAAATGTAGGTTCAATTTGTTTAAAGGCTTTTTTAAATTATTAAAGGATGTCTTCCACGAAGAACGTAATAGATGGCGTTGTACGTTAACGAGTCCATTCAAGCTGAAAAAGCCGTGTAGGGTGTAAGCTAACAGCACAAACATCATCAAAAACAGATATCAGAAAAAAGATACGTACGCCCAAGCTAAATGTAGCAAAATTGCAACAATAACAAAATGTCATGATGTTGTTTTATACCAAGAATCCAACTTATATCAAATAACTTTCCTTTCAGTTCTAAGCGTGTTCTGTTCCCACTTCCCATTCCCAGTCAGCGTGTGCTATGCGATGACCGATGACCGTAAATAAAGCGCAAGGTCAAACTTTACGCGTTGTAGGAGTGGACCTCAGTACTGACTGTTTTGCACATGGCCAACTCTATGTTGCTTTTTCCCGCGTTAGTAGCTCCCGTAACATTTTTCTGTACGCCCCGGCTGTCTACTTCTAACGTCGTTTACACAGAAGTTCTATCACAAACGACTCAGAACTTTGAGCATAACGATTTATTTTGGTGCCACTTATTCATACAGTAATGATATAAATCTTTTAATATTCTCTTACCTAAACGTCAAATTCTTTAAGTAAAACCTATATACGCGAGCTACGCCGCGGGCACAGCTAGTTTTTAATATAACTTTCTATGTCGGAGCGCATGTTTTTTTTTTATAATATAGGTATTTAAAGCGATTTAACATCCTTTTAATACCGGGGTGACCAGCAATTGTTGAGTCCTGATTTTCTTTGAGAATTAGTGGAACTTCGGCAGGATTAGGGTAAATAATTTGATTTTTTTTATAGGATAAGGGTGACAAGCGAGCACACAGTCCACCTGCTGGTAAGTGTTTGCTGTGGCCCATAGACATTTACATCTATCTTGCATTACGAATCAAAATGCAGATGCGTTGTCACCCGTGAGGACTAAGATGGAATGCTTCGTTTCCAGTAAAAAGGGTCTCTGGTTCTCTACACTCACCATACGAAACACAGCAGTGTTAAGCTGCTATTTCACGCTGGTATTTTGTGTGAGCGTGGTCCTTCCCCGGTCGAGCTGACCTATTCATGCTACAACTCTAATATAGCTGCAGCATGGCTCTACCGCGTATAATGATTTCGGTATTTATTAATTTTAATGTTAGTATTGTGACATATGTAGGCAATCATATTATACATTTTCATATAGGATAATTTAGAGAACGGATCAGCAAAATTGGAAATATCTAAGTCAGTGATTTGACTATTTCCTGTTATAATATTGTAGCGTAGTTGCATTAATAAATTGTAAATATTTCGATATGTTAACTCTTCGTAATGGTGAATTTTTGTATATAAGAAATAAAACTTTTTATGACTTTCCTTAATATAAAAGATAGTGTACGGTTCTCTTTCTGAGTTTATTAAACTTTCAGAGTTTAGTAACTGAGATAGAATATTTTTACAATATGGAATAGGTTCATCAAATTCGAGGAATACAAGGCAAACAATATTATTTAATTTAGAGAGGTGTAATGCTTCTTTATGTTCATCGATTACATTATTTGTAGAATTGGAACTAGTAAATTATTTTTTTTTAAATATGTTTCATATTTGAGTTTATAAAGGACTACATTCAAATTTAAGGCGTGAATGGGTATGCGAGAAAGAGCATCGGCGTTTGAATTTTGATTTCCTTTCTTATATATATTTTCGTAATCATATTCCTCTCAATTGAGGTGCTAACGATTCAATCGACTTCCTGGCTCTTTGACATTAAAAAACCAGACCAGAGGTTTGTGATCAGTGACTATTTTAAATTTATTACCATAATTATAGGGAAGAAATGTTTCTTCGGCGAAGAGGTTAGCTAAAAGTTCTTTTTCCGTAGTACAGTAGTCTCGTCCTTGTTTATTTAATGTTCTTGAGGCTAGATGGAGTGACGACCTGGTAAGACATGCAAGAAGTTGATAGATGCATGTAGTTCAGGACAGTGCTTGGTGGCATTCCTTGGGGAAGGCTTGTTTTCAGCAGTGTACTTTTGAAGGGATGTAATGATGATAATGAAATAAACAAAAATGTTAAGAAATAGAACAAAAGTGGTATAAAATTATCGCTTAATTAAAATTAACTTACAATATCATGAACACTACGGTTAACATTGGTTGCTATGCGGGTGTCGTGTAGCGATGACGTGTAGCGGAGTCAAGTTGCCATGAGACCCAGGGAGTCGTTTGACGGCGGTGTCCACGTGGTTGTGCTGTGGGGTTGCAGCAGTTCAGGGCAGACCCACGCGCGTGGGGTAGAGACTGATAGCCTTGATGAACGTCGGGTTGATGATGATGCCTCAAGCTCTTAGGGCTGAGACCTTGTTGGTGTTTCGGATGATGCAGGCTCACACTCGTTAGGCGGAGACTTACTGTCGATCTTGTTTCATAATTTCCCAGGATGCGGATGCCACGGTACCGATATACGTGTAAACCTTGTGACATCCCACTTCTGAAACCAAATTTGTTAGGAGGGCCGCTCTGAAGGTGTTTTTAAAAAAAATTATATCTAATCCCGGAAGTTCTTTTGGTTTATTTCCTCAATATTAAAATAATACAAAAAATGAACAAAATCTCGAACGGCGTGTACGATATGCACTTAATATGGGTTGGAGCTGCACTGTCTCGATTACCTAAAACACTACGCTTTTACACGAAATAAAATAATCGAGTCAGCACTTTTAACTAATTATGGTTGAACATAACAGTACGTACTCCCTATACGTTCTGGTGAACGGTCCACCCCTGAATGTGGACCTTTTCTATAGTAAGTAGATATAACGCCATTGCCATAATATAAAAGTGGATTGGCGCTGGCTTTTTCGCAGTGCCAGACCTTTCGCATTTTTGTTGTTGCTGAGTATTTTATATGTGAAATGAAATATTTTAATATACTTGTTCTTCTAACCAGCTCGTTTAAGTCCACCTTGCAATAGGGCTCATCACGCTGTGCAGGTGGATTGACAATCTCTCGGACATCTCTTTTAAACCTGCTGCCTGCCGACAGACTGGGTACTTTACACCTGGAGTATATGAGATGTTTTTTATATAGAAGAAGTGGCAAATGAACATGCGGCTCACCTGATGGTAAGTGACTATCACCGCCCATAAACTAGTTGCCAGCTTTTATGAATAAAATATTTTGCCATTATCAGAACCCATAACATTTTTCTTACGTTTCCCATGGTCACCTCTTACAACAACCACGTGATAAAATGAGATGATAAATTCTATTTTTAAAACGCTTTGAATTATCAATTTAAATAAATGTTTTTTCATTCTAAGTTTTTCAATATGTTCAATGCATATTTAAACGCATGATATACGAATTAGTACATAGTAAGCTTAATAACGATGAACATTAACGTCCGTCATAGGTACTCGTAAATATATATATGACAATAAATGTTAACAAGATTAAATAATGTACGAAATAAAAACTTATGTAAGCTACTTCTTCAGCAACATTTATTGTCATTATCAACATTATCATCAGAAACAGAAACAGAAACTTGTTTATTCAATATAGATTATCAATAATACTTATTGAAAGTTACTCTTATGTTTAATTACCACTGGTTCAAAAAAATCTCATCATTACAGCCTTTCACACGGCCTCTGCTAAACATAGGCCTCACCCAAGGAATGCCACAAAACACGGTTCAGAGCTAACTGCATCCACCGACTTCCTGCATATTACGACTATATTTATTGAAGGCAACTATTATTTGACGTACTCGTATCTTTAGTTGTTTTTAAATAAATTTGACAAAAAATACACAAACTTAAGTTTTATAATAACACTGGACTGTTAATTTGTTGCTATATGCACATCCTCTTCAAGTCTCAAAAATGTTCTCGATAAGATTTTCAGTTAAATATACAAAAAAAATGTGACACCCTAAAAAATCATGTAATTAAACGAATACGAAAGCTTTATAACGAATTAATTTCTTCATTTACATAGGCTTTTATTTAGACGATGTACTTTTAAGACACTTATTCGTACCTTGGAAAAGGTTTTCTATTTGCAATTAAGTTGATTGATTCTTTTCAGATTTTTCTATCACTTAATATTTACAAACACTCTAAAGACTCTTAACGCAAATGGCGTTAATATAAATATTTTTTTAAATGTTATCGATCTCAAATTATAATCGTAATTAACTATAAAAATAAAGGACTTGCATGCAAGTAAAATGGTTAAGTGTAGGCGTGTAGTGGCGACATAATAACCCCTGGGAATAAGGTGATCACCACCAACCACCATGCTGGTTCTATGAAAATTCATTTAATAATAGTATAAACAAAATTATTGTTAAGTGAAATATGATTAAAACAAGTCCCATTGGGTTTCTTGCTGGTTCTTCCCAAGATGTATTTTCTGAACCAGTGGTAAATAAAAAAATACTTTCAATAAGTATTATGTAATTATCAATGTTGAAAGAAAAATTATTCTATTCTATAAGAGGAGTTATTTTACCATTTTGTCCCGTTGCAGTCGTGGGAGGTAACTACGGGAAATGTAAGAACAATCTAATGGTTTTCCACCGACTTCAAAAAGGAGGCGGTACTCAATTCGACTGTATGGTTTTTTTTATTATGTCTGTTACTTCATAACGTTTTATTGGGTGTACCGATTTCGATGATTCTTTTTTTATTTAAAAGCTGGAATTCGATCAAGGTCTGACCAATAGATTTTGAGTTATTCTTAACAATTTATATTGAAGTCGGTTGTACAAATTTTTCATTTGAAATAAATGATAGATGAAAATTTAGCCGTCACGCTTATACCATATTCCTTATATCCCCAGATGACATTGGAACGTCGTTTCTAAGGTTATTCAGCAAAATTATTGGTGTACGTGAGTTCTGGTAACGCGGTCACAGTGTCGCTATGTTGCAATGTTCAGAGCTCAACAACCATATATATTTTAATTTCAACAATTCATGGACTGCATTAGTCACTTACCATCAGTTGGACTGTATGTTTGTTTATTTCAATTATAAAACCAATAGACAAAAAAAATTTGCCCTCCAGCGGAGATCACACATGGTTTAATTGTTAATAGAAGTTCATATGGCACTTCAGTTTAATAAAAAAAATGATTTCTCGACTTTTTTCTACTTATGCTTATTATTGCCTAACCATCAGCAGTCACACAATATTGCCGGGGAAATAAAATAAATTTTTGCGGTATAATAAATAATTCATTTGCGATTTATTCCAATCCTTATTCAGTGCAATTTTTATTTCTATTGTTTCAATCATATGTCGTCTAGTAAAATATATAAGCTTTAAAATGCAAGAAGAATACTCAAAGCGAAGATTGAACGGAAACAATTATTATGGACTTACGACTTGTCATGTAACTTACAATCTAAGAAAATATTGCGTTTCTTCTTTCTTTATATATATAGTAGTAATAAGCTTTTAGAATCTATTATAAATTCCTGTTATTCACAATAGCTCCAAACTAAAGTCTGTGGTCTCTTTTCTGAGTGACGGGCGTTGTTGTAGGGTGATTGACAGATGGGTGCAAATCTGTAAGGGGAAGGCAGTCTAGACCATTTAGAACCATTTAGGCCCTAGTTATGTCAGACGAAGTCCGACTATTTTTTTTTTTTGGTAATAAAATCCAAAATTTTACAGTTAATTGCTAAATTCTTACGTGGTAAAGCCATGCTGCAGCTATATTAATAGTAGGTATAGTTGTAGCATGAATGAGTATGGTTCGGCTCGACTGAGGAAGGACCACGCTCTCACAGAATACCATTGTAAAATAATAGCTTAACGCTGCTGTGTTTCGTATGGTGAGTGTAGAGAACCGGAGACACTTTTTACTGGAAACGAGGCATTACATCTTTGTCCTCACGGGTGGCAACGCATCTGCATTTTGATTCGAAATCGAGAATAGATGTAGATGTCTATGGGCCGCAGAAACCACTTACCATCAGGTGGACTGTGTGCTCGTTTGTCACCCTTATCCTATAAAAAAATAGTGGCAGTTTTTTTGTAAATGTTTTAACTTAATTATTTTTTTAAATCAAGTAACGTGTAAGGAATCTAACAAAACATAGTCTAAGCATCTGCGTCTTCAGATATTTTTTGTACAGACACTTTAAGTTCACGAATATTATCAAGTTCGATTACAAGATTTAAAGAAACAGGTTTTTGACTGCAAGGAAAAAAAATTGGATAGTCCTATATTATTTAGACATTTTTGAAAACATGCATGGTTATTATTCTTTCATCTGAGGTATCATTTCCGCGTATATGTCACAAATTATTAAAATTGGTGCCTGAAAACCAGATTGGGGGAGAACATTTTAATTTTTAGCAGACTAATAAAACAACAAAAACATAATTTTGTGTTCGAAATAATATCTAATCATCAAATATCTTATCCAATTCTGAGAATTAGTGCACGTACTAGAATTAACTTGGCAGAATTCTCCAATCAAAGACCGCGTAGTGTTACGAACATAAAGCATATTTCCAGTTAGCATTTCCAATGAATAGAGAATAAGGACACATTAATTTTTTTTACAGCAAAGTCGACTTAATTACAAAAGCATCAAGGTCGTGTATCTTAAGACAAAGTCTGTAACTATGAAGGAACTCATTAAATGAGACTATATTTTTACGGATTTTATCGCATTTAATTCAATTTTTAATTCCCGACGTTTCGTATGCTTTGCAACACCCATGGTGACGGGGGAGGGACTGAGGTGTTTGACGTCTCGATGTCATAGTTAGCCCGGCTACCTTCAGTTTTTGAATATTAATTTTTTGCCGATCTACGCAGAATGAGCTTACAGTATCTTGAAGTTTTGCAGTGGTATGCTTGGGTGTGGATTTAATTTTATTAATGATAGGAACCCAAACAGATGGCAGTACCCATCCATCTTCTCTATTGAAATTAGGATATTTTTTTAATTTTAATAGCCTCGCAAATCATCCTTGGTAGGAATCGGTGTGGTTTTGCGAGGATTTGTGGTCTATCAAATCTAATGTAATAACTCAGACGATCTGGAATATGTTCACACACTGGGAATTAAAAAGTTATATTAAACGCAATAAAATCCGTATAAAATGTTCATTTAATGTATAATTTTCGCGTAAATATAAGAAATCGTTATAGGAAGAAACTCGTGATTGTCACATCTTGTTTTTCAAGACAATGCTTTCTTGAAAAACTACTGACCGTCTGAGTCTTTTTCTAAAGTCATTACGAATCTTCTCGCAAGCAGACTCGACGACATCTAGCCTCCTGAACAAGCTGGTTGCCGAATACGATTTAGTACCATAGACGATACACATACACTTTAGCAAGTTGTACAAAAGACCGAGAAGTACAATTTGCCACTATGTCTTGCGTATGTGGACGATGAGAAAACCTTTGTTCCGTCGAAATTTGAGCGGTTCTGCAGTCCCTTTAGTGGAATTTTAGTATATCGAAGTGCTGAAATGTTTGTAGAGTATGGCTGCAATTGCTATCCGAGTACAAAACCAGAGTACAAAACCTATCTAACTGCAAAGATGTGTAAGATGTATGTGTGTGTGAAGTGACGAAATATCACCGAAACTCATTACAGCTGCATTAGAAGACGTTTTCAAGCTACTAGACTTGAAAGGATAAAGTATCAATGACGAGTACATTACTCATCTTAGATTTGCCGACTATATAGTTTTTATGGCTGAATCAAGGAAGGACCCAAGCACTATACTCAATGACCTCAATAGTGCCTTCTAACGGATAGATCTTCAGATGAACATGAATAAATCAAAGGGCATGTATAACGTCCATACACCTATGCTGGTAGTTGTTAGGAGCACTAAGCTCAAAATTGTTGACGAGTATGTTTAACTGGGACAAATAGCCCAACTAGGTAAGTTCAACTTCGCCCGAGAGTAATGACACATCTCTTCAGGTATACCTCAAACTTAAAATCTAGGTTATACATCCAGTGCGTTGTATAATTGCGTTGCCAGTTATGACTTATGGATTTTAGACGTGATCCTTCACTACTGGCCGTATGAGTAATCTCAAGGTCACTTAGCGATCTATGGAGAGGGCTATGGTCGGGGTTTCTCTGTGTGATAAACTTAGAAATGAGGATATCCACAGAAGAACCAGAGTGACTGACATAGCCAAACATATTAATAAGCTGAAGTGGCAATGGGCCGGCTATATAGCTCGAAGAACCGTCATCCGATAAAGAAAAAAGGTTCTCTAGTGGCAGTTTCGTACCGGTAGGCGATTGTAGGTTAATCCATCAAAATATCAGGATATTGTGGTTGATAGTTCTCGTAGACTAACTAAAATTGATATAAAGGTGCTTCCACCTATTTTGTTTAATAGTTTATAATATTAATGTTTTTATTCCTTACTCAACAACTGTTAAAGGTCTTAGCACAATTATAAACAACACACTCAGTTGGCAAAAAGGTCACTAACACTCTGCGTTATGTATATCCTCTCAAGATTTTTTTACCATTAGGGACTAAGGCAGACTCTAGTGTTGCCTATTCTAGATTATGAGGATGTTTTTTTTTCTTTATAGGAGAGAGGGCAAACGAGCATGTGGCTCACCTGATGGTAAGTGACTACCGCGGCCCATAAACAACTGCAACACCAGGGGAATTACAGATGCGTTGCCGGCCTTTTAAAAAGCTCTTTTTTAAAAGGCCGGCAACGCATCTTGCTCTTTGCTCTTTTCATGAAGGTTCCTAAGTCGTATTGGTCCGGAAAAATCGCTGATGATAATCGATTCCACAAGGAAGTTGTGCGAGGAAGAAAACATCTTCTAAATTGCACAGTAGTGGGCTGCCAGACATCCTAGTGGTATGGATAGTATCGCAAGTTGCTCATACCTCGCAAGAACTTCTAAAGAAACAGGATCGACTTTTGAATAATTGTATATGCTTCATTTTCGGTTTGCGTAAATACCATCACACTTACTTTTATCATTCTCTCCTACCTCTCCGTTATCGCAGATGTACCGGAATACTGTGCACATTATTGTCAGTTTTTCACGATCCATTGGTTTCTGAATATATGAAATGCAAATTTCAGTATCAGAGTGATTCCCAATTCGTTTTCTTAGTTCTACGGAAAAATCTAATCTCTATGTTACGCTAGCTTTTTACTCAAATCTATTACTCCCCATGCGGTAAGATTATGGAACGAGTTATCGGGCAGTGTACGCGCAGCTACAAGCAAGGCATCGTTCAAACGCTTGCCCTGGATTCACTATCTGACGTTGCAGGATAAGTTTTGTGGATTTCCATTTAATTTTATATCCTTTATTCCAACTTTTCCCATTTCCTGTTTTTGTTTTACATATTTTATAGGAATTTGAATCAGAAACTGCTACATTTAATTATATATATATAGGTAGTATTAAGAATATGTATATTGTATGTATATCTATATAATATATTTGTATAATTATGTTTATAACATGTATTATAGTATGTAGTAGTATTTATGGTAATATTATGTAGACATAGATATTTTTACTTAGCTGTTTGCACATTGCACCCACAATATTTTCTCTGCTTAGCCTGGAGGAAACTGGAAGTTCGCTTTATTCGCTTTTTGTACTTGGTGTGCAAATAAATCATAAATGAATAAATAAATAAATCTGATCCCGTGAGTTTGTAAGAAAAAAATGTCTCATGTGAATAACAACATTCGTCACCTCCGATAGATATTTGTATAACAAATTGGTATAACATTTTGGACATGTGGACTTTGCCAACAGGACTGGGATAGTGAACGGCACTACAGCTTACAAGCAGTGGCATGTACAAAATAGATCTTAAGTTTTATGCTCATAAGTGGACCGATAATTGTCTAATTTAATAGATAATGACAATGATTAGATTCTTAAATAAATTGATTGATAAATAGATTGATTTTATTTTTAGTATTCATATCTTAAATATTACTTTTTAGTAGCATCCATTCCATTTTAGAGTTTGTTATCAACATTTCGCTGGCAAGGAAACAAACATTTATGATGAATGTGTACACTTTGTCCGTAAATCACGTTGTTCGATAAATGAAACAGTATTGTGTAAACTTTAGACAGTATTTTTAGAAGTATTATATTTGTGGAAGTATATATGTCATATTATTTTTTTTACGCACGCCTATTACAACTTTGTCAAGAATCACTATTCCCGCATTAAATTGAGTTTCATAATGTAAAAAAACTTAACACAAACATCAGGGTCATTCCATAGTGTTTCCTCTCAAAATTAATGTGCTATACACCATGTACTAGTGAGGTATAAAAATAATATACCCAATTAAACAAGTCGATATTAAAGCCTCTTTTGCACACTTCGCACGCAAAGCGGCGGAGAGTGAAAGTGGTAGGTGTGGCTTTGATATAAACGCGTTCAACATTTAAATAGATTTGTTATATGGTTGGCTAAGTAGTGTCAACAAGCAATGGATTACGAAATTATATTCATGGATTACTTTAATTTTTCAAATGATTTGCCTCTATGGTGCTGCAATGACTGCTTGGATGCACAAATTGTTCTAGGTCTGGGGTTTTCCAATGGCTGATACTTTTTTATGACCAGTAAATACTTTGGTCATTAATAGAAAGGTTAATGAAAGTGAACGCAAGTAAGACGAAAGTGATGGTTTTTAAAAGAGAAGAAAGTAAAACGTTATGTGAAATAAGAATAGAAGGGGAGTTGATTGAGCAAGTGGATGAGTTTGTATATTTGGGATGTTTATTTAGCAGGGATGGTAGATATGATAAGGATATAGAACGACGAGTGAACGCAGGAAATAGAGTGAATGGGGTTCTACACGCTATTATGAGGAGTCAAATAAGGCACGTATGGCCATTCATAATGCTGTTTTAGTCCTTACATTAATATACATTAATAGTGTAGTGGTAGTGAAAGTTGATTCTCGAAGAAGAAGCATGAGAGTAGAATAAATGCTATAGAAATGCGGTCATTAAAGAGTATGCTAGGGCTGAATCTGAATGACAGGGTGAGAAATAGTGTGATAAGAGAAAAGTGTGGCTTGCAAGATGACGTTGCGATCAGGATTAAGACAGGAATGCTTCGGTGGTTTGGTCATGTAGAAGGAATGACCGAGGAAGGAGTGACAAAGCAAATTTATGTAGCAGAAGTGAACGGCAGGGTCGATAAGAAATACAGAAGCATTATGCTGTATTTTATTCTGTGAAAACTCCTGCCAAAATACGCCACAACGTGACTTTACCATGAATAATTCTGAATTTGACATTAACTACCAACAATTTTATACATGGAATTACGTACGATTTCGCTACCAGTAGGTAAAAAGTGCGGCGTTTTCTCGTTACTACCATAAAAAAAAAAACACAAAAGGAATATTCTGCTATTTCACGTTAGTCTATCCGAGCTGGCCTATTTGTGCTATAGTTGGTATCGCAGCTTTAATATTTAAATTATAATCAATCGTACACTGTACGCTAAATTTGTTTTAAATTATCATTAATATTAATACGAAAAAAGCCAAATAAATAGTTCGATAGAGTCGTATATTCATCAGGGGTAAATTCAATTTTTTTCTAAAACAACGTATATTTATTTATTCGAAGTGTATAACCACATTATCTATACATTTCTGCACTTTCGAAAGAAGAACATTTTATACCTCTGGAGATTAGGACTTTGCAAAGTCTCTGAAGATATTATGTATCGCTTCTTGAGAACATTTTTTTTTTGCAGATAGCAATGTATAGTCAATATTCCACGTTCAATCTTTTATATATAGTGAGATTTATTAACGAAACATAATGGATCGACTTTATCACTTTGACGTTAGTAAGTAATTAGGGAGCCTGGCGTCTAAAATGATTCCATAGGCTAATGATTGATCGCAACAACTGAATTCCCTTATTATGAAGGATATTTTATAAAAAATGCAAGCGTAAACATCAAGGCTGGAATGTTCTGATCCTAGAAATCTGTGATGAAAAGAAATATAAAAACGTATTACAAAACAGACTTCAGAATATATATGAAAATGTAGGTTATGGATTATAATTTATTATATGGCATGGTCGACTTAGTTCGAAGATTTATTACATAATAATAATTTCTACTTCGTATGTCTTGGAAAAATGAGTTTTCACTAAAACAGGCCGTTATAAATTCTTTCTAAATAACTAATCTCCTCTAATGTCATTTCAAATATGAAATTATATTGCATGCCCTAAGCACAAAGCGCGCAGATATTTTCTACTAAGACTTAAAAATTAAGATTCCAACGTTTTGTCATATGAAATCGTATCTAGCAATCTTATTATACATATAAATAATATAAAAAGCACACTGCCGAAAAATAAATTACTGTTGAACTTATTAATACTTATTTAAATCGATTAATTGCAATTTTTACAAGAAAAGAGGGGTTTAAACGGCTTATAATTTGGCTTCATTAAATCCGCATGGCTTCGTAAACACGATAACTTTTGAAAACATCAATTGTTCAACTCAATCTATTTTAAAACTCTTCATCTATCATGTGGAAAGCCATGGAATGTAAATGGCAGTTTAATTTTGTTTTGTTGAGTTATAACTAATATTTTTCGGCTACGAATGGCGAACTATTCGGGGATTTGTGAGCTTTGTATTAATTTATTTCAGTAAATAAACTGTTTCACTCCATTATTCGCCTCGGCCACCGTTGTGAGTGGATATTGTATCGCTTGTTTGTAGCGAGAATGATTGCCGTAGAAATACAAAATATTCCTAAAACCAAATTTAATACATACTTGACCAAGGTAAGATATTATTATTATTTTTATAATCACATATTTTATTAAAATATCTTGTTTCCCTAAAATCACGCAGGATGTATATATAAATATACTTATACGTCTTGGACTTTATAGACCTGAATGTGTACTTCGGTATTTGCTACTGGAACTCCTCGACGCGGAAAATTAGATGTACCGAATTTGGCCTCGTGTTGTTAGTTATGATGAGACCTTACCTCTGGACTTAATAGAGTGACTTGAAAGTGTACTTTGATGCAATCATCAAAGTATACTTTCAAGTCCTCGTCGAGGAGTTCCTGTAGCAGTCATCAAAGTACACTTTCAAGTCTCTCTATCAAGTTCGAAGGTAAGGTCTCATCATATCTAACAAAACGAGCCCAAATTCGGCACATCTAGTTCTCCTCGTCGAGGAGTTCCTGTAGCAATTACAGGAATTTGGGCTCGTTTTGTTAGATATGATGAGACCTTACCTTCGAACTTGATAGAGAGACTTGAAAGTGTACTTTGATGACTGCTACAGGAACTCCTCGACGAGGACTTGAAAGTATACTTTGATGATTGCTACAGGAACTCCTCGACGAGGAGAACTAGATGTGCTAATTTTGGGCTAGTTTTGTTAGTTATGATGAAACTTTACCTCAGGACCTGGTATAGTGACTTGAAAATGTACTTTCATGACTACTACGGGAACTCCTCGACAAGTAGAACTAGATGTGTCAAGTTTGGGCTCGTTTTGTTAGTTATTATAAGACCTTAACTCCGGACTTGATAGAGTGACTTAAAATTTTACTTTGAAGACTGCCACTAGAATACCTCGACGAGGATAACTAGATGTGCCGAGTTCGGCATTGTTTTGTTAGTTAAGATGAGACCTTACCTCTGGACTTGATCGAGTAACTTGAAAGTGTACTTTGATGACTGCTACATGAACTCCTCGACGAGGAGAACTAGATGTGCCGAGCTTGGGCTCGTTTTGTTACTTAGAGTCTTTGACGAATAGAACTACAATTTACATTTTTTTTACGATCATATGAGTATTACGAGTCGTGAATATTTGGATTTTTCAAGGTTTTTTTTAAATTTCTATTTGACATAAAATGATCGCAAAATTTTAGGTATAGTAATAATTAGAAGGTTTTTACTGAAAACTTGTGTGTAATTAAACTACTTTAAATAATTACGTATAATCATGTTATACGTAATTTTTTTAATACGCTTTAGGCATGCACAATTGGATTTACCAATATTTCTATCTGGTATATTTATTTAATTACAGTCTTTGTTAAGTCGACTGCTCAACATAAGCTTTCTTTATCGATTGATGATTGAAAATAACTAAAGGTGCATCTTATGTCATTCTTTTGAAAAAAAATATTTCGGAAAGCTTTAGAATAACTCTTCTGCAATTAAAAAATCAGGCACAAAGCTGATCTCTAAACCCTAATAGTCGACGTTTTACGCATAAATGCAATGATTATTTTTTTAAATCTGCGAGAATAAACTGCCAAAGTAACGAATACCGGCATATAGAAAAGGAGTAGAAATATTTTCCAGCGCCTGTCTTTCCCTTCGATTACAACGAGTATGTCTTCAATGCAAGAGTGAATACGCTTTTTATGATAAAACAGTCAGTCACCTAGGTTTCATCTCCACTTATCAACAAGAGTGCTGTTGTGCTGTCGTTTCATCAGATGTATCTCTTGTTGTTCTCTTTAGAATAAGGGTGATATGCAGGCACACAGTCCACGTAATGGTAAGTGGTTGCTGTGGCATCTACATCTATCCTCGTTTGCGAATCTTGCCTTAAGGATTAGGATAGAATGCCACTTTTCCAGTAAAAAGGGGCTGCAGTTCTCTGCATTTACCATACGAAACACAGCAGCGTTAAGCTGCTATTTCACACTGGTATTCTGTGAGAGCGTGGCCTTTCCCCGGTAGAGCCGTGCCCATTCGTGCTACAACTATACAATTAATATAGCTGTAGCGTGGCTCTACTACGTTAAAAACTTGACTTAAAAACCTGCACTGCAATGCTAAAATGCTATAAGTATTGATGTACCTACTTATGAATTCAAAATAACAGTTTTTCCAACCAGTTTCTATCTACAAAAAGTATATTTAATTTGAATATTTAATGTATTCAAATAAATGAAAGATGAATACCGATTGCAATTTCGAGATAGTGGTTTTATTCCGCTTATGATTAAAATCCCTATTCTATTGTAGTAATTTCTGTTTTAATCAATTTGAAGGGGTCTAAGGATTTTCTCTAGTATTTGTACTCGAGATGTTTCAATATTCAAGCGGACATTTTTATCACCATGGGACAGTGAAATACAATCCTTTATCATCTAGGCGAGCGGATGACGGATACAAAAAGCTACATAAGGGTATCTTCCAGGGCGATTGTTTGAGTCCAATCTGGTTTTGCCTCTCGCTGAACCCTCTCACTACCTTACTGGAGGACTGCGGGAGGGGATTTCAGCTTTGAAAAGGAGATACCTTTTCTATGTGGATGATCTAAAATTATTCGCCTTCAGTCGCTCCCATCTTATAGAAATGCTAAAAATCACTAGTGATTTTAGTAATTCTATTATAATGAAGCTGGGGATGGACAAGGGTGCGGTCCTCTATGTTTTAAGGGAAGGGTTGCTAACTATGAGTGCATAGACTTATCTATGCCCATCAACATAAGGACCCTTTCCGAGGCTGAAACATACCGATACCTGGGTATGTCACAGAACTTTGGTATCGATGAGGCGGGTATAAAGCAGTCAATTTGCGATGCATTTTATGCACGCTTGGCCAAATTGCTAAACAGCCTTTTGTCCGGTGTAAATAGAACAAACGCATATATAACTGTTGGGTGCCTGTTCTCACATATACCTTTGGCATACTTACTAGAACTCAAACTGAACTTAACGCCCTGGATAGAAAAGTTCGCACTACTATGGTGTCCCATAGGATGCATCACCCGAGATCGTCGATTATGAAGCTGCACTTGCCGCGAATACATCGTGGGTGTGGCTTTTTAAGAATAGAATAGAATAGAATATTGATTTATTTGCATTGAATGTAGGTAATAACAATAAGGTGTTGACAGATTACATAGAAGATCCGTACATTCTACCATTTTGGCATGCAAATATTAAATTAAATTTATTTCTATATAATACTAGTAATTAATTATAAATAGATTTAAAATTATAATTATGAGTATAAATATTTATTACATTATTATAATTCAAAGTATTGCATTATTATTATTACAAAAATTTAGATTGTTGAAATTTTATTGCAGTTAACATAATACATTATAAATTATTAATACACGAATTGTAACAATATTTAAATAACTGAAACGTTATTTAAATATTGGTATCATTTAAGAAGTCCGATACTGAGTAATAGCATCTTTCCAATAACAAAGAAGTAAGACTCTTTTTAAATATTCTAATGGGTTGATTTTTTACAAAATTTGGGATTTTAATATATATGACAGGTGCCATGCTCATAACACTTTTTTTTATTAAAGCTGTTTGAAATCTTCCTGTATACAGTAAATCTTTATATTGCGTTCTCATGCATATGGTTCGTACTCGAGTTTCATTTAAGGTAGGAAATAAATGATGATTAATTTTAACATATATCGCTATTTCTAAAATATACAGACACGGAAATGTTAATAATTTATGGACTTTGAAAATAGGGACACAACTATCTGTTATCTTTAAATTGAAGATTGTTCTTATGCAGCGCTTTTGGGCTTTGAAAATGCTTTCTCTATCGCCACAGTTGCCCCAAAATATAATACCGTATCTTAAAATGGAAACTACCAGGCCATAGTAAGCTACTAGCACCGTTTTGACACTAAATTTTTTTGCCAGGTTATAGAGTGTATATGCAGAAACACTTGGTTTCTTACAGACATCATCTGCTTGGGCCTTCCATGTCAATTGGCTGTCTATTGAAATATCTAAAAATTTTGCGACATCTACTCTTTCAATTATTTGACAATTGTAATTTATATTTAGAGCATCAGTGTGAATTTTCTGATAAAAGTGCATTATTTTAGTTTTTTTTTTAATATTAATTAGTAAATTATTATAATTCAGCCAGTTAATTAAAGTTTTAATCATAGTGTTTATATCATTTTCATAAGAATATTTATTAAGGCATTTTATTAGAGCTGTACTGTCGTCGGCAAATAATACCATTGGGTGATGGATTTTGCTTGGGAGGTCGTTTATATAAAGTAAAAATAACAGTGGCCCAAGGACACTCCCCTGTGGTACGCCGAATTTTATTTTTCTATAGGAAGAAACATATTTGCATTCACATTTAGATTAAATGCATATTCTAGCAATCTCTGTACATTGTTTGCGGCCTTTCAGATATGTCGGTAGTTAGACATGTCTTCTTTATTGTTTTTTTTTTTATAATGTGGTTTTACTATTACCGTTTTCAGCCTTTCGGGAAATATTCCCGCTAATATGCTTACATTAATAATATGACTTAGAGGTTAGATTTAATAACGTGCGTTGAAATGCCATCATAACCAAAACTGCTCGAATTGTCGACGACCGAGCCCTTTCCGATCGGCTCGATTCATTGGCACTGCGAAGAGATGTTGCATCCCTTTGCATTTTCTTTCGCATCTACCATGGGGAGTGCTCTGAGGAATTGTTCGGATTAATCCCAGCCGCCAAATTTCACGAACGCACATCGCGGCAGAACTCCCGATACCATCCACACCATCTGGATGATTGGCGGTCCACCACTGTGCGATTTAGAATATGTTTTCTTCCTCGCACGACCTCCTTGAGGAATCGATTACCATCAGCGATTTTTCCGGACCGATACGACTTAGGGACCTTCAAGAAAAGAGCGTACTCCTTTTTAAAAGGCCGGCAACGCATCTGCGATTCCCCTGGTGTTGCAGTTGTTCATGGGCGGCAGTAGTCACTTACCATCAGGTGAGCCGCATGCTCGTTTGCCCCCTCTCCTATTAAAAAAAAAACTTTTTTGTTTTTTAAAGATTTTATTATCTGTATTAAGTCTTGTGGTACAGTTGGTGTTATAAATATCGAGTGTGGGTTATAATTAATTTTTTTGATGTTATCTGATACGGTTTTTGGTATATCTGTGATCTGGTCTATAAAAAATTGTTGAATGATTCAGCTATTTCTTTAGGGTTAGTTATTAACAAATCATCTTTTTTTATCTGAGAAATAGGTTCCGTAATTTTTTTACTATTATTTTATTATTTGCCAAGATGTCTTGGATTTATTCTTTGAGTTTTGAATGAGATGGTTATTTTGAGCTTTCTGGGTTAGTTTAATTATTTTTTTGAATCTTCGGGAATAGGTATAGAAATAGTTTTTATTTTCATATGTCGGTTTTAATCTCTTTTGCCACAATAAATGGCGCTACCTTTTGCTACAAATCCAAATACCACGTGACACCCATTTAATTGATTTTTCACTACGTACTATACCCGATTTTAAAGGAAAACACAAGTTATATAATAAAAGAAATAAGTCGATAAAACTATCATAGGCATTATTAGGGTCGTCAGTGCTGTAAACGTCTGAACTGTTTGAGATATTTATTGAATTTGTTTATATTCTCGTTGGACGTATCTCTTATTGTTTTCCGCCAATATTTTATTTGTCTTAATTTGTTTACATTTATTATTAGAATGTGAGCTGTATGGTCTGATAAGGCTAAGTCTATTACTTCGCATTTGCATTTTTGTTTCAAGTTATGAGCAAAATTGTCTAAACAGGTATTGCTGTCTAATCTAGTAGGTTGGTTAATTTCCAATTTAAGATCATAGCTTAAAAGAAAGTATTCCAATTCTATTACTAATCTGTTCCTTTTCAAAATGTCTATATTAAAATCACCACATATTATTTTACTACTTTTGTCGGTTATTACATACTTTCTTTATAATAGTGTCAAAATTTTCATAAAATTTATCTATGTTACATATTTTTGGGGGTCTATAAATACATAAAATTATTGTGTTTTGTTTTGTTAGTTTTATAGCACAACATTCAATGATCCCTGTTATGGAGTATTTCATAATGTCTGGAAATTCTGTGTACTTATGACATTTTTTTATCAAGATGCAGGCTCCTCCGCGTTTAACATTTCTTCTTGAATAGTAATGTAGCTAGCTTGTAATTGGATATTTGTATTAATTTTTCATGACCAGACATTATGAAATGCTCGGTAATACACAATACATCTATATCTATTTGTATGTATAATAAATCCTGAATATGAACCGTTAGTACATCAGATTTATTAAGAAAGCCGGCAATATTCTGATGCATGATATACATATGACTAAAATAGAAAAAAAATGAATTTAGGGAAGTGGGAATAGCTTCTTTATTGACTTTTATTTTAATATCTGGAGACATTTCTAGATCTAAGTTAGGTTTACTTATCATTATTAGTATATTACATATGATATTCCTTAATCCACAGTTATTTAATCTCCCACTATATTTGGAAAACATATTATAATCGTAGGATAATTCAACATTAGAATCTAATAGCTTTGCGTAGTTAAAAGTGTTAAGATCTAGGTACAATAAATTATTAAAAGTTTCTATCCTCCAATTAAACATGTCGGAATAATCTTTACATTTTATTGTTGGAAGGCACAGTAGAATATTGGTATGCTGAATATTTTGACGAGTATTCCTCATTTATTTTTTAACTTAATGTTTTGGGTTTTAACTTAACTGGGTTTTAACTTAATGTTTGTTGTTTCGCTTGATTGGACTATATTATCTTGTTGTATCTTCGTAGGGTCAGCCATTGGTTTTTGACTAATTGGCGTACTAGAAACTTTAAGAATGTTCTGTTTTTTTCTGGTAGATTTATCGAGTGGAGTGGATACTTTCAAACTTTTTTTAGGAGTATCCACATCGTTCGTTAATTTTTGGTAGCTTTTTTTAAAACTTCATGTTTCGATGCTAAACCCTGGACGGCTTTTTTTAGCTCGTGATTTTCCATGGACAAATTATTTATTTCCTCATGAGCTGAATTTAGTTGTAAGGTGAAGAGTTCTATTTGTTCTTTAAGTTTTTGTATTTGTATGTTATTTTCATCACCTGATAAGTTCAGTAAACTACAAGAAGTGTTATCTAGTTTCGAATTATCTGAACTACTTTCGCTACAAGTATGATCTGTCATAAGATTGAGTGCGTGTTTTTCGAAATGATATGTTATCAAAGAAATTCATATTGCAATTTAAAATTTTTAAATTTTAAAATTAGGAAAAATTATAATTTAGTCGAGTTTCGATCGTAGACCACGCAGATATCACTCTGAGTTAGTAACACCGCTGGGCTAATTGAACATGACTGTCATCGGCGAAATTAGAGTTCAGTTACCAATAGAAACACTTTTGATAAACAATTTTGAATTGACCGTTGACACTGAGTTTTTACCACAATCATTTACCACTTACAATATAATATTTTGTTAGAAATTATGGTTGTAAACACTTAACACTATACACACAATTAATAATAGTAAGCGTAAGAAAAGTTTGATGAATGAACACAAAGACAATTATTTTACAAACTATCATAACACTTTTTGTTTAAAACTTCGTAATTTTGTAATCCATCTATATATACACACTTTAACAATGTCACTTAATATTTAAGATCCTCTTTCACTATTAAACTTATTAGAACACTTAATTACTTCTTATAACTATTTTTACAAATCAAATTAATACGGAGCTATTGTTGTTTGCGCCCGTCCGCGGGTAGGAAACCTCATTTGTAAGCGCGCCTACATTATCAGGAAGTGTGCAGCTTCTACTTTCTGACGAGAATGGATGATCCATTCTAAAATGACGTTATTTCTTGTGATAAAGGACTTAGCCCTCTATCATTAGCCAACGAGAAATGGCAAGACCCGGCAGTACAGAGCATTTTCGACCGGAAAACCGTATGGAAGGAGAAGGAGCTCCACGGGATATTCTACAAGGCTCTATATGAGCCTTTCGTAGACACAGATGCCTCCCTCCACTAGCTACGTTTTGGTGACCTCTTTGGGGAAACCGAGGTTTTGTCTGTGCGATACAGGATCAGGTTATGAAGACCAACAACTATCGGAGATACATCCTAAAGGATGGCGCCGTCGACATATGTCGAGCTTGTCGCCATCCCGGTGAGTCACTTGGGCACTTATGTCATTTGCGGTTGTTCAGCTCTTTCTAACTCATTACTTGCAAAGACACAATCTAGTAGCCAGGATAATACACCAGGAGTTCGCTCTGAAATACGGTCTCGTGGATCGGAAACCGCCTTATTATAAGTATTTGCTGGAAGCCGTGCTCGAAAATGACCGCGCAAGGCTTTGCTGGGACCGGGCCATCATCACAGACATAAATATTCTTCCGAATTAGCCTGCTATTGTGCTGATGGACCGGGCAAAGTTAAGGATATTTTTGGTCAACATTACTATTCCGTATGACGAGAACCTCGTGAAAGCCGAAACAGATAAGCGAACAAAATATCTGGACCTGGCTCATGAGGTGACCGACATGTGGGGTGGATTACCGACCGAAATTATACCTGTATTTGTTTCTGTGAACGGGTTAATCCTAGTCAGCCTCTCGGGTCATCTGAGGCGACTGAGACTCCGTGAGGTACCGCTCCAAGCTCAAATGCAAAAGGCGGTGCTAATCGGTACCGCCTGCATCGTGCACCGGTTTTTTTCCCTTTCCCCCTAATCCTCTGCCGTTTGGTCTACCCTGCCGAGGGTTTCCATCTGGTTGGTTTTTTATTTACTTATATATTTTTATGTTTTTATTTCATTTTATTGATATTTATGTATGTTTATCATTTTATTTACAACTATATATTTATACAGCCCAACCAGATGATAAAACTTCATAGGTACCCCTATAATAATAATAATAAATATTATAATTTTTCTCAATTCACACATGGTTGTTAAAAGTGTATAAAAAAGATTATCACAAACTTATCTAGAAACATACTTAGATAACATAAAAACAATGAGACAAACTGGCCTGTGACTCAGATGATTTGATGTTACCGCTGGAATTCTGCCACAGCTGACTTTTCAAAAACACAGTATCTTAACCTAATTTTGGTATTAACGTAAAACAACGTAACGAAAAGACTAAAATGTATACTCATATGTACTATGCAAATCGGAAAATTTATATAATATGATACATACGAATTTTTGTTGTTTAAGTAACCAAAGTTTGCATTTTTTCTAAATGATTTTGTATTCACGATCTCCTGCAAGGGAGGAGGTATATTATTGCAAATTTTGGAGGAAGCATAATATTTGAAACATCCTTTTGCTTTAACACGCTTATAAGTTGGAAGTATATATATATATATAAGAAGATTGCGAGTTATTTAATGAGTGTACAAAACAAGCATATTTTAGTTTTCTGGTGTGACCCATACATAAAATATTATTTTTGAGGAGATAAGGAGTTATGTGGTTAGTCTTAGGTATGTCAAAACAACAACGCATACACGCATTTTGAACCCCTTGTATTCTGCCTATAGTTTTCTGTGAAAGACGAGAACCATATAACATGTCGCAATAATGTAAATCTAACAAGACCAGACTGTTGCAAAGACGAAGCCGGATATTTGGTTTAAGAAAAGAAAGAGATTTTAAAGACCCAAAACATTTTCCTACTTTTTGCTGTACGTGTTGTTCAAACGTTAAACCTTCATCCATGTTAAGTCCTAAGTTACGAATGCAATCATCTCGAGGAATAGTTGTGCCACTGATCATGATAGTTGGATTAATTTTTGATAGATGCAACCTGCGACGTGTACCCATAATAATATAAGTGCTTTTTTTTAGGATTCAGTCGTAGGCCATGAGACTTTGACCAATGCTCTATTAATTTTAGATCATCATTGATGCTGGTAACCGCTGTTGTAATACTGTTGTTTTTTGGTGACGTATGGACGTACAATTGGGTGTCACCGGCTGTTTACTCTCGCAATCTGAGAATGATGTAATCAGTCTTAACATTGAAGATCTAGATGTACCTAATTTTGATGACAATTGGCTTTATTGGTTAGCTATGTATACAATTTTGAAAAAAAAAAATATAATTATATAAAAACCATAACTGTAAGATGGGGTGAACGTTCGTTGCAAATTTCACTGTAAGCGAGCATTCCAAATTCCTGAAATGAGCAGGTGTAACATGCTTCTGGAAAATGACTTACTAAGCCCAAATGAACTGATAAAGCATAACGGTTAACTATAATCATAGCAGCGATCAAATAGATCTAGTCATAATTATATTTTATTTATAAAATAAGGGTGACATGCGAGCACACAGTCCACCTGATGGTAAGTGGATGCTATGACCCATACACATTTACTTTTATCATCGATTAAGTATCAAAATGCAATTGGGTTGTCACCCCCGAGGACTGAAGATGCAATGCCCCGTTTCCAGTAAGAAAGGTCTCTGTTTCTCTTCACTCATTGTTTATGCCCAAATTTGGTTATGTTTGAACGCCACCCAATTGCGTTCGAGCTGGCGCCTCATCCGATGGTATGTAGGTGAGATAAGCGCCGAGGTGGGGCGGCCGTGCGCGGCTGCGTGGGAGTCAGTCGCTCGACGGTTGGGCGAAGCGTCGGTGCACCGCCGGCCACGATGCGGGGAGACCGTCAAGCCCTCTTCCCTAAATTCATGGGCCCGTCGTGAATCTAGATAGCTAGATGAAGATATCATTATAATTGTGTCATCGCGTTAGTGCCTTTTTTGTTTTGGTTGCCTAGTTAAATTAGTTTGCGTGTCAACGAGGCGTATTTCGACTCTGGTGCGACGTGATATTCTGGTGCCGAATTTATAATTTGTGAAAGTTAATCCGGGACAATCAATGTCGAATTTTGTGCTACCGTCCTTGCCGTGTCGGATATCATGTGTTCGATTCTGCGATGAGAGTGGAATTAGGCGAATTGAAGTTAGTTAAATGTACAATGAAGCTACGAGACTGAATCAGTGACAGTGAAGAAAGAAGTGGTCCGGCGCTGAAGCAGTCTGGAGCGATGCAGCATTTTGGAGCAGCCTGGAACTCAGTCGCTGCTGGTCGCCTATGCTTTCCAAGGCCCCACACATTCACACATCACTGTATACGACTCGCTATCTACCATAACACACACTCACGGCCTGCCCAAGCCTTGGAGCGAAGTTAGATCCTGATACAGGTAAGTACCTTTGCTTTCTAGTTTGCTCCCATATAGTTTATTGTGATAGGAAATTCCACGTGGCCATATTGAGGCCCGACCTGCGTCTGCTCGTGAAGTATTCTGCTGAATAGGCCCCAGAGGATTTGACCCTTGCTGGAGCAGCCGTAGGCCGTAACACTCATCATATGACACAAAGCAGTAATAAGCTGCTATTTTACGCTGGAATTCTGTGAGAGCGTGGTCCTTCCCCGGTCGAGCCGACCCATTCGTGCTACAACTATACTATTAATATAGTTGCAGCATGGCCCTACCACGTAAAACAAGTAAATTAGTCCTAGTAATTTTTTTTTATAGAATAGGGGGCAAACGTGCTTGCGGCTCACCTGATGGTAAGTGACTACCGCCGCCCATGAACAACCGCAACACCAGGGGAATTGCAGATGCGATGCCGGCCTTTTAGAAAGGTGTAAGCTCTTTTCTTGAAGGATCCTAAGTCGTATCGGTTCGGAAAATTCGCTGGTGGTAATTGATTCCACAAAGAAGTTGTGCGACGGAGAAAAGTTCTTTTAAATCGCACAGTGGTGGACCGCCAATCATCCAGATGTTACGGATGGTAACGCGAGTTTTGTCGCGACGTGCGATGGTGAAATTGAGTGGCTGGAATTAGTCCGAACAATTCCTCAGAGCGTATTTTATCGCATCTATCACGGGGAGCGTGATAGATGCGATAAAATACGCAAAGAAATGCAACATCTCTACGCAGTGCCAGTGTATCGAGCTGATCGGAAAGAACTCGGTCGGCGACGATTCGAATCGCTCTGCGCTGGATGCGGTCAAGTGGAAGGAGCTGGCACTGGGGTGCCCCGGCCCAGAGATGAGAACAGTATTCCATGTGGGGCCAATCTTGCGCTTTGTAAAGTTGCAAGCGATGAGCCGGCATGAAATACTGTCTCGCTCTGCTGAGCACGCCAAGCTTTTTAGAGGCCAATTTGGCCTTCCCTTCCAAGTGACCACGAAACTGCACGCTATTCGATATGTCGACGCCAAGGATTCCGATACTAGCTGAGGCAGCAAGGGGAGTGCCATGAAACTGAGGAGATACGACAAAGGGGTTCTTTTTAGCGGTAAACGTGCAAACTTGTGTCTTCTGGGGATTGAACTGGACTAGATTTAGTCGGCCCCAATCCGAGACTTTGTTAAGCAAAGACTCGACTTCAGACACAAGTTTATCCCGGTACTCGGCGACGTTTTCCCGAGAAATATTGACACGGCCGGTATATAAGGCATCCCGAGTGCTGTCGTCTGCATAGCAATGAATGCTACCAGTTAGCAACATATCATTGATATGCAGGAGAAACAGCGTTGGTGATAGCACGCAGCCTTGTGGAACACCAGCGTTGATAGGCTTGTAATCAGAGCATGCACCGTCTACTACGACCTTGATGCTCCGATCAGCAAGGAAACTGGTGATCCATTTGCACAATTTCTCGGGAAGCCCATAGGAAGGAAGCTTCGAAAGAAGCGCCTTGTGCCAGACCCGATCGAAGGCCTTCGCTATGTCCAAACTAACGGCCAATGCCTCCCCCTTGGACTCTACTGCCTCCGCCCATCTATGAGTTAAGTAAACTAGAAGATCACCCGCTGATCGACCCCGACGAAAACCGTCCTGACGGTCACTGATCAGCTGGTGATCTTCAAGGTACCTCATGAGCTGGCAGTTTATAATGGATTCCATTATTTTGGAGAACAAGGAGGTGATAGCGATAGGCCTGTAGTTGGACGGGTCTGAGCGGTCGCCTTTTTTAGGGATCGGGTGGACCAAAGCTGTCTTCCATGAATTCGGGACTACGCCTTGGGAGTAGGAGTACCGGAAAAGACGCGTTAAAACCGGTGCCAACTCCGAAGCACACGTCTTCAGCACAATGGGAGGGACTCCATCGGGCCCACTCGACTTGCTGACGTCCAGGGAGAAGAGTGCTTTGCGAACCGAGCGCTGTGTAAATCGCACATCCGGCATGGAGCACTCACATCGTGGGATGGTCGGCGGTGTGTTCCCCCCGTCATCTAGAGTCGAGTTAGACGCAAAAAGGGAGCCTAAAAGGTTGGCTTTGTCTTTTGCGGCATGGGCCAGTGAGTCGTCTTCCCTGTGCAGAGATGGTAGTGATGGCTTACAGAAATTCCCTTGGACAGCCTTGGCGAGAGACAAGAATGCACGGGTTCCCGAAGGAAATTGAACTAGTTTTTCGCTAATTCTGCCTATGTGCTCTGACTTTGCCGTGGCAATAACTCTTTTGAAGGACCTGGAGGCGAAGTTATACTTCTTTTTAAGTGTGATGGTGTTTAAATCCCGAGACGTTGATGCATCAGCCCAGGCCCGGTAGCACTCCTGCTTATAGCGTGATGCTATTTTACAGGAGCGACCAAACCATGGCTGAGATCTGCCTCCGATGGGCACCACAGAGGATGGAATAAAAAGTTCCATACCCTGAAGTACCACATCAGCAACAGAATCGGCAACAACGCTGGGATCTTCCGGCGAGGGTAGGATGCAAAAAAAGACCGCATCCCGTCCCAATCAGCTGACCTATAGTGCCAAACACGGCGGCAAGCTGCAGATCGCAACTGCGATTGGAGCGTGAGTGGCACCGTGCTCCGGATCAGACAATGGTCCGAAGAGCCCAGAGGGGCATCGACGAAGACCTGATATCCGTCCGGATGAGAGGTCAGCAGAAGGTCCAACAGGGAAGGTACATGGTCTTCCACATCTGGGATCCGCGTAGGCGAAGTAACCAGTTATGTTAGACCATATGCGAAAGTAAAGTCGTACACAGATCTACCCGCATGATCGGTTAAACGAGAACCAAGCCATTCAGCGTGGTGGGCGTTGAAATCACCGAGTATCACGATCTCTGCGGATGGGACCTGTTGTAGCACGGAGTCTGCAGCCATTTGGACGTGGTCGATGAGTTGGTCTGTGTCGGCATTACCGCTATGGGACCTATAGAGGCACCCGTAGACGCGGGGATGATCGTCGCTGTCTACGCGCGGCCATAGGATGGACAGGTCCGTACCTTCAAAGCTGCCGAGGCGTCGAAAACAGATGTCCTCTCTGACGTATACACAAACTCCAGCCCGGGGCACAAAGGAGTGTTCTAATTTGTATCCCGGGTAGGAGAGATATGAAGTATCAGCCGGAGAGGACACCTGAGTCTCGGTTAAAAAGAGCAAGGCCGGCTTCGCCGTCTCTAGATGGTAATGGACAGCGTTAAGGTTGGAATGAAGTCCCCTGATGTTGCAAAAATTCGCGGATAGCGTGACAGGGGTCGCCTTGGTTGTATTGCTCCGCTTGCCCCGAGCAGCATTAGTCACGAGCAGAATTTTGCCCCCCCCCAGAATACGCGGGGCAGCCTGAGCACCCACGCTCAGGAGTGAAGTAGTTTGGTCGTGGATGCTCAGCGAGGGATTCTCCAGGGGTGCTGGTAATAGTAATAGTAATGTTATTTTTTTAATAATTAAAGAACTAGTCAGGTTAAATGCATAGTGAACTTATACATTTCTATGCCTTTCTGTGTCTGCAAATTCTAAACAACAACAAACAAGGCACTGAAGCGTATGATAACGTCAAAGTTTGAAGCTTCTTTGGGAAAAAGCTGCGGAGACAACAATGGATCCGAATTTCACTTATAAACTTCAAAATTCCTTACTCGTGCCATATCACAAGCTCAATAACGGCACCTGCCTAAGAACTTTTAATCCTTTGGATTAAGAAATTTATGATTAAACTTTAATTTTGCGCTTTAATACTATGCTAATAAAAATCAATACTTTTCGGTGATGTTAGTATATCAATCGGTTTATATTTTTATATAGTTATGTATAATATATTTAAAAATTTATAATGGAAATTTATTGAAGTGTTAGAATATTCACTAGCACATATAGTCCTGAAGATGTCGTAATAGGTCACACAGGGAAACAAATTCGGAAATGGGCAGAAGCCTTCTTCTATTATGACAAAAAAAAAACCCGCTTGCCAAGTGCAAATATTGCCTATTAACTCTTAGGGGTATATTTGCATAATCTATAGGGAAGGCATATTATGTTCAGCAGTGGATATTTTGTAGACTGTAAAGGTAACAGTATTATAATAAACAATGGCTCATGCTCAAAATTGAAATACTAAATAATGACGATACAAAAAATATATCTTATCAGTCAGTTTCTACCGCAACATACTATTAAACATAAAACTAAACATAATAATTTGACCGGATAATGTTCGACGATCAGTTGGATTACATATATACTCGCGCCACATTATTATCGAACTAAATGTTTTAAGAATTCCTTCATAGTCAAGGTCATCTGCTTATGGAACGTACTTCCTCCGCAAATTAGTCGTGCGAAAACACTAGACAAGTTTAACCGACGTTAAAAATCACTACCTATCACTGCAATAACCACTTCTCATCAATAGCGACATTTGGATTTTTCTATCTTTACTGTATTTTTTATGTAAATATTTGCCTTTCTAATCATATATACATTTATATATACAGGGTTATTTTTCAAAGACGCAAAATTTAACAATTAAGTCCATTCCTTCGCAAGCGTGGAATTTATTGTGATTGGATTTCTTTTCTTTTTATTTTTTTTTCAAAACGTTAACCCCACACTAGGATTTTCTCCTGTATCGTGGAGGCAGTTTACAAACGTAAATGGCACAAAGACAAACATCCAGACTCAGAACAATTATGTGCAAGCCATACAAATACTTGTTCCGTACGGGATGCGGACCCGCGGCCCCCAGCGCAGCAACACCACCCCCTCTCCAATACTACAATTTTCTCGTAATTCCTTCTAAAATATGTTTATTATTCCAAATATTGAACGAATACTACTCAAGTAACTTTCTTAAACGGAAATATTACGCGAGAACATTATGTGAGGCTAAGGCTACGTCAAAACTCTAATGCTGAAATGGGTAAATCATAGCTCATCCTTACGTAGGTATTTATACAACATGTAGCACTAAACATTTTACCGTCAGAATTCGTTCGTTTACCTATCAGTGAAACGGTTATATCCTGACATTTTACCTATTTATAGTTTTTTTTTTTATTTACAGTAAAAATAAAAATGAAATATAGAAAAGAGATTTTCGAAAGATCAAAAAAATTAAAATTCTTTATGACAACAAATTTTTATTTTGAATGATGAAACATTTTATGATTTATTTTTGTTGTGCAATAATATTCAAGTTCATTGCTTAACATAGGCCTCTCCTAAGAAATGCCACAAAAAATGTTCTTATTTGAAGTAATATTATTCTTACAGAAATGTTGTCAGATACAGCTGATGTCAAAGGGGAATCCTTTACAGATTTTCGAATTCCTTTATGATCCTAAACAAACTGTGGTAATAATTTTTGTTCCAACGACAGTTAAAGGTCAACAAAATTAAAAATTCTTGTTTCGAAAAATCGAAAATTCGAACCCATGATCTATAGCACCGTGGCATGTCGTGTGCTATCAAGCCATCATTTCACCTTAGATAGTAAAATGTAATTTGCTATATAAGGCCAAGCTTTTAAGTGGCCAAATTTGCCTCTAAATAGCCTGATATGCTTAGCAGAGCGGGACAGTATTTCATTCCGGCACACCGCTTGCAACTTTACAAACCGCAGGTTCAGCCTCACATGGAATACATTTCCCGTCTCTGGGCAGGGGCTCCCCAGTGTCAGTTCGTTCCACTTGACCGCATCCAGCGCAGAGCCGGTCAAATCGTCGACGACCGAGTTCTTTCCGATCGGCTTGACTCCCCGGCACTGCGTTGAGAGTCCGGCAAGAGTTGTTGCATCTCTTTGCGTATTTTATCGCATTTACCACGGGGAGTGCTCTGAGGAATTGTTCGGACTAATTCCAACCGCTCAATTTCACCATCGCACATCGTGACAAAACTTGCGATACCGTCCATACCACTTGGATGATTGGCGGTCCACCACGATTTCGAAGATGTTTTCTTCCTCGCACAACTTCCTTTTGGAATCGATTACAACCAGCGATTTTTCCGGACTGATACGACTTGGGGGCCTTCTAGAATAGAGCCTACTCCTTTTTAAAAAGCCGGCAACGCATCGGCAATTCCCCTAGTTCCCCTGGTGTTGCAGTTGTTCATGGGCGGCGGTAGTCGCTTACCATCAGGTGAGATGCATGCTCGTTTGCCCCCTCTCATATAAAATAATAAATTAAACATATTTATCGCAGTTAATTGGAAGGGAAGGCTAAACAGGCACCAAAAATCAGCTCCTTCTACTTGACCATATTCAACGGAGAGCGGTCCAAATCTTCGACGACCAAGTTTTTGAATTTTCCGATTGCTTTAGTCCACTTGCCTCGCGTAGAAAAAAATTGTATATTTATCAAACATAATCCGATAATTGACATTTGATTAGAACTTATTCCATTTTAATACAAAACGTGGTTTGTTGAGCGTCTAGAGTTGGGCTTAAACTAAGGTTAAAGAAGATTCCTTCTCACGATCGAAGTCTTAGCCGCAACAGCAGTCTTCTAAAAATTTGTCATTTGCTATCAAACTCAAGACATTGCATTTTATTTCGCTCATTTTCATTTTAAATAGTTCAACACTCGGCTCGGCACGCCAATGACGCCTAGGCACCAGATCAGAACCGAGAGAAACCAGCAGTTAAAGCCTGTATAAGTGAGGTGTCGTGTCGCACGGCTCAGACGCGTGATATACGCGGGTGACATTTTGGGGAAAACTAGTGCAGTGTAAATAGTTTCCTGTTATCTCGGTGCGGTGCTTAAAAAATGATAAATATAACTTTTAACTGTTAAAATAAAGAATTAAAAAGTTACAAATGTATTATCAAATAAATATAATTAATTACTTACATGGAATAAAATTATCATATCCAAAACATTATTTACAATCCATGATTTCATGTCTTACCGATTTATATTACATTATTCGTGTATAGGCCATTTAGTATCTATTATGTACTACCTTGAGAGTAAATAAATTTTCGTTCGATAAAATGATTTTACCTATAGAATGAATAGCCGTGTAGTGGCGGTCAAGAATATCCACTACCCCATATCCTCCCGTGGGTGTCGTAAAAGGCGACAAAGGGAAACAGGCAGGAGATGGGCAGCAGCATCTTCCTGATAATAGCCAAATTACAATAAAAAAACTGCGGTTGCCAACCCGCTCGCCAAGCGTGGCAACTATGGCAAATACCCCCCTATGAATGACAGTAACAAAGAAACGGCCCCCAGTCCCCGGCGGCCCCGCTATTCCTGGCTACGGTGGCGACCATGGTAACGGCGGGGCAGGGGGTGCTAAGAATCTCCGGTGGAGGTTCGGTTGCCACCTTAGACGACTCGACCTGGCAACGTACAACGCACGCACCCTGAGGACTGACGAGAAGATCGTGGAGCTGGAAGAAGAGAAAGACGAAAAAGACGAGAAGAAGAAAAAGTTGCGCTGGCATATTATAGGATTATCCGAAGTCCGAAGAGAGGGGGAGGACACGGTAATCCTCGAATCCGGCAACTTGCTCTATCACCGGGAGGGCAACCATCTGTCCCAAGGAGGTGTCGGATTTATCGTCCACAAGTCTCTCGTTAACAACGTTGTAAAGATCGGGAGTGTGTCGACGAGGGTTGCGTACCTTATACTCAGAATCACTAAACGGTATTCGCTGAAGGTCATACAGGTTTACGCACCAACCTCGGCACACCCCGATGAGGAGGTGGAGGAAATGTATGAGGATATCTCTAGAGCCATGCATTCCTCCAAAACCCAATATACGGTGTTAATGGGAGACTTCAATGCAAAACTAGGCACAAGAGAGAACGGTGAGCTGAAAGTAGGGAAATTTGGAATAGGGCAACGGAACCCAAGGGGCCAGCAGCTGGCCGACTTCATGGAGAAAGAGGGACTCTTTATGATGAACTCTTTCTTCCAGAAGCGGCCCCACAGGAAGTGGACCTGGTCGAGCCCCGACGGTTCCACAAAAAATGAGATTGACTTCATTATGACGACCAGACGACAACTGTTCAGTGATGTCTCCGTGATCGCGAGGGTGAAAACTGGTAGCGATCACCGAATGGTTAGAGGCACACTGAACCTAAACGTCAAGTTGGAGAGGTCTCGTCTAATGAAGTCAACGCTCCGTCCCCCTCGTGCTCTGTTCCAAAGTCCCGAAACCTTTCAGCTCGAGTTACAAAACCGTTTTCAGTGCCTGGAAGACTGCAATGAAGTGGACGATATGAATGACAAGCTCGTGGAAACTGTCCATGCGGTCGGAGCTAAGTTCTGCAAGACCCGCCGCAGAAGAACACAAAAACTCTCCGATCACACTCTTAATCTCATGGCTGTTAGACGGGAGATGAAGTTGCATTCTTCAACAGACTTGACAGCATACAGGCATCTGAACAGACAGATCTCCAAATGCATGCGGCGGGACTTACGCAACTTCAATACAGCTCGTATTGAAGAAGCGATCGAGCGGAACCAAGGCTCCAAAGTCTTTGCCAGAGATCTGTCTGCCAGAAAGAGCCAACTGTCAAAGCTGAAGACGGAATGTGGCAGCATCGTTTCCGGGACACCTGAGATTTTGAGTGAGATTGAGAGGTTCTATGGGCAGCTTTACACATCATCGTTGGAGCCACACGCAAGTGTGAGTAACGATCCAAGAGCGAGTCTCATCCGACACTATTCCGAAGATATCCCGGATGTCAGTCTGAGCGAGATTAGGATGGCTCTCCAGCACCTTAAAAACGGTAAGGCACCAGGCGAGGATGGAATTACAGCGGAGCTTCTGAAAGCGGGTGGAAGACCGGTACTTGAAGTCCTTCAGAAGCTCTTTAATTCCGTCCTCCATGGTGGCATTACACCGGAGGCGTGGAGCAGAAGTGCGGTGGTCTTGTTCTTCAAGAAAGGTGACAACGCTCTCTTGAAGAACTACAGACCGATTTCCCTTCTGAGCCGCGTCTACGTGCTGTTTTCGAGAGTCATTACGAATCATCTCGCGCGCAGACTTGACGACTTCCAACCTCCCGAACAAGCCGGTTTCCGAAAGGGCTTTAGCACCATAGACCACATACATACCCTTCGGCAAGTTGTACAGAAGTCCGAAGAGTACAATTTGCCACTATGTCTGGCGTATGTGGACTATGAGAAAGCCTTTGATTCCGTCGAAATTTGGGCGGTGCTGCAGTCCCTTCAGCGGTGCCAAGTTGACTGTCGGTATATCGAAGTGTTGAAGTGCTTGTACAGTAGGGCTACGATGGCTATCCGAGTACAGAACCAGAGTACGAAACCTATCCAATTGCAGAGAGGTGTAAGACAGGGTGACGTCATATCCCCGAAACTCTTCACCGCTGCATTGGAAGACGTTTTCAAGCTTCTGGACTGGAAAGGATACGGTATCAACATCAATGGCGAGTACGTCACTCACCTTCGATTTGCCGACGATATAGTCCTTATGGCAGAATCGCTGGAGGACCTAAGCACTATGCTCAATGACCTCAATAGTGTTTCCCAACGGATAGGTCTTAAGATGAACATGGACAAAACAAAGATCATGTTTAATGTCCATGTCACACCTATGCCGGTAGTTGTTGGGAGCACTAAGCTCGAAGTTGTTGACGAGTATGTTTACCTGGGACAAATAGTCCGACTAGGTAAGTCCAACTTCGACCGAGAGGTCAATCGACGGATTCAACTCGGCTGGGCAGCGTTCGGGAAGCTACGACACATCTTCTCGTCAGACATACCTCAAAACCTTAAAACGAAATTGTACAACCAGTGCGTGTTGCCAGTGATGACTTACGGAACTGAGACGTGGTCCTTCACTGCTGGCCGTATGAGGAAGCTCAAGGTCGCTCAGCGAGCTATGGAGAGGGCTATGCTCGGAGTTTCTCTGCGTGATAAACTTAGGAATGAGGATATCCGCAGTAGAACCAGAGTGACCGACATAGCCCAACGGATTAGTAAGCTGAAGTGGCAGTGGGCCGGCCATATAGCTCGAAGAACCGACAACCGATGGGGAAGAAAGGTTCTCGAGTGGCAGCCTCGTACCGGTAGGCGAAGTGTAGGGCGTCCCCCCACGAGATGGAGTGACGACCTGGTAAGACATGCAGAAAGTCGATGGATGCAGGTGGCTCAGGACCGTGCTTTGTGGCATTCTTTGGGGGAGGCCTATGTTCAGCAGTGGACTTGTGAAGGGCTGTAATGATGATGATGATGATGATAGAATGAAGACATTGCTATTACAAAGCAATTTTAGTTAAAAGGAAATACGAGTATTCTTTCGGTTTAATGCACTAAAATTTTGGATCAACATGTGTAAAAATAAGGATTGTAACATTTATTTGCTATAAAATTAAACTTTTAGAGTAGAGGGTTATAGAGCAATGACAGTTAATAATCTTACGCTCACCAGATGTAGCTAGTTGACATAATTGTAAAGTTTTAATTTCTCATAAGTTTTTTGGTTTCTAAAGTAATTATATACACAAAAAATGCCTCAGTGATGTATTCTTTAATTTTTCACACATTTTTTTATATTTTTCTACTATATATCTATTCCTAAACTTTTTAATAAAAAATATTTAAAAAAGAAACATTAATCTCTGCACGATTTTAACAAAATAACTGACATCTGTCATATGTTTCACCCCATGCCTAAGTGGCGCCGCCCTGGTGGCAAAAACTCGTGAATGTCTTTGATAGTTCACTACGCTGCTCCAGTGCGTGTGCTCACTTAAAGTCTTCAAAATAGCTCAGAGTCAAAGAGCTCATCGTAGGGTACTTTTTTACCAATTAAGATCTTATTTACGATGTGCTCGGCAGTGAATATACTCGTACATGACCAGGAAACCGGCATGTCATAGAACGATATATTACGATGACGTTTCGATAATTTTTATTTTATACAATTACTAAAAGAAATCTTACATTTAAACAGCAGATAGAGTTACAACATTTTCGTCGAATCGTTCAGTTGGATATGTAAAGAGTAACACACAATGTTTGTTTAGGACAAAATACAAACGAACCTGCAAATCAGTCGACTATACTTACCTTTGAGTTTGTTCCTGTACAGGAAATTATAATTTATTTTTAATTCTTTAAAACAAACAAAGGCTTAAATTACAATCTCTCATTTAAGCGTTAACTTAATCTGCGGCTTTGCTTGTGTAGAGGTTTACAATTTTTATAATTTTTTCCATACTAAAATTGTTAAAACGTTTTAAGGAATTACTGTCGTGTCTATGTATAAAAACATATAATTTATTTAAAGTTAGAGTAAGTTAAAGTAATTTAAAAGAAAACTGTCACATTTGAATAATTATTTTTATTTATTTTTTAACGTTAGAGTCCAGGCTTTGTACATTTGACTAACTTAAACTCGCCTAATTTCACATTCATCTTAGAATCGAACACGTGATACCCGACACAGTAAGGACAGTAGTTCCAATTCAACATTCAATGTCCCGGATTCACTTATCACAAAATTATAAATAGGGAATTAAAGCGATCTCTTAATGAGTCATACGATTCAGCGTTAAACACAACTAAGTTCCTTCATTCGACACCAAAACACCACGTTGCGCCTCGTTGACACGTAAACTAACAAACCAACCAACACACAAAAAAGGGCACTTAACGCGACGGCAAATTATATGGATTTCCTGACAATCAACCGGGAGAAGCTCTCGAACAAGGAATGCGCGGTTTGAATCCTAGACCGTAAATCTACTCGACGCGCGCGTGCGCAATTCCGCATCCCCGAACAAGTTAAATATTGCAAAATTCACATATCCACGTAACGACGTAACACGCACTTAATCTAACTATCTGGACCCGACAACGGTCGCGTGAACTTCGGCCGCAATCAACGAGCTACGCGGGTTCCCCGCTTCGCGGCCAGTGGGCAACTCCCCCATCATCGCCCACGCGTCGGGCCACTGCAAGCCGTACACGGCCGCCCCACCTAGGCGCTTATCTCACCTACATACCATCGGGTGAGGCGCCAGCTCGAACGTAATTGGGTGGCGTTCAAACATAACCAAATTTGGGCATAAACACTGACATAACGTTCGAAATTTAAATAAAGTACTTAATTCTGTATATCAATATCACCAAGTGTTGAGAGTATTATAAAATGGTATAGAGGTTTTCGAAAGTTCAAAAAAAAATTCTTTATGACAACTTTTTTAATTTTAAATGATGAAACATTTTATGATTCATTTTTGTTGTGCAGTAATATTCAAGTTCATTGCTAAACATAGGCTTCTCCTAAGAAATGCCACAAAATGCTGTCATTATTTGAAGTAATATTATTCTTACAGAATTGTTGTCAAATACAGCAAATATCAAAGAGGAATCTACAGATTTGCGAATTCCTTTACGATCCTAAACAAACTGTGGTAATAATTTTTGTTCGAACTACAGTTAAAGGTCAACAAAATGAAATTAGATTAAATTGTTATGTGGTTACACACATATACATTAACTTATTTGTACATTTTAAGAATAAAAGTATAAGAATTTTGTACTAAATTATTTATAAATAATTAAAGAGTATGTTTTCGAAAGCTACTAGTAGAAAGTAGTCTAGGAGACTAAAAAATAATTTTTCATCGTGGGGTTTTACATATGAAATTTTCGCTAGGCAAACATCCTGACTCAGAAATATGCAAATTCTTGTTTCGAAAAATCGAAGATTCGAACCCATGTTCCACAGCACTGTGGCAAATCGTGTGCTATCAAGCCATCATTTCTTATTGAACGACAATTTTATTTTGACATTTCTTACCGAGCAAACCTTATATAGTAAAATGTAATTTGCTATATAAGGCCAAGCTTTTAAGAGGCCAAATTGGCCTCTAAAAAGCTTGATGTGCTCAGCAGAGCGGGATAGTATTTCATGCCGGCACACCACCTGCAACTTTACAAAGCGCACGTTCGGCCTCACATGGAATACTGTTCCCATTTTTGGGCAGGGGCTCCCCAGTGCCAGCTCCTTCCAATTAACCGCACCCAGCACAGAGCGGGTTGAATCGTCGACGACCGAGTTGTTTCCGATCGGCTTGACTCACCGGCACTGCGTAGAGATGTTGCATCTCTTTGCGTATTTTATACGACCAGTGATTTTTCCAGACCGATACGACTTAGGCACCTTCAAGAAAAGAGCCTACTCCTTTTTAAAAGGCCGGCAACGCATCTGCGATTCCCCTGGTATTGCAGTTGTTCATGGGCGGCGGTAGTCACTTACCATCAGGTGAGCTGCAAGCTCGTTTGCCCACTCTCCTATAAAAATATTAATGAAAGATATTTATCGCAGTTAATTGGAAGGGAAGGCTGAACAGGCACAAAAAATCTTAGTGTGCTCAGTATATCGAGACGGTATTTCATGCCAGCCCACTACTTGCATCTTTACAAAACGTAGGTTCGGCCTCACTAACTACTAAGTTCTTTCCGATCGGTTTAGTCTGCTGGTCTCGCGTAGAAAAGAATTCTTTATTTATCAAACATATACCGATACTTTCCATTTGATTACAAATTATTCCATTTTAATACAAAACGTGGTTTATGAACGTGTAGTCTATCGTGAGCGTCTAGGGTTGGGCTTAAACTAAGGTTAAAGAAGATTCCTTCTCACGATCGATGTCTTAGCCGCAGCAGCAGTCTTCTAAAATTTTGTCATTTGCTGTCAAACTCAATATCAGACGCGACTTCACGCGAGCACTTTGTTGATCCGAAAATGTATGTTGATCCGACGCCTTTTCTTGATCCAATATGCATCTCTGGTAACTAATGTTGCTCCGACAGGATCAACATCTACACTCACGGGACTACTTACTAGCGTTCCCCGAAGTTGATCTGATATACAAATCCACCTTGCGATAGTTACGCAAAATGTTGATCCGATTTAAATGAGCCAATCAGAGCACATCAAACGATCGGATTGGCTGAAAAAATCCGCGACGTTGCCGTATCGTTTCTTTGGCGGTGGCAGCGACGATATTGTCTAAGGTGGACTTGAAAAACAAAAACACTGCTTCACTATATCAAAATAATAATCACAAACAAAACTAAAATATCTATCAAAGAAACATAGAGTAATCAATAACATTGCAACCTGACTTACTTATTAGTCGCTAGTCACTAGAATTAAGGATGCATTTGCAAAATTGATAGTTATAGAATCGAACTATTATATAATTTATTATAATAATTTTATATAATAATTTTACAAGTCCAAGAACATCTAGTTCGACATTTCCTTGGACCTGCAGCATCAACCGCAGAAAGTAATCTTCCTCAAAGTTCTTCAATCTCCTGTAGCTTTCTAAGATCTTCAATTGCTTCTTCAAGCAATTCTGGACATTCTCTGGAAGAAATACCACGAAAGGCCGACAATAAACTCGTACGAAATAGATGCACTGCTATGTCAAATTGAAAAATGAAGGATTATTGGGTAGAAACGCTAAGCAAGTACACACTGAGTGCAAAAGGTGTGAAAAGGCATTCAGTTTAGAATGTTATAATGAGAAACATGCTTGATTTTATAATATTTTCTTTGAATAAAATCCTCACCTTCAGTATTTGAGTTTTATTTATAGCAAGTTTATTGTAGTTATTAAATGACAACTAAAAAAAAAAAATTGCGAAGTTTTCTTTTATTATTATAAACAATAGGTTTTTTACTATACGTATGATTTAAAACAATATCACGTCACGTTCATGCCGACAAATGTGCCTTAAGTTGTATTGAGAAATGAGTCACCTGTGACTCATGAACTTATTCTAATACATTCCTGTGAGTCATATATGATTCATTGGAGAAAGAAGTTGAGTTTTCCCCGGGTGTTCATGCAGCGATCACTCAAGAGTTCACGACGCCGACACATGAACTTGAACAGTCATCGCAGTTTATGTCCGTACTAGCTGTTGCCAGCGGCTTCGAACGCATGTAACTCCAAAATTATGCAACAGAAACGAAATACCTGAATAAACGGTATCATATGTGTTATATAAACCTATCTCTGAGCAAAATATCATCCAGATCCCTTCAACCGTTGTGGCGTGATTGAGTAACGTACATCCATTCATCCATCCATCCAAACATCCAAACTTTCGCATTTATAATGTTTAGATAATAATTATAATTAATTCAGCCTATCTATAAATTGTTTTCTAAAATACTTACTAACCTGTGTTCTTACTTTTTTATGTACAAAATCTAACGTAATTAACGCGCATCCTCAGACACCCCAATTAGTATATTATGTTATAATCATAATACATTATTTTTAATTATTATTATATTCTTACTAAAACATGTTTATGCATTGATTATTTATTAAATTAGTTATACTAATTCCGGAAGAATGTTGTGGTCACCGTACAAAACCACGAACGCTAGGTGTAGGTACTTGCTAATTTTTTTTTGAATTTGCATAACATTTTAATTGTATTTGTAAATAATAATGAACTGCTAAAACTAACATAATCCAAAGACGGCGTGTTTAAAAGATGTGAATCAAGATTACAATAATTTTAAGAATCAAATATTTAACTTACTGACAGCCTAAACTCTCATGCAACGTTGTATTTAAACCACAACGGCTCCGTGGCGCAGTGGCTTAGCAATTGAGTTGCAGCGCTAAGGACCGCGGGCTCGAATCCCGCACGGAACAATATTTGTATGGCCTACAAATAATTGTTCCGGGTCTGGATGTTTGACCTTGTGCAATTTATGTTTGTACACTGCCCCCACAATACAAGAGAAAATCCTAGTGTGGAGGTTACGTTTTAAAAAAGAAAGAAAATAATTTAGAAAGCAATTCAGTGTCATTTTTCACTATTCTAAAATCGTCACAAAAAAGTCCTCGGCACTTGTTGGCTCACTAAAATAAACTAATGATTTAATACATCCCCATAAAAAAAGTCAAGAGTAATACCAACTTAAAATAGCAGCTTAACGCTGCTGTGTTTCGTATGGTGAGTGTAGAGAACCGGAGACCCTTTTTACTGGAAACGAGGTATTCCATCTTTATCCTCGCGAGTGACAACGCATCTGCATTTTTGTCACCCTTATCTTTAAAAAAAAAGCATAATTTTACAAGGATTACAACAAATTGTTTAATATCGCATATTTTATATAATAAAATTGATTTCATTCTTTTTAGCAGAGTTTCAAACACGACAATCGACGCGCATGTTTTTTTATGTATATCCACTGATTTCTTGGAAACTCCTGAACCCATTAAAATGATCTTTTTATTTTAAATGGAATATATTTCAAGGGTTTTTCTAAATTTAAAGATTTAAGGTATTATTTAAACCACAAAGCCGTTGTAGCTCAGGGGCTAAGCGCTCGCTGTAAATTTCACAGTACGCGAGCAACCCGGGTTCGTTCTCCGCCGGCGCCAATTAAAATTTTAATTGCAATTGTGAGTGCTGATTTACCACGTGCTCGGCGGTGAAGGAAAACATGTTGAGGAAACCTGCATGTCTGAGAAATAAGAAAAAATATTTCGAACACGTATTGGGGCAGCGCGGCGGACATTTCCTAGCCCTAAAATCCTCTCAGAAATTAGAGGAGGCCTGTGCCCAGCAGTGGGACGTATGCGTATATAGGTTGTAACTTTTACTTAAAACATTTAAAAGAGCAAAACATTAACGTTTAGTAAAGATTAAAAACCGAATAAAATAACTTCCACAGAACAGCTTCTGTAATCAGTGCTAAGACATGCATTGGCATGCATTGGCATCTTTCGTTTGCACAATGCAAACGAAAGATGCCAATTAATTTAATCTTGCAACTTACTCCGGGCTTCCCCATAGGTTGATTGATTAATATTTTTTTAAAACTTACTTTAGTTGATTTTACTTCTCATAATTTAGCACTTATATAAACATCTATGATGCCAAATTATTCGAAATCCATTTCTAAGTAATTCTTTCTTAATATCTCATACCATTTAATGTTAACGTCCAAAAGACGAAATACTTCTACATTATACTATTTATTTATTTTTTTAAATTGAGGAATACAGTAAATTAGTTCAGTTATTAACAAATACTATAATCAGCCTATGACATAGTTTCGTATAAATTTACAAAAATAGTCTATAACAGTCCAAAATGTTGTCTGATGGGTTACCATATAGTTTTCTTTGTAGGGCATATATCTATGCCCTACAAAGTCGCCGCCGAACAATGCATTGATTGGAGTGGCAAGGATGACTCGAAAAAACCAGGTAATAACGGAGACAAGAAGAAATTCGAAACATGTTGTAACTCTTGAGATATTGTAATATGTACATTATAGTTCTCACGGCAACGCATTGATTGCAAGGCACGCCGAAGTCCTTCCTAATCAGTGATAATTAAAATTCATAAGACGAACGAAATTATAATTTTACAAATTACACAACCTTGTGTAATGAAATATGTAAAAGCGCATAATTACTTGTTCTTTTGTTGTCTAAATTTGATGCGACCATAAATACTAGGGGCTTATGTTCATAAGATGGAAATTAAGTTTTATACGTTCAAACAATTTTTTTATAGGATAAGGGTGACAAACGAGCACACAATCCACCTCATGGTAAGTGGTTGCTGCGGCCCATAGACGTCTACATCAAACAAAATAAAGATGCGTTGTCACCCGTGAGGACTAAGATGGAATGCCTCATTTCCAGTAAAAAGGGTCTCCGGTTCTCTACACTCACCATACGAAACACAGCAGCGTTAAGCTGCTATTTTACGCTGGTATTCTGTGAGAGCGTGGTCCTTCCCCGGTCGAGCCGAACCATTCGTGCTACAACTTAAAAAAGGCTTTATGTAATTACGGAAAATTTTTTAGGTGACAATATTTATAGTTAAGACTACTAGAAATCTTATTTACGAAGTAAAAAGGCGAAAAAGCTGGAATTAGGGGCATAGCTGGGATTAGGGGCACCCACCCTATAATTAATTTTTACATATAAAACCAACATGCACGGCCGTAAGTTTACCTGAGTATATGATTTTAATTCTAATTCGATACCTACACGCTTTCCCGAGATAAAGGGTCTTGACAGGCAGACGGACGGACGGACAGAAAGACGGACAAAGACGCCATCTTATGCTGCGACGTCATTAAACAAAACTTCTGAAATTTTGTAAATATGGTACCTATGTTTAGTCTTTTTACGTACTTAAATAAAACAAATAAATATCCTGGACATTTCACACATAAGTAGTCCCTGATCTCCCTTATTGTTCTGTGAAACCTACTGTACTAGGTATGGAGGCCTGAGAAATACATAGATAAGTAGGTAGTTATTTAACACCTAGACACAGAGCAAACATCAGTGTTCGTCACACAAATGTTTGGCATGTTTGGACATCGAACCCACGACCTCAGGATCCGCATCCAGAGCTACTAACCACAGAGCGAAAAGGTCAGTTAAATAGTTATTGGTTATCTACTTTTATTATTCTGATTCGGCTTCTGGCAGGCAGCACAGTTATTTAACCTACCTAAACACAATCACAACTCTTTTGGTGGTAAAAAAACTGGTAGGTAGGTAGGTAGGTACTAGGTAGTTAGGTAAGTCCTTAGGTATTATTATGTGAATACCTATTTATTATCATACGTTTCGATCATGGATGAGGGGGTGCGTTTCCACTGAGGCGGTCTTTGCTCCGCCCCCCTTCATTTGAGCCGGGATCACATCCGGATTAACTCATTAATGTAATACCTACATAATATCGAGTTTCTAAATAGATAATCAAATATAGATAATAAAATACTCACCATCATCTTCTGATTGGAAAGTTTACTCCACTCACACGATAACAAAAACCCGCGCAAACGTATTGCGCAATCAAATTTGCCAAAGTTTGATCCTCAAACGCAACATAGCAGCTAACGCATATTTCTTACCTTCTTACTCTAACGAAATAGTTCTCTGTCACACGCAGAACGCGACGTTGCCGCTTTGTGTTTGCGTACCTATATTTTAGTTTAGGCTCTGGATCCACTTAGCCTAGGTAAATGTCGCATATAAGTTAAATATATTCTGGATGTAAGAAATCGTATTCAGTATGATTTTTTCGACCGTTGATGGACCAACAAATATTGGTCAAATCGCTGACGAGTATGTTGAAAATTAGTAACCACAGATCCACCGACGTCACACGCGCATCAAGGATTGATCAAAGTATATTATTTTGCGCGACGCAGAGCTGAGTATATACGTAAAATTGGTGGATCAATATTTGTTCTAACTTCTCACTGGAGCAACATTTACCGTGAAAGGTTCAATATATATATATATATATATATTTTTTTTTCCACGGTACTTCTTTATAGAAAAAAACTTTAGTATGAACCTGAGACAAACAATAAAATGCTTTTTGTAATAAAATTATAAATATATTCTGTGTAATTGTAAAAACTAACATGAATGTCAAACAAAATGAAGACTCACTTGATTACAAAACGGTATCAAAAAACCTAGAAATCTAGCTCGTGATTCGCCTACTCAATGTAACAGCTGATTTGTATTTCAATATCATAAATTTACGATTGTATAAGTAGCAGTACTAACAAGACGCTTACATATATATACCTTTGATATTTTTTGTGATAGTTCTCGCGATAAACATAAGTTTCTATAGTAGGGCTGAGGTTAACGAAGTGTCATATTTCGAGATTTGTACGTTACGGTAATTATGATAAAGCGATAAAATTTTATGGTAAACATAATAGTTATGATATAAATTATTGTCCATATATTATGTTGAGTAAAATAGAGACGTGGTATCTAAGGGGCTAAGCGATCATTGTGAATGTCACAGTAGAGCAACCCGAGTTCAACTCGCGACGGCAACAATAAAACTGTTAATTACAATTTCAAGTGCTGATTTGTTGACGAGCTTCGTGGTAAAAGACAACACCGCAAAAAAACCTAAAAGTCCGAGAAATTAAGAAAAAATATTAAGAATTATATATTATGGAGTCTGCTAACACGCAATAAGGCAACGCGGTGGACACTTCTTTCCTCCCTCCTCTCCTAAAATGACAGGGGAAAGAAGGAGAATGGTCTCTATTCCGTGTAAATTATGTTCTTTTTTCCGTGCATGACGTATTATTTTGTATTAAAGTCAAATATTTTTCAAAATTGGCTTTTATAAATCACTTTTTGAAAGTCGTGAGATACGCCATTGCCTTAAAAAGTCTGCACTGCGGGGAAACCTTTTGAAAAGAAGTGTCAAGAAACTAACATGTAGACTATTTTAAAAGCTTTGAAGAATCAAAACGCAGATGCGTTGTTGTAAAAAGAGGTCTCCGGTTCTCTATACTCACCATGCGAAACATATCAACATTAACCTGCTACTTTACGCTGGTATTCTGTGAGAGCGTGGTTCTTTCCCCGTAGAACCGACCCATTCGTGCTATGACCATAATATATATTCAGCGTGGCTCTACCACGTACATAGTGGTATTGACAATTATTTGATGAGTACCAAAAGGATGAGATTTCATCATTTTGTAAGTGTTAGAAGTAACATTGGTTTTAAAGTTTTGTTTTAAATGGCTTGAAGGATTTTTGTGTAATTTTGACCAAGTTTTCAACACTGCAATAAATAAATTTATGCCAACAGTTCAAAATTATGCTAGCTGGGTGATCAAGTAAAAATGTTTGATTTACGGTTGTTCACGTGCTAGCATCTTGGCACTGGTCCAAACTTTACCTTATTTTAATTTGTTACAAAATATCATATAAATCCAAAGGAAACAAATAATAAAGCTGAAATTAGTAAAGCTCATATATAAAAAACGTGTGCAATACACACGCGGTAGAAGTGAAACCTTCAAATAAAATGATATATAAAATAAAAATATTTCACATTTTCACAACAAATGATTTATTTAAGTAGATAATTTTTAACCACAAGTGTGGCGTAAAATACGAGATAAAAGTTTAATTTTATAGCAAATAAATGTAACAATCCGTATTTGTATATACGTTGATTCTGCATTTTAGTATATTAAAACAAAAGAATATTTTCCTTTTGAATAAAAATGCTTTGTAATAGCAATGTCTTCATTCTACAGGTAAAATCATTTTATCGAACGAAAATTGATTTGAAACTAAATAAATTTTCGTAATAATTTCAAATACACGAATTATGTAATGCAAATCGGTAAGAAATGAAATCGTGGATTGTTAAGAATGGTTTGGATATGATAATTTTATTCAATGTAAGTAATTAATTTTATTTATTTGATAATTAATTTGTAACTTTTTAATTCTTTATTTTAACAATTAAAAGTTATATTTATCATTTTTATAGCACCGCACCGAGATAACATACCGATATAACAGGAAACTATTTACACTGCACTAGCTGTTCCCCACAACGTCACCCGCGTATATCAGGCGTCTACGCGTCTTAGCCGTGCGACACGACACCTCACTTTCTCTTTCAGTTTTTCTCGGTTCTCATCTGGTGCCTAGACGTCATTCGCGCGCCGAGACGAGTGTTGAACGACGTAATTCGTACACGACGATCCACCTGGTTCATTTCTACGGCGACTCCATTGTCCTTCTGTTTCGTATCTACGTTCGCAACCGACCTCCCCTGGGCATCTTCAACGTACACGGGTAGCGCAGGAACCTAATCGATTCCCCTATTCGACGGGGCCCGCACTAACTCGATGCGGGGCGTGGGCTGAGAGGGGCGGCAGGGCGGCTCCCCCCACACAGTCTCCACGTTCTTTAACCATTGATCGACACGGTTTCTATATTCCACTAAATCATCCTCATTCAAACTTTCCCTATCTGTTTCTTCCTGTAACTGCGCGATGTCCCTAACGTATTTCTTCTTAATAAGATCTTGCTCAATTTCCAGTTGCTTCCTTCTAATCGCGGCGAGTTCCTCTGCGGTCTTGTATTCTATTTGCTTCAACTTCGTGATCGCGCTAGCTGTCGACCGGGCTGAACGGACTGACGGGGCGCGCGGCGCGGGGCAATGTACAGCGTCGCTAGCGACGGGCGCGACTGTACGCACTGTTGAACTCGTTTCGGTGACCGGAAGATCTTCTATATATAGAGCCTTTAGTGTGTTGACTCGGTAGTTAGTTTGCGTATCAGCTAGGTTGATTTTAAATTCTTATTGAGGCGTCGTATTTAATATCGTACGTAGGAATTTAGTTGTTGTTTGTAACGCTGAACTTTGTGACTCGTGAAGAGATCACGTTAGTTCCCTATTCGTAATTTGGTGATAAATGAATCCGGAAGAATGAAAATTGAACTTTGAACTACTGTTCGCTACTTGTGTCGGGTATCACGTGTTTGATTTTACGATGAACGTTAAATTAGTTGAGTTGAAGTTAGTTAAATGTACAATAAAGTTGATAGACTGAAATAGTGACATGAAGAAAGAAGTTGTCACTTGGTGATGCCTGCTGGAGTGATGCAGCATTGTGGGGCAGCATGGGACCAGACCGCTGTCCAGTCACCTCAGCTAGCCAGTTCACATAAATAAACACTACTAAACACCACTTTACATGCACCTACATCTACCTACGGCCTGACTGAGCCTTGGTGCGGTCTTAGCTTCGGATCCAGGTACGTACTATTTATTTACCTAGCCTATCTCTATTATGTAGGTCAATTGTCCATAGGCTATTGGGCCCCGTCCCTCCGCTGCTCGTCGATAGGACTACTAGTCGATGGGCCCTAGTCCAGTCTACCTTTGTTTGGGGCAGCTAGGGGCGTGTACATCCGACGAAGCCGCTCAATAATAGAGGCGTAACTAATAGCCAACGCGAGGCCAGTAGTAGGTTAGTGAACATAGGGATACGTGGCAAAACGCGTAATGAGATTTATAATGTAAGCTTACGAACGATCGCTAATTTAAAAATAGGCTCGCAGTCTGTGAGTAAAAGTGCTTGCGGTTGAATCACACTTACCGAGTGTGATATGTTACGACGACGCGAAGCCGAGAGTATTATTAGGAGCCGAGCCCGTAATTTGAAGATCGAAAGCCGGAGGCAGCCCGTTGCTACAAAGACGTTATTAGGGTGGGTGATTCAATGGACCGTGCCGCATGTAACGTGTAGACAAGCTAGCGAAACAGTTCTGCACATGTCAAGCACTAGCGGACAGCCAGATAGGGACATGCAAACTTTCGTCAATAAGGACTAGGAGCTAACAGACCTCCTCAGACCAGTTGCCGGAGTTTCGGGATGCATATACAGCCCAGATAGATAACCTTCTAGAAAAAGGCTACGCGAGGGAAGCCGAGGGGACGGAAAGAGAGGACCCTAAAAGCTGGTACCTGCCACACTTCACAGTGAAGAACCTAAACAAGCCAGGGAAGACGAGGGTAGTATTCGACACAGCAGCTCGCGCATCAGGTAGATGTCTTTATGACTACCTACTCGACGGCCCCGACTTGTTGCGGAACCTACCGGGCATACTGTTTTGGTTTAAGGAAAGCGAGATAGCTGTATCCGCGGATATCCGGGAGAAGTTTCTACGTTTGAAAATCGAACGTCGCAACCAACCCGCGCAACTGTATCTGTGGCGAGGAAACGAGCGATCTAGTCCGCCGCGCGAATACGTTATGAGATCAATGATTTTCGGCGCAAGAAGTTCACCGTTTCTCGCGCAGTGTTAGGGACTATAACGCGCGCGCACACGCAGAGACACATCCGTTGGCGCTTAACGCTATCGTACGTAGTCATTATATGGACGACTACTTGGACAGTTATGCAACGGTAGAGAAGGCGGTAAACACAGCGAAGCAGGTTACCGAAGTACACCAGAAGGCCGGCTTCACATTGGCAGGCTGGAATTCCCATCACGCAGCCTTACTGGAAGACAAGCCGGAGGAACTACTGACGCGCAAGCTTAAGGAGGTGGGCCTAAGGCATGATGGCCCGGGAAGTACCTTAGGGTTATTGTGGATGACCGACGAAGACGCCTTGACTTTTAATACGTCCATAAAGAGGGTGCCGCATGAAGTAAAGACGCTACAGCGACCACCGACCAAGAGGGAGGCATTGAGCGCGGTCATGTCAGTTTTTGACCCACTCGAACTGCTCAACTACCTCACCATCACCGCCAAGATCCTGCTGCAAGACCTGTAGCGTATGAAGAAGATCGGATGGGATAATGAACTACCCGAGAATGCAGGGGATGAGTTCCAGAGGTGGCTGCAAGTAGTCGAGGAGGTTTCACGACTGCGACTGCCAAGGTGCTATGCTCCTACGGGGGGAGTGGTAGAGCGTCAGTTTCACGTTTTAACGACGCAAGTGAACGCGCGTACGCATCCGCGGCATATTGGCATATACGATATCGCGACGGAACGGTTAGGGTAAGATTAGTGGCGGCCAAGGCGAAAGCCGCTCCGATTAAGGGCGCAGAGTATACCGCGACCAGAGTTGCAGGCGAACTTGATAGACGCGCGACTCGCGGAATTCGTGCAAGACGAACACATAGTGGTAGCAGATAGAATCATATATTGAACGGAATCTACTATGGGGCTCCACTGGATACAGAACGATATGGCGCGTTACTCCATACGTAGCTCATCGATTAAGGGAGATAGCCGAGAAGACATCACCCGATCAATGTAAATGGATACCGACTGCGGAGAACATCAGATCAGAGATCAGGCGACGCGCATGAACTTCGTGAGTAAGAGAGAAAGCGACCAATGGTTCACAGGACCGTCATTTCTCTACAAAAAAGAAGACAGATGGCGTCACCGGCCGGAAAAAAGATGAGGCAGGGGATGATGGAGAGTTGGAGGAAATCGTGGCACATCAGAGCGACACCAAGGACGTTCCACACCTGCCAGAGATAGAACGCTTCTCTTCTTACGAGATACTGATCAGGGCCACAGCACGAGTACTGCAGTTCATCGATACCGTACGAGGAAGGGCACAAGGATTAACGTTAGAACACATCCAGAGGGCAGAGAGAATGTAGGTTGAACGCAGTCAACTCGACAGCTTTGTTAAAGACATCAGCTGCCTTCAGCAGGGGAAGAATCTGGCCACCGGCAGCACTCTGAGGAAGCTCGACCCCGTACTTGAAGACGGAATACTACGAGCCAGGGGAAGAATCGACGCAGCCGACGTGGACGACCAGATGAAATGACCCGTCATACTGAATAGACGCCACCGATTTGTGAAGCTGCTTATAGAGAAGGCACACCAGGAGGCAAGCCACGCTAACAGATAGAGGGTGGTCAACGACCTACGCACCAGATATCATATCCTGTGACTACGACCGACCGTACGAGAAGTGGAGCGGAGATGTCTGCGGTGTAGGGTACGTAAGGCAGCGGTTATAGGAGACCTACCACCCGAACGGTTAGGGGCATTTGCGCGAACGTTTACTTACACCGGAGTCGACTATTTCGGGCCTTTGTTAGGTACGGTAGACGACGGCACGAAAAGCGGAAGGTAGCACTGTTTACGTGTTTAACGACGCACACGGTTCATCTAGAGCTAGTTTAATCCCTAACGACAGACTCGGCAATATCGGCATTGCGCCGCATGGCGGCTAGGTGCGGGTGGCCACGGGTTATATATTCAGATAACGGAACTAATTTTCATGGAGCAGATGCAGAGGTACGACGGGTGGTGGAAGAGTGGGCGCCGCAGCTGAAGGACGTCGCGCTGACTCGACGCACGGAGTGGAAGTTCATAGCACCGGGCGCGCCCAACCAGGGAGGCGCATGGGAGCGGCTCGTGCATTCGGTGAAGACAGCGCTTCTCCACCAGAAGAGCCCAAGGGAGGAGACTCTAGCAACACTCTTAACGGAAGCAGAAAATACCGTCAACTATCGACTGTTGACTCATGTACCGGTCGACATCAATGACGAAGAAGCATTGGCACCCAACCAATTCATCCTATTGGGACCGTCGGGCCTACCAATTACCGTGCCGTGCTCACCCATCGATCGTCGGGCGTGGAAAGCGGCGCAGGGGCTCGCCGATGAATACTGGAGGCGCTGAGTGAGGGAGTACCTGCCAACGCTGGTCGCGCGCGGAGCTTCCCGGGACGACCAGCGACAGGATATAAAGGAAAAGGACCTTGTCGTGGTTGCGGACGGCAACCTACCGCGGAATGTGTGACCGAGGGGAATAGTCACGAGGACGTTTCCTGGACCTGACGGCGTGGTGCACAACGTGGAGAGCGCAGAAGCGGATTACTGCGACGACCGGTGAAGAAGATCGCCGTCCTCCCGAAGGAAGATTAGGCTCGCTTGCTACGTCGGGGGGAGAATGTTACGGATGGCGAGGGGAGCCACCGCCCCATGGCCCCTTCATACCCCGTTAGGCCCCGCGTACCCCGCACACCCCCCGAATATCACGTGATGCCACCGAAAAATCAGCGCGCGGCACACCTTATAATGCCACGCACGCGCCGAGGCACCCTTTTTGAGAATATAAGAAGGGCGTTTTGGGCTGTGCGTCGTTCATAGTTTACCCTACACAGAATAATTAAAATCAGTCATAGTAACACAGTTAATTAAAGTCATACAGTCCACTGCAGTCCCCTGCAAACCTAATGCAGTGTCAGCAAGAGTAGCACAATGTTGATTCAAGAATATTTAGTCCGGGCATTTTGATGTCAAAGATACAGCTCCCTCTGGTCGCCCTTATACGGATAAAGCCGATGCCATTTTTTAAAAAGTGAAGCAGGATGTAGGATTTAAATTTGAGCCAAGGAATTGAGCAATGACCATAAAACAATTCTGATCCATTTGAAAAAGTATCCATATGAGCTCACTGAAAGAAATCGTGGACTCATTTGAAATTTACTCTATTGAAATTTTTACTCGTTTACTCTATTGAAATTTTTGAAAAGACTGATCACTGGTGATTAAAAATGGTTCACCTAACGTGCGAAAAAGATCATGGTCAAAGGGTAGTCAAGCTTCACAGACTGTAGCAAAACTCGGATCAACACGCAATAAGGTGATGCTGTGTGTATGGTTGGATTGGAATGGCATCAATTATTATTAGCATTTAACGCCATAAAAACCATCGAATAGGATCTCTATTACCAACACCTAATGAGGCAATACAAGCCTGACCTTTTACCCTTAGATTTTCTCCTGTTTTGGTATGTTCAGAAGTATTTGGGTAGTGTTAGGTTGACATCAATAAAGAACTGTCAAAAATATTTGTCGCATTTTTGATCAAAAATCCCAAGATATCTACAGCAACGAGAATATGTTGTTACCTACAAGATGGCGACAAGCTATCAAACAAAATGGCACACGAACGGAAAGAAATCACACGCAGGTACAACAATGTTAACATGCTTTCCGAGGTTCAGGAATATAACACCTTCCTGGGACCACATGATCAACAGTCGCTCTTACGACTACTTGACCACCAACATATCACAAGTCTACAGCTAAACATAGGCTTTCTCCATAGATTAACACAAATTAAGGCTTTAATATTCCACGGTCTACTACTTTCTAAAAACTGTTTAGATTAGGCAAAGTTGCGAATGAGTTGCTGTAATAAATTATATATAGTTAGTGTATAAATAAAGTATCAAGAATAAAAAAAAATTATACAATAAAAACAAGAGCATATAAGTTAAAAAGCAAGATTTACTTCTTATTATAACAATTTTGCAGAAAACTTTCGCAGCGTGTTGCTATTTAAAAGTAATCATCATCATCATTACAGCCCTTCATAAGTCCACTGCTAAATATAGGCCTCTCCCATGGAATTTCACAAAACACGGTCCTAAGCCACCTGCATCCATCGACTTCCTGCATGTCTTATCAGGTCGTCAATCCATCTAGTGAGGGGTTGCCTACCGGTACGAGGCTGCCACTCAAGAATCTTTCTTCTCCATCGGTTGTCGGTTCTTGCAACTATATGACCGGCCAATTGCCATTTCAGATTACTAATCTGTTGGGATATGTCGGTTACTCTGGTTCTACCGCGGATATTTTAACACGCAGAGAAATACCAAGCATAGCCCTCTCATAGCTCCCTGAGTTTGAGCTTCCTCATACATCCAGCAGTGAAAGACCACGTCTCTGAAATATATGTTATCACTGGCAACACGCACTGGTTGTATAATCTCTTTTACAGGTTTTGAGGTATACCTGACGAGAAGCTGTGTCGTAGTTTCTCAAACGCTGCCCAACCGAATTAAATCCGTCGATTGACCTCTCGGTCGAAGTTGGACTTACCTAGTCGGACTATTTGACTCAGGTAAATATACTAGTCAACAACTTCGAGCTTAGTGCTCCCACCAACTACCGACATAGGTGTGACATCGACATTAAACACGATCTTTGTTTTGTCCATGTTCATCTTAAATCCTATCCGTTGGGAGACACAATTGAGGTCATTGAGCATAGTGCTTAGATCCTCCAGCGATTATGCCATGGATGATATCGTCGGCCAATCGAAGAGTGATGTCTTGACGTTGATGATAATGCCGTATACTTTGCAGTCCAGAGCTTGAAAACGTCTTCCAAGAAGAGTTTCGGGGATATAATGTCACCTTGTCTTACACCTCTTTGCAGATGGATAGGATTCGTACTCTGGTTCTGTATTTGGATAGCAATCGTAGCCCTACTTAACAAACATTTCAGCACTTCGATATACCGACAGTCAACTTGGCACCGCTATAGGGCTGCAGCACCGCCCAAATTTCGACGAAATCAAAGGCTTTCTCATAGTCCACATACGCATTGCAAAATGGCAGATTGTAGTCTTCTGTATGATTGTGTGGTGTGTATGTGGTCCATGGTACTAAAGCCTTTTCGGACACCAGCTTATTCGGGAGGCTGGAAGTCGTCGAGTCTGTGAGAGAGACTATTTGTAATGACTCTCGAAAACAGCACGTAGAGGTGGCTCAGAAGGAAAATGGTTCTGTTGTTCTACAATAGAGCGTTATCGCCTTTCTTGAAGAAAAAGACCACCGCACATCTGCTCCACGCCTCCGTTGTAGTGCCACCATGCAGGACGGAATAAAAGAGCTTCTGAAGGACGTCAAGTACCGTTTTTCTACCCGCTTTCAGACTCTTCGCTGTAATTCCATCCTAGCCTGGGGCTTTGGTGTCTTTAATGTGCTGGAAAGCCATTCTAATCTCGCTCAGACTGAAGTCTGGGATATCTTCGGAATAGTGTCGGATAAGATTCGCTTGTGGATCGTCAGTCACACTTGCATGTGGCTCCAACAATGACGTGTACAGCTGCCCATAGAACCTCGCAATCTCACTCAAAATGACAGGTGTCCCGGAAACGGTGCTGCCACACTCGGTCTTCAGCCTTGAGAGTAGGCTCTTTCTGGCAGATATATCTCTGCCAAAGAGTTTGGAGCCTTGGTTAAGCTCGATCGTTTCTTCAATACAAGCTGTATTGAAGTTATGTAAGTCCCGCCGCATGCATTTGGAGATCTGTCTGTTCAATTGCCTCTATGCTATCAAATCTGTTTGAGACTGCAGCGTCGTTTCCCGTCTAGTCGGCGAGTTTTTGTGTTCTTCTGCGGCGGATCTTGAAAAATTTACCTATGACCGCATGTTAAGTTTCAACGAGCTTGTCGTTCATATCGTCCACTGCATTGCAATCTTCTAGACACTCAAAACGGTTTTGCAGCTGGAACTGAAAGGTTTCTGAACATTGGATTAAAGCACGAGGGGGACGGAGCTTTGATTTCATTAGACGTGACCTCTCCAACTTAACATTTATGTTCAGTGTGCCTCTCACCTCGCGATCACTGAAAGATCACTAAACAGTTGTCGTCTGGTCGTCATAATGAAGTCAATCTCATTTTTTGTCGAACCGTCGGGGCTCAACCAGGTCCACATCCTGTGGGCCCGCTTTTGGAAGGATCGGTTCATCATAAAGAGTCCCTCTTTCTCCATGAAGTCGACCAGCTGCTGGCTATTTGATTTCCGTTGCGCTATTCCAAATTTCCCTACCTTCAGCTCACCGTTCTCTCTTGTGCCTAGTTTTGCATTGAAGTCAGCCATTAACATCGCATAGTGAGTGTTGGAGGAATGCATGGCTCTAGATATATCCACATACATTTCCTCCACCTCCTCATCGGGATGTGCCGAGTTTGGTCCGTAAACCTGTATGACCTTCAACGAATACCCTTTGTTGAATCTGAGTATAAAGTACGCAACCATCGTCGACACACACCCAATCTTTACAATATTGTTAACGAGACACTTGTGGACGGTAAACCCGACACCTCCTTGGGACAAATGGTGGCCCTTTCGGTAAAAGTACAAGTTGCCGGATACGAGGATTACCATGTTCTCTCCTCTCTTTGGACCTCAGATAATCCTATAATGTTCTAACCCAAATTGTCTATCTCTTCTTCTAGCTCTTGGATTTTCTTGTCAGTCTTCAGGTTGCTTGCGTTATATGCTGCCAGGTTGAGTCGTTTTAGGTGGAAACCGAACCTCCACCGGAGATTCTAAGCACCCCCTGCCCTGCCGTTACCATAGTTGCCACCGTAGCCAGGAATAGCGGAGCCCCCGGGGACTGGGGCCGTCTCTTCGTTTCTTTCACCATTGGAATTTGCCATAGTAGCTACGCTTCGCGAGCGGGTTGGCAACCGCAGGTATTTTATTGTAATATTGCTGTTATCAGGAGGATGCTATTACTCATCTCTTGCCTTTTTCCCATTGTCGTTTCTTACGACACCCAAGGGAAATATAGGGTGGTGTATATTCTCAACCGCCACTACACGGCATGTAAGTAGGTTTAAGTAGAAATATTTTGATGTACTCTAGAGTGGCTACAGCAAATTCTTTTACTATATATTCATTTTTGCTATTTTTGAAACCTTGAAGTTCTACGAATCTTGTATTGCTAGTCATGATATTTTCTTAACGTTATTACTCAGTGGTTTCTACTTAAATATACAATCGTGTAAAATCATGTAATAAGCAGCTGTCTGATCTGGTATTTCTTGGTCTGTTTCAATTGCAACTCGCGTCGTACGAGCGTTTTAAAGTTTAGTGTTTTCACGACATGACAAGTAATAAATAAACAAAACTGTTATAACAAGATTCTTAGGATAAAAACTTCCATTCAATAAGATTAGCTCTAAATATTGATGAAATAACCATCGCCTTCCATAAATTTGGTTACCGCTGATCGAGCATCACTCGAACGTCTGAATTTTGGATGTCTTCCAAACTCAATAAGCCGCATTCAATCGTTTTTGTTTCATCCACAATTGCAACAAGTTCAGAGTATAAATTCATATTTTATTTTTTGTAACAAATCTAAGTGCACTCTTAGCATTCTTCTTTACTAATTATTTTTAATGTAACAAAGAAACAGGCATTTAAATTTTAGACAGCCACATTATAGATAAATTATGAATGCAGCACGCATTAATCAACTCAACTAGCACTAAGACGGCCTTTAAAAAAAAACTTTGTTGAAATAAAAATGACAGTCGCTTTGAAGTACATTGCGTTGAATCCATTATTACTTTTATATATAAAGAGCTTACTCATTAGGAAATATGATGCAATGAACTACAAAGTACTATATATTATAATTATACTATGTACTATAATTTTATTTCTATAAAGTAAGCGAACATGCCTGCAGAAATGGATCACGGCCTTACAGAATGCAAATAACTCTTTTTTTCCTAGTTAGGGACTACTACTCCTTAGTAAGCGTTTAACCAAATCCCATCACATTAATATTACTACCCTTCTTCTCACCCCTAATCAATCAATGAAAGTTATGTTCAGAGTTTTTTTTTATTTATTTTCCTGTCAACATTTGATCACCAGAGCAGGGCTCCGCCACTTGCTCAAGGTATCAATATACCTACCGGTTAGCGTAGTCCCGGGAGTACAAAATATCAGTGGGTTGCCCCACGAATACGAACGTCGCGCGGTGGACAAAGCGTCCTCAACTCCCAGTACGCGAGCCGAAGGTATATTTCTGCTTGCAGTTAACGTCTGGGATTATTATTAAAATTTTGTAGGCTATTATAGCGTAGGTATTTTCGCATTTGTATAAGAGTGATGTATCTGTTACGTAGTAACATTATTTAATCTGTAACTTGAGCCTCATTTGTTAAATATCAGGATACATAATATGCGAAAAAAAAACAGCACATGCTTAGGTTAATGATAAGTCATCGCACGCTCTGACTAGATACCGCTGGCGCTCATGTAAAATGCGGCAACAAATACTACGCCGAAATCGGCGTACCCGAGCCAGTCGCGTTGCAGGCAACGTGTAAGGTGGATGTACCGAATGTTTTATTAAATTTTGATCATAATTCGATTTAAAATACGTATTGAAACTATGTAAATATAATAGTACAAGAATAGTTCCCGTTAATCGGGAAATAGTTAAGAGGCGTATTACAAAAAAACGCGAAATTACAAGGTTTCCTCGTTGAAATTGTATGTTTATAGTTCGTTGCTTTAAATAACAATTATTTGGTAAAAATAGTTCGTTTTCTCTCCTCAAATAAGCTCGGAGTGGATTTCAGATAACTTATTTATTTAATCAGCAAAAACTCTCGAAGACATGATTTGGGAGCTCTTATTTGTAGATTCTATTGAATATCGACCATCAAAAAAAAATATTTTTATCTCCCAAACATCCTACACTTTAATACTAATAGAATAAATTTTCGTTATATGCTTTTCACGCTATGAAAAAAAATCGACATAATTCAAAAAACGACCAAAAAAGCTTCGATACAAGCCTCTATATTTTCGAAGTTCTATGTCATTTAGACGTAAAATTTAAACCAAAATAATCATCAACATTTGCTTAAACTACACTATTATTTTTACTTTTTACATCGTTACTATTATATTTTAATTAATTAAATAAAAGTACTATATATTTCACTGCGCCGGCCATCTGCGATCATTAAGGCGCGAGCGCTTGCCGCGAGTCGACCTGTGTCAGTTGATTTCGGGCGCTGCATCGTTTCGATACTACCGTAGTGTGCGTCGATTGCTACCGTAGTGTGCGTTGATTGCCTGCATGCTAGAGTATCGTCAACTACGACCGCAATTTTTGATCTATCGGTTTAAAACTATTTTATATAGTTATAATTTAGATCACGTCTCTTCCATTAAACATTGTAGGGACAACGAGTTTGTAGCATTGGCACAATTGAGCAAACAAGAAAATATTTTTATAGAAAAATGTGGTCTATTCATTGACCTATATCATTGTTATTTGAGGGCTTCACCTAATGGTTTATACAGCGACGGTCTTATTGAAGTTATATGTCCTATTTCTGCTTTCGGAATAGATTTTGACACGGTCTTTTGTCAAAAAAAGTTAAAGGTTATTAATTTAGTGATTCAAGTGTAATGCCTCCTCTACACTACTCGCAAAGTAGATCGAAGTTGGACGAGGCGAATAGTGTAGAGAGGTACTTCGATTTACTTCGTCCAACCTCGTTTCACCTCGGGCGACTTCCGACCGCTGTCGGTTTTTTGCGCCAGAGTCAAAGGACTTCGCGAAGTACCCCGAAGTTACACGAAGCGTCTCACTACACTACTCGGCGTACGCCAGTTATGAATATTTTTTTTATATATAAATATTAATATATGTAACTTTCTACATAATTATTTATTTAGTAAACGCATTGACGTCGTACAGTTCACACAATTAGGTACCTATAGCAGCTGCCTCTTGAACGTCATTCATGTTAACGGTGCGGGAGACTCAAGACGACTGAGCTCTTCGCGAAGTAGCACGAGTGTGTGGTCACGTTCTTCGGACAGCGATCAACTTCGACGAGTACTTCGTCGAAGTTACTTGGCGAGTAGTGTAGTACAGTGTAGTAGTGTGTATAACATTAAATCAAAATAATGACTGGTTTTACCAAATCCAAGGCCAGCTTCATTTACAAAATAAAAATGTCTGAATACTTGCCATAATATGTATTGGCCCAGATTATGCAGTAAAAGTACTAAAAATTTACAAAGACGACCAATTTTAGATTTTCAATATGTTACCCAAGTTACAAGCATTTTATGAAAAGTGTATACTGCCTGAAATTATCGACTCGAGAAAAGTTCAGTCAATGCCGTCGCAGCAAATATTTTTCTAATAAAAAATATGGTAATTGACTGTAAGTACCGATTAAAAAAATATTAGTTACATTTGGTTGTTATATTTATTAAAACAGGTTGCAACCGTTTATTTATTTATACCACTATTCTACCGGTAGTAGACATAATCGATTATTAACATTCCATTACGGCGTAACAATTAAAATATTTATGTGTACATATTTATGATGTCACTAAATTTCATAAATAATGAATAATATATCAAAATATAATATTATAAAAAAATATAATTATACAATAATAAATTAATAAGATAACATTAAAATGACACACCAAAAATATTCCATCCACTGAAGTCCATCTTAAGAAAACTTTGTATTATGGAAGATCAAGATCGTTTAATCACCATACTCACAGTATTATAGTGCGAGCGAGTGAATAGATATGAAAGAAAATACATCGGTCGCGTAGCTCGCCGCCCGCTCGGTGCGTAAAATACCTAAATTTGCGAAACGCCGAAATGTAAGAGGGCTCTTAAGCTGCTGGCATATACAAGTTTTCACGCACACTAGCATCTTGCAAATTGTCTTATACACACTACAATATTAAGATGCCGCATTCACGGAGCTGTTACTTTCAGGTAGCGCGGTATCTAGTCAGAGCGCGCGATGACTTAATATTAATCTAAAAGCACATGTTATAAAAATCAATGTCATTAGTAATATTAAATTAAATTAATCGTTGTACATAAGTACTATAATTTAATCTAAAATAATTTAAAAATTAAAAGAAATGTTTCTTCGTGCTGGTAAGGTTGGCTTTTGAAGTTAAAATATTCCCTTTTGCAATAAAAAAAGTCATTTAAAAGTAACAGATTAAGTCCATTAAACTTTCTATAATAGGAATTATTATCACAAATGTTAAAACTAAATAATGATTTATAATAACACTAATAAATAAAATCATGTGTACAAAAGATTTAACCATTTTATTTTCGTTTAATAACAGTAGTTCCTATTATTGGGTTTCTATGTGTACCATATATTATTACTAAATGGTTCTTTCTTTTAACGAAATAGGTTTTACGAGACATGCCACCGTTTGTTACCAAATGTGACATTCGGAAGCTAAGTGAAACATTTTTTTCCATTATTTAACGTGAGGCTTTCATTCGAAGCGTTTTCTCTAAATGATTGAGTGGAATTTGAAACGTTATCATTGTACATTTATGTATATAATACAATTTTTGTTCCTATTCATAAAGTACTGTAATAGTTTCAATATTTTATAGTCTTCCTTTTTTTCAATAGAATCCTATTATACAAACATATGAGTGCCATACATAATAAACTTTTATTTGTCTTGCATATCTAAAAAGATATTTGTAAATAGTAATTGACTTTTATTTTACTTTTTGCGGCATAATAAATTCATCACAAAATTTTCATTTTAAGCAATTCTGTAGTTTTAAAACAAAAATAGACCTTTTTGTAAAATTAAGGAAGGTAAGGTAGGTAAGCTGATAATGTGTTTCCATGGATTAAGAATTTAAATGCAGTTGTGTTGTTACTCTTGAGGACTAAGGAGGAATGCCGCATTATCAATGAAAAGGGTTCGGTTCTCTACACTCGCCATTCAAAACAAGCAGCAGTATGCAATTTTCCACCTGTATTATGTGAAAGCGTAGTTCTTTAATATATTTTGTGGTGTAAGCGTTAAAAAATGTCATGCTGTGGTTCTGTGTACTTTTTTTTAAAGAATAAGGGTGACAAACGAACAAAGAGTCACCTGATTGTAAGTGAGTGCTGTGGCCTACAGACATCTATTCATAATTAAGAATCTAAATGCAGATACGTTGTCACCTATGAGGACTAAGATGGAGTTCCTGGTATCCAGTAAAAGGATTTCCGGTTCTCTACACCCACCATTCAAAACACAGCAGCATCAAGTTGCTATTCTACGCTGGTATTCAGTGAAATCATAATCCTTCCCCGGTCGAGCCGACCCATTCGTGCTACAACCATAATGCAGCTGTATCACAGCTCTATCACGTAATTACGTTTGTATTATGTGAGAGCGTAGTCCTTGCCCGGTCGATCCCTGGTTGTGTCGTAAGAGGAAAGAGACGGTGAACAAATTAAATGACGGCAAAATTATATATACTTACATCAAATATAGAACGTGTAGTGGCGGTGTAATAATATAAGCCATTTAATATCGTCCCGTGGTTGCTATAAGAGGCGACAGAACAAAGAAACAGAAACAAGCCAGGAGATGGGCAGCATTTGTTTCCTGATAACAACTGTAAATAATAAAAAACTGCGGTGGCCATCCCTCCTGCAAAGCGTGGCAACTATGGCAACCATGAAGCTATTTATGGGGGAAAGCTAGCAATATATAGAGAATAGCTAATGTTGAGCAGCGAACTTTTCATAGGCTGTGATGATGACGATGATGCAGGCAAAATAATGAACTCATATAATTACCGGCTGTAAGACATTCCAACTTAGTACTCATGGGAGACAATGCATTTGCAGCCTTCTTTGTACGAATTTGGCAGCAGATGTTCCGGGTCTGTATGTTTTTCCTTGTGCATTTTATGTTTGTAAGCTGCCTCCACGATATAGGAGAAAATCCTAGTGTGGGGGTAACCTCTTTTAAAATAAGGAAAAAAGATATAGTAGCTGTTTAAAAGAAAGAAAAATATTTATTTGATACCCACATTTAATACAAAAACTACACAAAAGCAAAAGGCAAAAATATGCACGCAATTAGACTGCTTACGCATTAACAGGTAAGAAACAGCACATGCATACATCATTAATTAATAATAAAACAAAAAAATTACAATCACGTAAACTGTAAATTCGTTTTTCACTTCAGTTTTATATAAAATACTCAACTAAGCGATTCAAAAATTAATTTTAATACGATAAAGTTTGAAATATTTTCCAAGCAGCTATTGTTCAACCGAACTGATTTGAAAAATGTGGTCAATCAGTCTGTTATGTCAGTACGCTTAATCATTCAATTTTGCAAATTTTTATACGTGGTAGAGCCATGCTGCAGATATATTAGTAATATAGTTGTAGCACCAATGAGTTGGCTCGACCGGGGAAGGACCACGCTCTCACAGAATACCAGCGTAAAATAGCAGCTTAACACTGCTGTGTTTCGTATGGTGAGTGTAGAGAACCGGAGACCCCTTTTCACTGGCAAAGAGGCATTCCATCTTAGTCCTCACGGGTGACAACGCATCTGCATCTTGAGTCTTTATTGAGGATAGATGTAGATGTCTATGGGTTATAGTAACCACTTACCATCAGGTGGACTGTGTGCTCGTTTGTCACCCTATCCTATAAAAAAAAAACAAACGAACAGTGGTAAGCGGCTACCATGGATACTTGCAGTCAACTTCTAACAAGAAAGGTTGCGTTGTCACCTCTGAGAACTAAGATGGCATGTTCACAGCCTGTAATTACACTGACTCTTTTTTCCCATCAAACCGAAACACTGTGATACAGGTACTGCTATTTAGCGACAGAAATAGGTAAGATTGAGTACCTACCTAGACTGACTGTTAGGCAGAAAACACGTCTTAGTACCTAGTTAATTTACTACAACACGTTATTTTGGTTTACTCATATACATTTAAATTGAATTAAAATAACTGTTTAAAAAAGAAACATTGATTATGAGCCACGCTGACCCAAGTGAGAATATATTCATGTTTGTAGTCGTGAATTTTTGTATTGTCATAGATTCTTAATATGACAGCTAATTTAAGATAACTTATATGAATGGAAGTGGGTTAAAATGAAATTTTAATATTCTATTACTTTAATACGTAAATGAATACAGGTCAAGCAGTTTACAGAATTAGAATGAAAAACGAGTACATGATCTACCAGATGGAATGTAAATCTATCATCGATTTAGAATCAAAATGCAGTAGTCATCGCTAAGAATTAACATGGAATGCATTGTTTCCAGTAAAATGGGTCTGCGTTTTTCTACATTTGCCAGTCGAAATACAGCTATTTCACGCTGGTATTCTATGAGAGCATGGACTTTCCCTGGTCGAGTCGATTCATTTGTGCTGCATCCGGTAGCTGAAGTGTGACTCTTCTATCTATGAAAATAGCTTGTTGTTAAAAAAGAATACATCGTTTTGCTAACTAGTCATTAAACATTGCCCCTCATACAGTAGAATACGAACAAACCTTCCCATAATTTCCATGACATCATGCTCTGTAGCGAAATGTATTTAAACAAACATTCGCACTTCAGAGTCCTTCAAGTTAGACTTTCTGCGTAATGTAATATTTACAAATTTGTAAACTTTGCTCCTTACAAAGTGGAATATAAATAAACTTGCTAGCAACTTTCGTGACACCAGAAACTATAAATATTAATTTTTTAAATTATAAGTAACGCGTCGGTGATCAAATAAGTTTCCGTGTGGAGTTAATGTAGGAATAAATTGTTTTATAAATATGTAAAATATAATATTTAACTATATAACTTCAATTTCATTGTTTAAGTAACTTCAATTATTAAGAGTTTTAGTAGTTAATGGAGGATGGATAATGCAAGCCATTTACTGCGTAATATATGCGAACTTGCACCTTATCGTCTTACCATGTAACGGTGGTGTAAGAATATCCGCTATCCAGTACCCTCCCGTGGGTGTCGTAATAGGCAGACAGAGAGACAGAGGAAAATAATCCAATGGGTAACAACGACTGCCTAATGAGAACTAAAAAATAAAAACTGTGATAGCCAACTTGCCTGACAAGCATTGCAACTATGGAAAATATCAAAACAACAAGATGTGTAGAATTTTACGACGCCTTCACATCCAAAATCATTACATTTATATGTGGTAGAGTCATGATGCAGCTATATTAGTAGTACATTTGTAGCACGAATGGACCCATGCTCTCATAGAATACCAGCGTAAAATAACAGCTTAACGCTGCTGTGTTCCGTATGATGAGTGTAGATAAACGGAGACCCCTTTTACTAGGTTGACAACGCATTTGCATTTTGATTCATAGTCGACGATAGATGTAGATATATATATTCCATAGCAACCACTTACCATCAGGTGGACTTTGTGCTCGTTTGTTACCCTTATCCTATAAAAAAAAATGAAATTCCTTGTCGTGTTTTAAATTTCTTAAGGTCATCTTCTTAAAGCAGTTCAATGTATCAACAAGGATCTGGCTTGTGTTTTCCACTGGAATCGATCTTATGGGTTAACTTTTAAATTCCAATACATAATTGTAGGGATTACTAGAATGATTTCCAAAATAAAAAAAATGTCAACTTCAACCCTTTATATTCAAGGGTGTCCCTATTCCTTATAATGACGTTCTTAAAAATCTTTTTTGGACTCACAAAATTAATCTTGTGAGTTATAAAATGTTTGCAGCATATGCTTTACTCCGGAGTCTTAATTACTTTTTCTCCATTTCCACCAAAAAATAACACTTGCACAATCTTTACTACTCCATGTCTTTGGCTATGCTATTATTTGTTACCTTGACATCACAGATGAGCAACTTAAAAAATACCAGCGACTTCAAAATCTCTGTACACAGTTCATATTTGGTCTTCGTGAATATGATATGTCTCGCAATACTGCACTAAGCTCCAGTGGCTCCCAATACGTCTTTATCTGAATACTCATATCGACGCTCCTGAGCAAAAAATCGTAAAACTTAAATTTTACAGGAAAAATAATTAACTGTTTTTGTGGTATAACTCAGGAACGCGTTGAAATATTAAAATGATTGACGTATCAAATTAAAATTACTTTTTATACAGAACCTAACCTTAATGCTGGTATTGACTTAAATAATTTTGAATGCAAGCAATATGGGAAAATAAAAATTACTAAAATGCGCTTATATTGCGTTGGATAGAAAATAAAAGTGACAGATGATACCTGTGTTTATTTTGTCTAAACATTTTAATAAAAATAACTTCATATTTTAATTGAAAATTTTAGTCTACAAACAAAACGTTTAAATGACACATATATGGATTGTATAACAGTGTTTTAAATTATATCTGAAATGAGCCACGTGATATAAAAATATTTTAAGATGGCATGTAGTAACAAAACAATCCGCAACAAAGAATTTAGAGATGTATATTTTGTAAAAAGTTATTTCATCAAATGCACTAGTATATCTGAAAAACATTTTTATAATATAATGTCTACTGCTCGCTAACAAAACCGGAGATTCTCAAATTGTATTGATGAAAAACTGAAAGATTGTAACAATCCAGTAACAACGCCATTACAAGAACCAGGAATTTCTCACGATCTATAACAGACACGAATAAATAAACGTAAAATTAATAAAAACATCACAGAATGCGATAGCTATATGGACATAGACAATATTTCTGGAAATACTGCAGTGCATGGGTTATTCCATTTATCCACCCTAAAACTCCACCCTTGGGTATCCATCCTAGGGTGGATTTTTAGGGTGTTTTAGGGTGAAACGCGTGTTCGATCATCCAACCCAGATGGGATGGATAGTCGTAATTCACTTTTATTTGTTCTTATGACTTTTTACCCCAAATATAGTTTAACTCATACACTTTAATTTTTATCAATTTTTAATAACCACAAACTTAAACAAAAATTATATTGCCACCGTTACAGCCTATTCAAATTCCATGCATTACGTTACATTATTGCACTGTAGATATTATATTAGATAGTCATGACTAGACATGATTCATACAATTTCCAGTTATTAATTAAGGAGCCAACACGAGTATCTGACAAAACCGATATCCGTATAACACACGATGTAATTTTCACATTTTTACCTAGTAGAGCCATGCTGCAGCTATATTAGTTGTATAGTTGTAGCACGAATGGGTCGGCTCGACCGGGGAAGGACCACGCTCTCACAGAAAACCAGCGTAAAATAGCAGCACCGGAGACCCTTTTTACTGGCAAAGAGGCATTCCATCTTAGTCCTCACTGGTGACAACACATCTGAATCTTAAGTCTTTATTGAGAATAGATGTAGATGTCTATGGGTCACGGTAACCACTTACCATCAGGTGGACTGTGCGCTCGTTTGTCTCCATATCCTATATAAAAAAAAACTATAAAATAGTAGAAATAAATCTTACGTCATAGACTTTGGTATTTCCGACCACAAAGCGGTTGATGTATAATTAAGAATGGATAACTTATGTACACAAACCTATTTACAATGGCATATTAAAAAAAGATTGTTTAATACAAAAAAAAAAACAAATATTACTATTTTTTAAATTCTTTACATAAATAATCTCGGAAAATCTCTAAATCTCAACTTCATCATAACAAAAATGTAAATGAAAACTTTAAACCATGTTAGCGATACAGATGTCAAAACTATTTTTTGGAAACGTTGTCTGTCTATTTGTCTGAACGCATTACGCAATATAACCTGTAAACGGATTTGGATGGCACTTTAATTATAGTGTTACGTAAGCCTTGAAACGTTAGAATAAATATATATCGTCACGCTATCTATCATAGTAGGTGGGCAACATAATCATACCTCTTGCGACGACAAAATTGTTTAAGTATGTATTGTCATGAGATGAAATAATTACATTATATTCCTATATTATTGCTAACAGTTATTTGACCAATATCATAATTTTTGTTATATGCAAGTTTGGATATATGATACGTTTGTACTTGATGGTGCTCCCAACGAAATGTCTTTTCTGCCGACTTCCAAAAAGGAGACGGTACTCAATTCGACTGTATGTTTTTTTATGTGTGTTACCTCATAACTCTTTACAAGGTGAACCGATTTCGATGATTCTTTTTTAAATTGAAAGCTGGTAATTCTCGTGTGGTCCCGCATAAATTAGATCAAGGCCTGACTAATAGTTTTTGAGTTATTCTTAATAATTTATATTGAAATCGGTTGTAAAACATTTTAAATTTTAAATTATTGGTCAATTATTGGTTGATCTAGGTCAGGCCAATAGTTTTTTAAGTTATTCTTAATAACTTATATTGAAGTCGGCAGTACAAAATTTTTAATTTTAAATTATATTAGGTCAGTAAATGTAATTTTCTTACTTTTATTCGACATATGAGGTGCAAGAAATTGGGTTCTTTTTTGCTACTCATGGTTATATTACTCATTGCCAAAATAGCTTACTAATGTTAACTTACTTAAAACATATTTTACACGCATTCTGTGATGTTTTTACATTTACGACTGAGTATAGTCATTCTCATAATATTATTGAGTGGGTTTTCTAGAGGCTACCTGTTGCCTTTGACGTGCTGGCGTGACGTATTTGATAACATTATTTAAATTTAAAATTTGGCTTTAGTAATAAAGTCCATGTTGCAAAGTTTTCGAAAGTTTCGTTGTCATGGAAGCACCCGATTAACAACATTACGAATTTTCACGCCGGTCCTCAGTATTTACTTGTTGCATTACGGTAGAAATATTGGATATTATCAGTTCGCCGCGTACTTAGGTACCGCATTCATAGGTGTAACACCTGTTTTAGATGTAAACCTAAACCTACTTACCCTATGATGTCTGCTTTGCCTGCTTGCCACTTAGAGATAATTGACATCTAAAAAATTAATCAAATAATTTGCGTTCTATATAGTAATTATGTTGTACATCTACACATTAAACAAATTTTTCACATTATAGTCTCTATGTATTTTTGCTTTCCTTGAAAATTGAATTTTCGTGTTTTCTTGTAGATTAAATACATAAAAAATTCAGTCCTTCTAAAACTGGCCACTTAATTAAATTATCGATAATTTATGTTTTGATAAATATCTTCCTATTTTTTTTTGCTCAATATTAGTTTTTGAAAATAACATCTGTATTAGTTTTTGAAAATAAAGTATATTTATATCTCGATAATGTTAAAATTCCATAGCAATTAATATAGAGCTTCGTAATCAACATTCTGCTTATGGAGTTAAGAAGAAATAGTAATTTCTCTCTTCCCTTTGTCTCATCTCGAGGCATCCTCAGCTGCCGCTTTGCCTTATGATTTTATATTTCTTATATTTTGTCCTTTATTTTGTAGTAGTTTGTTTTCGAAGATTTCCAAAAAAATTTGATGGCTGGCTCTACACGACTTTTGAAATTAATTTCCTCGATCCGGGAATGTGTCATAAATTTAATTTACAATTTTTTAAGTCGTATATTTATGAGGAGCTTATTACTACGAGTATCTTTCGGTGGCTGAGACAACCTTTTTGTTCCAAAAAGTTTTTTACTGACATAAATTTATAATAGATATTACATTTGTAGATACTGTGAGCCACATTACATTGCAATCTACAATTACACTGATGCCGTCGGAGAACGAACCTAGTTTGCTTGCGCTTAGCCCTTAATCTATTAAGGAGCTATATATTATTTAGCAAAATATATCTTCATAAATTTTATAACAATATTTTTGTCGTACCTCAACTACACCTCAACGCCTGTGGGCGTACATGCTTTTTCGACATGTACGCCCACAGACGTTATACGCGTCTGAGAAATGTAACGGAATATGAACACAAAAAGGAAATATGCGGTTACAACTTTAAGTAAGGTTAAAGCTGCATGAGAAAATATATTCAATAAACATAACAACAGAATCTGGGGATACATTAATACTAATTTCTTTACGACTTTATAATTTAAAATCTTTTTAGTTTCCATAAAAAGCTTATATACAAATTGAAACCTCTTGTCTTCCAGTTTCAAAATGTAAAAACGTAATTTTAAAAAAATACGCGGCAAAATTGTTAGTAATTCGTTTCGTCAAGGAACATTAAAATTGTTCTATTAATATTAATTAATGAAAAGGGATTAGATTGATTGTCTTCTTTAATTTAACCTACCGTGTGAGCTTTAAGAGTCATATCACGTCGTCATTTGAGTCTTAATGAAATGTTTCGATCCGTGGGCATGTTAGAAAATGGTGCTATTTAACGCGTCGTTGCTGAGGCCCTACACATCAGCCAAAACGTGATATCAAGGTTGTGGTCACGTTATCACAGTACTCTGGATGTGGCTAATCGGCACACGGGTAGATATCGTATTGCTACGCAGAGAAATGATCGATTTCTCCAAATGACCGCCAGAAGAAAACCCATCACATCACAGCGATGCAACTACTACAAAGGCTCCAGGAGATGCCCTATATATGAGAGACCACATTCACGATCAAGCTTGTATACTCCTGCATCTTGTAGAGAGATATTACACACACACATTTTATCTGATTTATTACTATTAGAATCATAGCGAAGTATGATTGGCGGATGTTTAGAGCTAGCATCTAGACGAGAATTGCTCGCAGATGCAAATGCTTTCTCAGTCGCGGAGTGAGACAGGTTTCATCAGGTTTCTGTTGCAGGACCACAAGCTGCTGGTAAGAGACCAAACCATGTGAAGAAGGTCTTCTGCTTGAATAACGCTACGTCTTCCAGCATTGCGACGTGGCAACCGCGATCGGAGGCTTTCGTGAGTCGGAGGAGTTTACCATGAAGTGAAAAAAGATGGTCTTTGGTGCTGTTCTGTTTCGGTTTGGGTTTCATCTGGATTCACAAAGAACACGCGTTTGTAGAATTACAGAGAGAGTAAGCCCTCTATAGCACCCTCAGGAGATCAACTCATACCAAGGCGGAACAATCATAGTGTTGGCTGAAATTCGTCTTGGTGGACGAACGCAGCTTATTTGGATACAAAGCAGTATAATTGTACAAAAATACTACAAGGAGGTAGTAGAGCTTGTTATTGTCCCACACAGAATCTAAATTGGCCAAGAATTTCTACTCAAGTACGATAATGTTCCTTCCCATACGGCGCGGCTGGTATCGGCCGCCCTCCGAGACCACGATATTCAAGTTTTGGATTGGCCTGCACAGTCGCCCGACTTAAATCCTATCGAGCATGGCTGGGACATGTTATAACGAAAAGCTTTGATAGATTTTCCGCCAAATGTGACGATGAAACAACAACTTTACAAACACTTGCAGAACATAGGAACACATTCAGCAGCAAGACATTGATAATTTAATTTTAAGTAAAAACAATCGATGTCGATTTGTAATTAATGTAAAAGGTGGCAACAATGATTGTTAATAATTAGATTTTATAAGATTTTTATCAATTCTGAAATAAATATACGAAGAAATGATTTTTTTTTGTATCATACTACTTTTCTACGGCGTTTAAAAAATAAACATTTTTATTTGAAACCAAAAAAAAATATGAAAGGTTTTTAATTTTTATTAATATACCTTAAAGTAACCTATCATTTTTCCATTTACTATAACATAATATTCTTCATAGATTTTTAGATATTTGATGAAATATAAAATATCCCTAGATTCTGTTAATGTGTTTATTAAAATAGGGTTCTGTGAAATTATTGTCAATTTTGTAAGATTTTAGATCAATCTATTGGTCTAAGTTTGATGCTGACATAGATATATTGTATATTATTTCATAATTAAAATATCTGAACCGGTGACGGAGAAATTAGCAAGGCTCTGGTATAGCTTCTGATGATTCGCCAACCAAAGCTTGATGTCGTAATTCCTTCTCTTTAGCGGAGTCCCTGTACAGGTTCAGTAACCTACACTTATTTACGAGGAGGTTTTTTTTATCAAAACGAGCACACATTCCACCTAATGTTAAATGGATGCTGTGGTCCGTAGACATCTACAAAAATCCTCGATTAGACTCAAAATACAGATGCGATGTCACCTCTAAAGACTTAGAAAGAATGCCTCCACACACACACACAGCAGCTGTAAGCTGCTATTTTACGCTGGTATTCTGTGAGAGAGCGGTCCTGCTCCGAAAACTGGCTTTTAAAAAAATCACCGTAATAGGCCATAGATCAGTGAAACGTTCTCGGGTGAAATATTTATTTATTCACACTTAATTTAAAACCATTTTAACTAGTGTATGAATGAAATATTGAACGTTATTTTCTGTAAAAGATTTCAGATAAGATTTAATATCTTCAGAGCTAATGAACGATGTATGGATAAATAAATTTATATTCCGAGTATCTTCAAAGTTATAATATTATTGGATTTTCTCTTAATTTTCATAAGCCGTGACAAAAGTTTATGCTGCAGAACTGAGCGGCAAAGTCGTCTAGAGACTCAATATTTGGGATCTATTAAGAATGCACAAAATTATGAGTAAATGAATAGCATTTATGCGTAGATATAATTTCAGGATTGTACCAAATAAAATTACCTAGTGTTCACGCCCTTAGCTGCCTCGGCAAAGGTCGAATGGGCTAGGGCCCATAGTAGCCTCCTCGACGAGCAACAGAGGACGGGGCTCAATGGCCTATGGATAAATGTTCAAAAACGGCTGACAAATTAGCAAGCACTTACCGTCTCCGGAGGTAGGGTTGACCACATGGTACCAGTCAGCTGATAAGTGAGGTGTATGTAAAGTGGTGTGCGAAAGTGTATATACATGTAACCTGACTTAACCGTTGAAGTCAGACCGCAGATCCATAAGCGCTGCTTCTCTCCAAAAGTGAGATCTCTCAAGGGGGCGATCATCAATTGAAAACTTCTGCCTTCATTTCACTATTTCACTTTATCAACTTTATTGTACACTATTTCGATCTATCAACTTTATTGTACATTTAATTAACTTCAAACTAAAGGATAAGCCTCGTTAATCGTAATCAAACACGTGACACATGGCACAACTAATGAACGGTCGATCAACGTTCAATATTCAAAGTTCCGGGTTCACCCAGCACAGAACCACAAACACGGGAACGAACGTGGTTTTTTCTTGAGTCACAAAGTTAGCGTTCCGCACGACAAGAAATTGAAGTGAATTACTTGCAAATAAAGGTAAGTTAATCATTTAACTCAACAAAAGGGCCTCGTTATCACTTCAAACGCTCCAAACATACAACTTAATTCGAGGCGGTCTTAAAGAGACCCAAATCTTCGATAGTAAATTAGACGCGCACAATTACTCAAAGTCTAGACCTTCAAAACCAACACTGGACGCGCGCCACCAACCCAGCGGTCGCAAAACAATACAAACTAGTCGACAAAGCCGCGGCAGTCAAAATACTGATCTCGGCATACCGCCCCCCCCCCCCCCCCCGGCGGCGCTCACGTCACCTCACACCATCGGGCGATGCGCCGAGTCAAACGCTATTGGATGCAGTTTCAAATGCCCATGTTTAGGCCTAAACACCTAGTCTTTGCCTATGCATTGCGCAGATACGCTGTCATCCCTGAGGACTAAGATGGAATGCCTCGTTTCCCCTAAAGAGGGTTTCCGGTTCTTTACACTCACTATATGACACACAGCATCATTAAGGTGCTATTTTACGTTGGTATTCTATGGGAGTGTGGTCCTTCCCTGGTTAAGCCGACCCATTAGTGCTACAACTATACAATTAATATAGCTGCATCATAGCTCTACCACGTTCATATGTATGTGTGTATAGATATTTAATTTCTTTGTAACAACCTTCGTAGTTCTATCACTGCCCTAACGTTGGCTGGTAGATAGTTCTTTTATCATTTAGACCGCTTTTTGTTCCTGTAATTAATATGTGAGGTTCAATGAAGTTTAAATAAATAAATAAATACAGGTTTTTACGGGGGCAACATATCAAAATAGCTAGGTCTAATGTCAGGAAATTTTGTTTTCTCCGTGCTTTGACACACAGATTAACAAACTAGACGTGCTCGAACAATGAAACTGGTAGTTTTGTCAAAGAGACTATATCTCCTTAAAATAAATTTAGAAATTTTGCCTATCAGTTATATTTTACAAAATAATTTTGAAGATAGCTTCTATTCCACTTACACATAAAAAATCGACCAAGTGCGAGTCGGACTCGCACACCGAGGGTTCCGAACAAATCCGTAGGTTAAAATTATTAAAAATATTTTTATTATATGATGTAACTAAAAATTTACGCGTTTCGCAATTTTTCCTTTATTTGTGCTATAATACGTTACTTCGTACCAAATTTTAAGATTCTGAGTTCACGGGAAGTACCCTGTAGGTTTTGATTCCCTTGCGGCATAAACGGCTGTATCTTTTGATTGCGTTGACTTAGAAGTTTAATTTTTTCACAGCTCCAAGGGACAGTAGACTTGAGTACTCGATATGAATTTCAGCTTGATACCTCCACGCGTTCCTGAGAAAAAGGGTCTTCACAAATAGACAGATAGACAGACAGACAGACGGACTACAAAGTGATCCTATAAGGGTTCCGTATTTTCCTTTTGAGGTACGGAACCCTAAAAACATCATATTATTTTCCAGACGGTAAAAAAATCACACAGTTATGCTTACATTAAATATCTGCTTACTATACACATTGTGGTATTTTAATAGAATCAATATCTATGAGTTTCCTTTGTGCTGAAGCGTTATCTGTACCACTCAGGAAATATTTTATTTTAAGACATTAATTCTAAGTGGCAAGGTAGTACGACAGAAAATAAATATTACGCGGAAACGACGCCTAGATGTTTTTCTATCCACTTTTCTCCACACCAAAATACAATTCTCACATTATGTGATGTTAATGGTGTTTACGTGAGCTTGTATACTTTTTCCTTTTCCTATGTCTCCATGAGTACCTAGTATGTCATTTTCAACTGTTGGGAGGGTCATGAAATATAGCGACGAAAAATATTAACGTTAAAGTACGCTACATACAATAAATGCGTATCAAAGTTTCATGATTATATGTTAATTTTAAATATATTATATATCTACTGTAATAATTTCAAACTAAAACTATTCAACAACATTCCACGTGATGCGGTCAAAAAATTTCGCTTTTATTTATTAAAGATTGACTTTTATCCAATAAGATTGAAAAACTAGCATACAGTCCACCTAATGGTAAGTGATTCTGTAGCCCATCGACACCTACATCTACCCTCAATTAATAGTCAAAATGCAGATGCATTGTCACCCTTGATTACTAAGATAGAATGTTGAGTATCTCGTAAAATGGGTATCCAGTTTTATACACTCACCACACGAGAAACAGCAGCATTAAGCTGCTATTTTAGGTTGGTATTCTATGAGAGCCTGGTTTTTTTTTATAGGATAAGGGTGACAAACGAGCACACAATCCACCTGATGGTAAGTGGTCGCTGTGGCCCATAGACATCTACATCTATCTTTGATTAAGAGTCAAAATGCAGATGCGTTGTCAGCCGTGAGGACTAAGATGGAATGCCTCGTTTCCAGTAAAAAGGGTCTCCGGTTCTCTACACTCACCATACGAAACACGGCAGCGTTAAGCTGCTATTTTACGCTGGTATTCTGTGAGAGCGTGGTCCTTCCCCGGTCGAGCCGACCCATTCGTGCTACAACCATAATATAGATGCAGCATGGCTCTACCACGTATAAATGCACGAATGGGTGGTTTATCCACCCATTCGTGCTACAAGAATAAGAAAGCTGCAATGTGGCTAACACATTTAAAAAATAAAAATAGTCTTCCAAATTGATCGGGTATACGTATACAATGTTTCAAAAATGCTTAAATATAAGACTTATAGCCATTTTCTATTTTATTTTCTCTAACATAATCGTTCTTATTACAAAACGTGGTTCATTTACACTCAGGTTAAGAAAATTATGGTTTTAAGAGTTTTTGAATATTACAACTATTCGGCTAGATAAACCGTGTTTTGTAATATGACTTAATGGGAATAATAATTATACACACACTATAATCCATAACTGCATTGGTTCTCTTTTAAAAAGCAAAGGTATGAATAAAAAGTATATCAATCACTATCCATAATTAAGACAGGTGTTATGTAGACTTTTTTTGATTGATGATATAAGTACATGTCCAGTAGTAGACTATTACGGGCTGAAGACTAAGAATAAACGCTGAAATAGGAGAAGTAAAAAAGATAAAAATGAGTTCCTTTTATGAAGAAAACTTTTTAGTCGACATCAAAAAAGGAGAAGATTGAATTCAATTCGATTTGACCGTATATTTGTTTATATTTTAAGTGATGTCTTCGCCATAATTGTAACGGTATTGATGATTTTTTATTAATTATGGTATAAGTATCTCAAAGATGGTAATTTTTTTTTCATCACTATATTGCAAAGTAAAACTAAAGGGGTCAAAATTGGACTTAAAGAATGTAAGAAATACTTAGTAAAAATTAATGAAAAGAATATAACAATTTGCATATAATTTAATAGCCTTTAAAGTAGATGCTACTACATGCAGAATAACAAACCAAAAAGCTATCTCCATCATTACATGCACAGGTTTTTGAAAATATGTTCTTACCAACTTTCCTGTCCGTGAAAAAAACACAATAGTTAAACAATCAAAACGTTCATAATATGTGACTCACGGGAATGTAAAATGGTTAAGTAAACGATAATAAAACTTTATATATGTAATATATATATATATGCAGCCCAACCCGGCTTTGCCAGACAATAATCTATCTTAAATACTACGTAGGTATAATATATTTTAAAAATTTATGACATACCACATTTTTCATATAAAATAGTTACTTGAGTTACCCTTAGAATATTCTAAAAAGTTAATCTTTAAAAGTTATCCCTAAGAAGTTATTTTCTTAACTTTTCAAGAGGAACAACTCTGTAATACATTATCTTTAACTATTGACGCAGAGCACGCCGTGGTAGCTCTCAAGAGGCACGACTTTTCCGGACTTAATTGACGAATATCATCAGAACTCTTAGTCGTAATATACATACAGCGTTATTTTTAAAAAAGAAGCCAAATTTTAAATTTAAGTTCAAATATAATTATTCCTTATATTTACCTCGGTCCAAGTGATATTTTATAGATGCTCCGACATATATATATATATACATATGACAAACAAGCACCTGATTGTAAGTGACTACCGCCGCCCATGAACATCATCAATCACTTTGTCGTATCTCCTTAGTATCAAGGCACTTACCTTGTTGCCCCAGCCAGTATCGGAATCCTCGGCGTGGACATAAATATTACGTGCAGTTTCGTGGTCACTTGGAAGAGAAAGCCAAATTGGCCTCTAAAAAGCTTG